>JAMSGZ010000112.1:385000-588366 GCA_030272315.1 Paspalum vaginatum
GAGTAGCTTGAAAGACAATTCGTTCAATGCCTTACTCTATTTTGAGTCTTTCTTGGCCCTAAATCTCATACTTATAAAAAGTTCTAAAACATACTCGCAAACACTTAGAACACATAAAGAAATTTACTAGAAAAGAAACCATCGCAATCTAAATAAAAAACAACGAAAACCCTAAGTTTGTTTACGCACCAGACCTTACGGTGCATTTTATATCAACTATTCAGCCTAACTCATCCTAGTACCATGTAAAATGCATGCACTAGACCATCTAGCGCATTCATCAGATGAAGTAGGCTGAGGGAGTGTATCATAGCATTCATATGTGTTTTGTTCACACCAAATCGTCCGGTGGCCAACCACTGGACCGTCCGGAATTCACACCAACATTCCGGACCGAGGGTGCTCCTCAGCCATGTTCTTTCTCATTTGCTCACACTAGACTATCCTATTGTGTACCACTAGATAATCCAGTGTGTCTAACGGCTAGATGGTACGAACAGGGATTTGAATTTCTTTGTAAGCACCAGATCATCCGACGTATACACAAAATTGCGTAGAATCGTACAAACGGCTAGTTTTTGGTGTTCTTTCCTATTTAAAGGCTCCCCTACCTTCATTTGCTACCTTTTCCACCAGTAACTGTTCATACACACACAAAGGTCAGTTGAGTAGCAAATTCACAAATCTTTGAGCTTTGGGTCCAGAGACTTGAGAGAGAGTTGGCATCTTGCATGAGGTTGATCAAGTGAAGACCAGTGCTTGTTACTCTTGGTAATCATGATCACCTAGACAAATTGTGAGTCATACCTCTTAGCTAGATTCTGAGAGATTGTGGTAGAAGAAAGAGAAGTCCCTTGAGCGGGCATTGTGCATGGTTTGGAGTCCACCACTCTAGAGCGGAGAAGGACATCCACAAAAGATAGCACTTGATCTTTACACAGATCAAGGGGGAGCTTAACCCTTTCATGGGTGCTCCAATGAGGACTAGGTGGAGCCACGACTCCTCGATACCTCATGAAAACTTAACCTCGCCACCTTACTCTTTTACTTTTATGCAATTTACCTTCCACATTACTTTCCGCACTTACTTTCTTAGAATTGCATGCTTGGCTATAAGTTGTAAATCTTTTGGCGATTAGATCTCTAGGTCACACATTATTAGGCGCTAGGGTGAATTGAGACTTGATCGATAGGAATAAATTTCAAGTTTCGATATTAGAAGTCCAATTCACCCCTCCTCTTGGACATCTTGATCCTTTCACCAGTTACACCATCATGTTCCTTACAATAAAAGCTTCAGAAGAATATCTCACTTGAGCATATTTAGATGATATTTTACAAATATGATTTCTATTAAGAAAAAACATTTTTTTTCAACAATTTTGTTATGAAGTCGAATAATTTTCTACTAATCCTAGGCTTCTATTAATTTTTACTTTATTGGTCCATATTTCTCCCTAAACTTCTAGCTTGGATCCTTGTGTGATAAAGCCTTCATGAATATTGTATATAATCATCTTTTCCTATGATTTTTAGAGAAACATAGAGATCAAGGCATACTCGAATACTGGGTTAATTCTTAGTAAAATGTGAGTCCAACATATGATTTATCTCCCAAAACACATGGAAATGTATCAATATAGAGCATGAATATTGTTGTAAACTTGCACCAATACTCCATCATACCTTGTCCTCATATTTTGGATAATGGCAACTGATACTCCCTCCATCCTAGAAAACAAGTCATTCTAGGGTTGAAGATTTGTTCCGAAAAACATGTCATCCTACATAGTTTCCTAATCATGCGCGCGCTTATTTTGGGATCTGCTGGTCCATGATGCATACTTTCCATTTAGTTTGCTTCCTAAACATGAGGATAGAGTCTGCATGCCACCCTACCACATGCTAGCGTTAATTACATCTGCTTGCAAAATCGCTCTTCCTTCCCTTTCTCCACATTGAAGATCCTAAATTTTAGGGGGCATCGTGGTTATTTCTCATGTGCTCTAATCTGCCTGAAAATTTCTAGAATGACTTGTTTTCTGGGACGGAGGGAGTATTTAAAAAGAAAGGATTGCATTACTTCTTCAAGTGTCAATGATGTATCATATTCAACTTTGACAAGACCAAGAAAATGTTCAATTGGCTCTCCTGTTTTATTGACATGGTGCAATCAATTGTTCCTATTGATATGCACCACAGCAAAACATGTGTCACCAAGTTCCTCTTTGATCAATTTTGTTGTTTCATGAGCACAAAAACCAATGAGTTGTTTATGTATCTTGTGATACATCAACTGACAATTTTGTGGAGCATTTCCTAGGACCACCATATTAACTTCTTTAAAGTTCCCTGCAGGTCATTGTAAAAGTTTCAGAAAGTTCATTTATTGTATGAATCATTTCCCCCATCATGACCACAAAATTGTATTCACACCATACTCAAGCCAATTGAACTCAAAAAACCACTTTGGTTGGAAACGGTGCATACCTCCACAACCAACCACTTTGGTTGGAAGCGATGCATACCTCCACAACCATGCTAGGGAAATCATCCTTCTTCATCTTTAGACAACATGGCCCCAACACAATATTGGCTTTCTAACCAAATCTTGGTCATTCACATCACATCTTGAGATAGGCACTCTTATACCAAGATCATGCTCAATGTCATAAATGTCATCATCATAATCTTCGTCACTAGATTCAAATTCATTTAAGTGCACAGGTTCAAAGTCACTACTAGCTTAATCACCTGCTATTATTGGTGGCTCATGCTCAAGCTCTCTCTTGATTAGGAGGTACCGTGCTTGTTCAACTACTACTCTACCATTGGAACATCATCAGTTGCATTTGCCCTTCATTGGAATGGAGTAGCACTCTCCTGTCCATATTGCTTCTTCTTTGTAGAACCACTTGCTTAAAAAAGATCTCAAATCCGTTGTAGCACTGTTCTTCCTCTTTCATGTTTGAAGGCTGCTAAAGTATAAGTCAATTCAAGTTCTACACCATCGATTAAAGAAACGAAAATAACATGAATTGCACACGATTAGACTATCTTGGTATCTTGTGCTTGTCTTCTATTGGTTGTTTACTCTTTAGCACAACATAGTAGAGGTAGAAGGGCAGTGGGTTGTAGGTAGCGTGCTAGTGCTTGGTGTCCTAGCACATGGTAGGCTAAAGGTGCCCTTCGTGTGTGACTGCATGCCCACTGCCTGCTGGCCGTTGACTATCGACCTAGCTAGCTCCCGAGCGGCTGGGCCTTGGTGCGGGTCGCACCGCTGGTATAGCGCTGCTCACTTGCCCATCAGCCATGCCACTAATCTCCCATGGGCCAGCCGCACCGCACCACTCCCCTGCAGGCTAGTCATGTTACTGCTCCTCCGCAAGCGCTATTGTCTTGCCTCTCATCTTTGTCCTCGTTGATTTAACGATTTAGGGTTGGGCGCATTTAAGCAGGGTCGTCCCTAAGTTTTTGTGGCAAATACAACAAATCCATTTTTTCAACATGAACAAAGCCATTTTGTCCTAAACAAATTGGAACACGCTAGAGTTGAAACCCAACATAAATCACCAACATACTACCATGCTTGAAAAATACATATAATCAAAACATGATTCCGTTATACATAACTATATGTTCCTTCGTGTAATCTTTAGAAACCGAAGTCCTGAAGATGGCTCTGGAACAATGGAACTCACCTCTAACTCCTAACCAAACACTAGTTTCAGAGTGGAGGCACCACTCGTAGGGAGCCTCCTAGAGAGGGAGAGAGAGTTCACATGGTGAATTGTACATGTGAAGTGAGGGGATGCCCCACTATTTATAGGATGGAGTAGGTGCCTTCTAGGTGAAGGAAGCCTTCCCCAAAACTCTCCTAGTGCACCACCTGGCCTGGAACCAACCTCCAAAGGTCGGTGGACTTGTTTCCCACATGCACGCATTGAAAACCAGTCAAGAACCAGACCCTAGGTGCCCAAACCGGCCGTTAGAAGCAAGAACCACGGCTCTACAGTTATTCTGGGTCAAGAATTGGCCAAATAGGCAGTTGGACCGACCGAACCAGAGCATAACAGGTCAAAACTCACCAGACCAGGGGCAAACCCCTCCTTGCGCACCAGCTATCCTAGCTGCGGGGCGAATCGCGCCCCAGCCACTCCCTACTCACCATGTAGGCCGAGCGGAGGGGCGAGCCGGTGGGTCGCGCCTCAGCCCTACACGCTGGGCGGGCCGTGTACCCTTGCCTACCACGCAACGCATCCTGGCTGGTTGTGCCGCCCTTGGCCGCCGTTGGCTGCTGGGCCGCCATGTGTCACCACGTCGTTGTTTCCCGGTTATAGTAGTACGTTTTCTATCTAGACTCCAAACGGGCAAATAATATGTCCATTTTGATCATCTCAACGAGCTCTTCGCAATGGTGCAGTTCTTGAGGGCATTTGAGATACTTCATACAATCTTATTTGCAATTCATTCTCAACCCCTTTTGCTCCCTGTGACATCGAAGACCACCAAAACTCATGGAATTCGTTAGTGTTCGGTAAATAATGCAAAGAACTTTATATATACCCCAATTTTCGCTGAGGAATTGATGGTCGAAATAGTGAAATAATGACCGCCAACAGGCGGCGGCTCCATCTCCGTCCTCTTCCTTCCATGGAGGAGGCCTGTGCTCCGGCGACGGACGGATCTGGTGACCTTTGGGCTGGATCTAGTCAGGCCTCGATGGCGTGGTGGCGGGGAGCTGCGGGGCGGCGATTGGTGCTCCGACACTCCAGTGATGGTGGTGCAGATAGATGAGGACGACATCCACCCTAGGAGCCGACCTAGGTGTGGAACTCTCTCCCCTGGCTCTCCCTTGCTTGCGATGCCATGCTTGAAGACTTGGAGTGGATCCGATGCCTCCTTGCCGGATCTATGATGGGGCGGCCCCGGTCAGGGTGGGCGATAGTGCGCTTGCCGGTGGCTCATATGTACCCCAAGGCAGTAGTCCCGGTCGGTGGCAGTGAGGTGCTGTAGGGTCCGGCGGTGAGGTGCTACAAGGCCTCGGTCTACAGCCGCTTTGTGTCCGGGCCGCCGGTGGATTGTCAATGGGATGTAGTCAATGGGAGCTGGCGTCACGTGCAGGTGGGCTATTGTCCTCATGTGGTGGTGCGGCACGGCGTTGGGCTCACTTTGCTGCAATGCGGTGTGCCAACGGTGTCCCTCCGGCGATTGTTTGGGCACCATGGTGGTGCCGCGGGGTCGCCCTCTTTTAGGCTGCGGCCCTAAAGTGACATCGCTGTCATGGTGACTAGGCTGTCTTGTTGGGCGCGACAGTCGGAGGCCAGATCTAGATGAGGCAAGGCATAGCTGGCTGGGATAGGGTGGTGGCATCGGCGGTTAGCATCAAGGTCGCTGCATGCTCGTCGCGGTGACTGCTCGTAGCAGACCTCGGCAACTTGCCTTGCTTGGCAGTTGCAAGTGCGGTGAGGGACTGCATCACGGCGCTTGCAGTGGTGACAAGTGTGGCAGCTTTGCTTGCAATGGACTACGGCGGTTAGCCCTGCCTAGTAGTGGCTATCTCGGTGTAGGACATCCTCGGAAGATGGCGCAAGCAAAATTGATGTTGGTGGCCATGCTTGGGTGAACTTTAGGTGGCTGAGTTGTGGCGGTTTGGAGTTCCGGTGGCAGTTTGGTTGTGCGGTGTCTGTGGGAGGCAGGGTGACCGTGCACTTCTTTCTGACGGCAACTCGAGAAACAGATCCTCTTCCGGGTGGCTAGAGACGGATGTGTCGAGGCCCCTGTGAGAGTGTGGAGTCCAGCGGCAGAAGCAGTGAGGCCCCCACGTGTGGTGAAGCGGCCACGCAAGACCCTAGATTTGGTGTGTTTTACTCCGTCGGTTTGGGTGGTAGGTTGCAGCAGCTCTGTGGTGGGAGGTCTCGCATGGCGGTGGCCTTCTTGGTGTAGTGCAGTCTACGCCTCTCGTTTCACTGGCAATTCGGGGCTTCATCAATTGTAGCACAGGACGTAGGGTTTGTTCGCAGCTTTCAGTGTGTAGTGGGTTTGGTGGCGGCAGCGAAAGCCTTGCTCATTCTCTGGGCTGACGATGGCGATGCCTCCGGGCGCCGTTTACTTCTTTGGAAGTATCGTCGTTCCACCCCTATTCCCTTTGTTTATCATGTTCCGAGGTGAAAACCCTGACCGTAGGGTCAGGCGGCGGCGGCGCCTGTGGCGTTGTGCTCCTCGTTGGAGGCGTCACATTGGAAGCTCGTGTCTTGTCTAGGTTTGGGTCCGGGTTTGTGTTGGCAGTGAGTGTTGTGACGTGTTGAAATCCCAATCTAACTGGCTAGTTGTGTTGAGTAGTGCGTTGTTCGTTTGTTGTCCAGTCTGAGTTTTTTCTTCTATATATCAGTATAATCAGCAGTTCTCCTGGTTCGTTTAAAATCAAGTGCGGCACTGATGCTTTCATCTTCTCATATGGTTCTTTTTTTTCGGAAGACTTTATGCTGCTGGGCAATCAAAAGGAATGCAACCTGGGTTGAGTAGATTGCTGGATTCATGCAACTACCCAAGATGCACACAAGTCTTCAATTTTTACCACTTCTGGTGCTGGACAATGCGATCGATTCAGCAAGTGCTCCGATGCTCTGCCCAATCCTTGGACGGCGCGCCGCGCCTCCCCTCTGCTGCCCCGCGTGGGCCCCGCGTCGCGGTCGCGTGGGCGCCGTGGCGCGCGCGCCAGCCAGCGGCCCCGAACACTCCGAGCCTAATGCGTGAACCGTCGTTCCGAGCTGACAAATGGTGTCCTACTACAACTATGATTACAAACACAAACGGGTATACATAACGATGCATGACTGATGTATGCACATTGCCATCACATCGTCAGGATTGCGTCTTGCCATTGCCGGTTGCCCTCGGCCACGGTTGACACCGGCATCTCCACCGCCGGCACCGCTCTGCGTCTCGCGCACCATCCATGGCTGAACACCTCCTCGACCTCCTCCAGTGGCCGTCTCTGTGTCTCGGGGCAGAGGAAGTAGAAGAAGGCGGCGGCCAGCACGCACAGCCCCGCGAACAGGAAGAAGGCGCCGCCGATGGTCACCGCCTTGTACAGCGACACGAACGTCATGGAGACGGTGGCGTTTATGAGGCGGTTTATTGCCACGCCCACGCTGGTGCCCTGCGCACGCAGCCGCAGCGGGAACACCTCCGAGCTGCATGTCCACGTGACGGGGCCCACGCCAATGGAGAAAGACGCGACGAAGGTGAACACCGTGGCGATGGCCAGCACCACCGCCCATTGCGCCGCGTGGTGCGGCGCCGACCGTTCAACGACGGTGAGCCCGAGGCCGAGGCAGACCAGAGACCCGATGATGCCCGCCAGGCTGGAAAGGTAGAGCCGGCGCCGGCCGATACGGTCCACCAGCAGGATGGCGGTCAGGATGAACACTGGCTTGCGATGCCGGCGGCCTTGAAGATGCGCGGGATGTAGAGCAATACGGCCTCGATGCCCGTCAGGTGGTTGAAGTGAACACCCAGGGCTGCCACGAGGATGCGCCGGACGGGTGGCGTCGGGCGCACGAACAGCTCCTTCCAGATGCCTTTGCCGCTGCTTCTCTGCGCGGCACGCCCTGGGCCGCGGCCTTGATCTCCGCGAGCCGCACCCCAGCCTCGTCTTCCGCGTCGCACTCCCGCCGGAGCACGGCGAGCGCCTCCTCGGCTCGTCCCTGCATGACGAGCCACCGAGGCGACTCGGGCATCGCGAACACGCCGATAGCAAGCGCGGCGCTTGGGAGCGAGCCGAGCCCGAGCATGGCGCGCCAGCCGTAGGCCAGAGGCAGCTTCGCGAGCAGGTAGTTGGCCACGTAACCCAGGAGTATGCGGATGCTGATGCAGATGTCGGGCAGCGAGCTCAGCGCGCCGCGGGACTCGGCGGAGGCGATCTCGGTCGCGTACACGGCCGCGATCATGAGCGCGTAGCCGACGCCCACGCCCGCCACGCAGCGACCGACCAAGAGAGTGGTAAAGTTGGGCGCCAGACCCATGAGGACGGAACCCACGAAGAAGATGCAGGCTGCGAACGAGATGGTGCGGCGGCGGCCCACCCAGTCGGAGACGCGGCCGGCGGTGAGAGAGCCGACCAGCGCGCAGACGTTAAGGATGCCGGCGAGGACCTGAACTTGCGTGTCGTTCGTCTTGAGATCGTCCTTGATGAACAGAATCGCGCCGCTCATCACACCGGTGTCTGCGCGCGTAGACCCATCATTAATTAGCACGTGAAATCGAAAATTTCTTCGTTTCTAAAACTTGCTGTATATATTTGCATTGATATTTGGAAGTGTCAATTTGTGAATTTGGAAACACTCGTTGATGTGGCTGGTTGAACTTTCCGGACATCCTAATCTTCCAGAGTTGAAGGTAGAAGAAACTGAAAGGTACCTCATCTGTTTCAAAACTTAGGTTGTTTATAGTTTTATTTGTACTAAGTCGATTTTTACAACTACGACAAGGTTTAGAGAAAAAAAAAGACTACCTTCGTTCCAAAACATTATTACTTCGTTTTATTCAAAAAATTTCTCAAACATGTAAAAATATAAATTATACTCAAACTATATTTAATAATAAATCAAATAACAATAAATTAAAATAAATGTCAATTAATGATTTTTTTTAATAAGATGAAGGATCAAAATTTTGAAAAAAAATCAACCGCGTCATATATTTGTGAACAAAGGGAGTATTTATTTTTACAGTACCAAATATATACAGTGCAAACTACAATGACATATTTAATGTTCATGTTAATGAGACTAATTTCAATTGTGTTCTATATTTTGGTGTATTTTTCTACGAATTGGATGAGAAATAGAGAAATGTGACCTGGGACAAACTAAACTGACCCACATTTTTAGAGCTAAAAGAGTATCACAAATAGATAGAGGAAATTAGTCGACATCACTAGTCTTATACTGACCACATGATAAGGATGCAATGCACATGTTGCGAACAAGGGGTAGTAATAACTAAAATGCCACGTAAATATTCTATTGAGCCTTGGCACATTGAGTTAATACTACATGGCCTCCGTGATAAGTTAGAAGGGTTTTGGATTTCAAGTAGATATCACTTTATTCTATACATATGTTTTGTATATCTCGTTTATTGATATCCATATGAATATTTTTCATGGACCATTGACTGTTGCAGAAATGTTGGGAATTTGAAAGTTTTATCCTGGAAATCATATATAAAGTGTTAACAAAATGAAAAAAAACACTTGTCTATAGGTGACGGCTATGTCATCATGCCATGTGACAAGTGACAAGTTTATGACACATATGAACAGAAGTACAAAGACATGAATCAATATTTGTCATTTCTGTACCTTGTGAATGGGATGTGATGTAAGGCTCTCCCCAATGGTCTTCCTCATCCACTTCCTCAAAATATTGTTCCAACTACTCTCCTCTTTGTCTACAGTGCAGTCTTTATGTTAAACAGACAGTGTTTTGAGGCACCACTTTAGGACCCTCCATTTGGGAGAGCCTAACTACTCCAAATCTTTTATGGAATCTTAACAAATAATCTCACCATTAGATTGAAATATCCAATACTTTTTTTGTTTCTTCGGGACATATCTAACAGGTATGATTTATCACAAAGTTATATATAATGAAAGTTTTCAAAAAGTTTATGCCAGGGATGTCCCCACATGAATTGGGTCTATTATTTGTACTCCACCAAGACGAACTGAAATCTGAAGTGGTTTCAACTGGTGGAATCAACATACTGCCTCAGAGAGAGAGATTTTGTACCATAGCCCATTAGGATGGAGATGATGGAGCCGACAATTGAGCAGGCTACCGCATACTTGCTCTTCCTCCGCCCATTGCCATTCCTTTGTTCCTCTTCTCCTATGCCCACGACGGCCTCTTTCAGGTTCAGCTACGCTAGCTTCTCCACAAAGTCCACACCACCCAGCACAGTTTAGGGCATGTTTGGATCTTTTGCCCTTGCTTGCCTAACCTTGCTTGGCAAGAATATGCGTTTGGTAGTCCATATAAATTGTTGCTTTGCCGGTCAATCTTGCCTCTCTCAGCAAGGATATCCTTGCCCAGTGAGGAGAGCCGAATTGACTCTCCGGCGTTGGCAAAGCAAGCATGCAGTGTGTGCAGGAAGTAAAAAAGTTGCATAGGGATTGCTAGACCAGGTCATCGACATGCATGGCTGGCTGATTCTTGGGACCGGTGAACATACAGTGTACTGGTGTTATTATAAAATAATTTGCATTCATGCTGTGACCAGCGAGAGCGCAAAACAACCAAACGTCCCATCCATCTTGCTGCTAGCCTTGCTTGGTCTCGCCTCGCTCGCTAGCAAGGCTAGGCAAAGCTGGGCAAATGTTCCAAACATACCCTAGTCGCCACAGCAACGACCTCTCCTGCCCTCTTATTATATAACCAGGCCAATCGTGTGCTGTGTCAGCACTCAGTAGGTAGCTACTACACGTTGCAATCGAAAACTGATTTCACACGTATCCTGCTAGCAAGGTCAAAGTCAACTATGAAGGCCTTGGCTCAATTTTCTTATTATCTGCATGTCTCTTTTCTATTCGCCAGTTCGTCCCCTCCAGAAGATACCGAAAGGATAAAGCTAAACTAAGAACCGCATCCTATATATATACGTCAAATCGAAGCATAAATTTAAACATACAATGTGAACGTTATTATAAGGCATTATACTATCATCAAGGCGGGTGATCCACAAAACCATTTATTATTGGACCCTGTTTCCTGAGTACATCTAAACGTAATGAATCAGGGCATAATGTTTGTTTAACCGGGCAAACGGAAATGCAAAGAGAACGAGACATCCAACCACTCACATGATGTATATCAACAAAAGATATGGCCCTTCGGCCCCGTTAGTACCGATTGTAACGTTTATGACCGACTGTAAGGATTCTTTTTACCGGTAAGACACTGTTTCTTAATAGAAGCGGTTCATAAGTGCCATCAGAAACGGTGTCAGGAAAGCTGTTTCCAGTATCACATATCAAAAGCGTTACATAATATGAACCGCTCCTACTAATCAATATTTGGAGCTGTCTATATTATGTACCGCTTCGACTAGTACCAAGAGCAGTGCATAATATGAACCGCTCATGCGAAGTGTTAGAAATATGTCGAATATTTGTATGTGTCCGGTTACGGCAAGATTTTGAGTTCTATTAGCAGTATAGGGTAGAGTACTACTCAAACTCTGTAACCTTGACCTCCTCATAAATTTGAGGAGAGGGTTACTGTTGTAACAAGATGACTAAATGGTTTAGCGTAGGGGTACGGCATTGCCGCGGTGTACCCAGATGCCGGCATAGCTATCTGATAATGGAAGGAGCGTCCATTGTCATACCCTAGGGATGTAGACTTTGGCTGAACCTCGTTAACAAATATCGTGCCTCCTGAGTCGTCTGTAATTGTGCATGAAGATCTCGATCGATCCATAGACGCTTCAGCATGCTTATTTTCTAACAAGTGGTACCAGAGCTATGGTTGGATTGGATCTCAAGATGTATGCGGTAGATCACGTGAAAGCACGAGGACAACATGCTCTATGGGCGCCGGGAAGATAGCTCGTGTGGTGCAAGGTGGAGCATGGGCGATAGATGATTCGATCGGTGGTGTCGAACACTTCAAATGGGTAGCTTGAACCCTTCGTGGGCTGCAGTTGACGGGGATTAATCAGGCGTGATAATCGAGTCAACACAGTGGCCGACGAGATTGTCATAGATGGTGACCTCAGCGTTCGGGATCAGACCATGCGGTCCAGACGTGGAAGAGCCTGGACGGATTAAAGCGGACGGAAGCAGCAATGCGACCGTGACGATGGTATATTGAGACTGACATCATGACATGTCAAGCTAGTTGTATCATGGATGCAAAGCTAGGATATGACGTGGCGGAGGATTGCATATTGGTTTTAGAGCGGCCGAAGATCCGGTGTGGAAAGTTTTCCGTGTGAGGTGTACACAGATCGAGGCCTAGAGGCGGTTCACGCGTCGTGCGAAAGCCGGAGATCGGCAGAGGCTTGCGCCAGTTGGGCGCGGTGGCCCGTGGCCGGAGACTGGCGGTGTTGCAGCGTGACGCGGGGGGCCAAGGCGATCTTGGTGCATCACGGAGTCCAGCAGCGGGTTGCCAGGCACAGGCGCACGAGGCCAGGGCCATGGGGCCCACTGGTGCATGGCGGTGGCGGTCCAAGGCGGCTGCTTGCGAGGAGTCCCGGCCGGCTTCGGGCACAGGAGGCCGCAGGCGCGTCGACTCCAGGCCAGGGCGGACTCGAGCGAGAATGCTCGGGAGCGCAGGGGGCGACCGGGCGAGGAGCCCGGTGCGGTTTCGGCGCAGGAGGTGCTCTCCCGTGCGGTGCAGACACCCAAGCGGGGCCACGCGCGGGCACGGGTGCCTGTTGCGGATGGGAAGGCCGGGCGGGCGCATGGAGCTATGCACGGGGTCGGCGGAACAGCTGTGCGTGCGGAGCGCAGAGTCCAGGCCCGCAGGCAGGCCGCAGGTGTGCCGCTCGAACTCTCGCAGGGAGATCGCGTGTGACGCGTGGACTCCAGAGGAGAGGCACGGGCTGCAGAAGTTTTTGCGTAGAGGCTCGCCGGGCCATGGCGGACTCCCCATGCGGGAGTGGAAGGCCAGGCACGCAGGATGCTTCGGCGTGGGCATTGGCATGATGCAGGGCCGTGGGGCTGGGCGTTAGGGCGCAGACAGCCATGGAGTCTGGTACGTGTCTTTTGTTGTCCACACGCAGGATCGTAGTCTTTGTTCTTGTGGAATTCCATTTTCGGTTAGGATTTGGAAGAATAGTCAAAGCAAAAGAGAGAAGCTTGTACCAGAAGGAATCAGATGTGCGACGTGGAGAAATACTGTGTTCGGGAAATTGTGGGTTCTCAAGGAAAACGGGCGTTTGGAGTGATCAAAGGGATTGACTTTATCGTGTGCGAGCGATGGGATAATCAACATGGCTTACAAGGGATTCGATGGTGCAGCAACATACACAGACGGTAGTACAGGTGTGTGCTATGGTGACGTTTGTGCTGCGGAAGGCGCCCACGCGAGGTCGTAGGTGTGCTGGAGACACGGGTATTTCGGTTAGATGAGCTGTGGCAACAGGCAGTTTGACTGGCATGAGGTTGATTGTTGAAGTCGATGACTGAAGCAATTCCTAAAGGTTGACTCGGACAGCAGCGGTAGTGTTCTCTCAGTATCAAGAGACAATCAGTTCAAGCAGGGTTATTGGATTCACCAAGTTTATTTTTCTTGCGGTACGGAAAAGAAGTTGTTCACTTCAGACAGGGTTGGTGATTTTTGGCTCGAACTATTCAGTGGTAACATGATTTATCGTGTTATTTAAATAGGTGATGCCAAGATCAAGATGCAGGACGAAGTTGAACGGATATTTCAGGGTGTGAAGCATGAGGTGGAGCTTAGAAGGAATCTAATTTTGCTTGGTGCACAGGATGATGATTGTTAGTGTTCTGAGATGATTCAGATGGAGTAACCATGAAGATTATAAAAGGCAGCACGACCGTGTTGATAGGAGGAGAGACGTTGACACGAGGAGAAGCTGCAAGATACACCGTTCAAGGTCGAGTTATGATAGACGAAATTGTAAAAGCAGTGTGTTCTGAATAGATGGGTTTTGCAAAGCTCGTGGTTGTTCGTGAAGGCAGCCGAAGACGAAGACTCAAGTCTGGTGTACATGGAGGTTCGCACATGACAGATTTAAACTGGTGAGATTATTCTCTAAGGTGTAGTTTGTTAAATATGTGTCGAATATTTGTACGTGTCTAGCTACGGCAGGACTTTGAATTGTATTAGCAGTATAGAGTAGAATCCTAGTCAAACTCTGTAATGCGGACCTCTTCATAAATACGAGGGGAGGGCTACTGTTGTAACAAAATAACTAGATGGCTTGGCGTGGGGGTGCGGCATTTCCATGGTGTACTCGAATGCCGGCATAGCTATCTGATAATGGAGAGGAGTGCCCATACTCATGCTTCGGGGATGTAGGCTTCGGCTGAACCTCGTTAATAAACATTGTGCCTCCTGAGTCGTCTGTGATTGTGCATGAAGATCTTGATTGATCCATTGGCACTTCCGCATGCTTGTTTTCTAACACTAAGAGATTAGCGGGAACGATTTGTATAATGAACCGCCTCTGAATTATTTTTTTAAGATTTGGTACTACTTGCCGCCTAGTTTAAATTTGCTCCTGTTTCCAACCATATCTAGACGTGTGGTTCCCGCCATATTGAATATTTAGATGTATCTAATGTTAATAGTCACGATGACCTAGACAACATAAGTAACACATATATTATCATCACATACGATTAATGTGTATAGCCTTGTGCATCCATACATATATACATACCTACATATACCATATTGCATGCATGCATACAGATATACAAGGCAATGGGGACGTTTTTTATCCTCGGTGGCTGGCCATCCAGCCTTCCAATCTTGAAATCTGCCATGACTTCCTTGTGAACAAGCCTGTTCGTTGTCGAGTTCAAGGTCATCTCCGTGGCGGTGTTAGGAGTAGCACGCAAGGATGAGTGGCGGATGAGGGGGAAATCTCCACGTCCTTGCAAGTTCAAAACACAAAAAGGGAAGGGGAAATCTCCTAAGCAAACCAAATCACCAAAAGCCTTTGAAAAATCACCCAAGAACCAAAAGGGAAAAGGGGAAGGAGAAATTCTGCACACAAGCACTCAAGAATTAGCCACAAAATCCATCTATTTCTTCACCAAATTAGTCACAAGATCTGAGTACAAGTGGTGGAATTCGTTCTCCAAGCTGCCTTCCACTTCATACCCACTATCTATGGCCCTAGATCACTCTAAAGCCCTCTAAACATGAAGCTCTTGCTTGGAAACGAAAATGGCTGCCTAAACCTAAGTCTAAGCAAACCTTAAACCAGCCAAGAGGAGTGGTGGCAGTCACCTCCTTATTTATACTACAAGTTAAGCCCTAATCCGGTTTTGCAACTAGCCCCCCTAAGATACAGACTCTTACACTAAGAAGGCCCGTAGAGGCTAGAAAAGACCGCAATAACTCGGATGAATGGCCACGATAGAGTCATTGCAACTTCGGTTTCTCCGCCTTGTCCCGATCTCCTCCACGTGTCTAGTAGCTCATCCCTTGGGGTAGCCTCCGGTTTTGGCGATACCGGCAACTATTTTGACGATGGAACGAGGAAACGGTATTGGACCCATTTTTTATGCTCAAACCGGGAAACGATTGTGGGCTTCAATACTTGAGTAATTTTACAGATCACGACACCGTCCCACACCCAAGGTCGCACTTATGGGCTGTGGGGGATAGATATCCCCTAGGTCCTCATGGCGTGGATTCAAGGCATGGGCTGCCAGTGGGCTCAGGCAGGCCGGATGGCTGACTTCATGGGCTAGTCGGTCGGTATGGGCTTGGGAATAGCAGCAGCCTTCAAGACTTGGCGATCAAGGCAAAGTAGTTGTAATTCAGGAAAGCACGAAGGAGTACGAGACTCGGACTTTATCTCCAAATAATGCGAGACTTGAAGATAGGAAGGATATAGATCGTGGATTCTATGTAATCTAAACCTTCTAGGAGACACAGAAGGAACCTGACTTGTAACCCAAGAACCCGTCAGCCTATATATGGTGGGTGAGGGACCCCTATGTCGCATATCTCGTCTTGTCATCATGCACCAAAGCGCTAGCTTATCAAGCCCTCATTGTAATCTCAAGAACTCAGAGCAATATAACTCGCCGCAAATAGGACGTAGGGTATTACACTTTCTGCGGCCCGATCCTGTATAAACCTTGTCTCTTGTCGCATTTCACGCGAACCATCAAGCTATGATTGATCTCGCCAACCACAAAAGCACTATGTGATACATCTCGTAGTGCACTGCCGGTACCAAACACCGACAGTTGGCACACCAGGTAGGGGAGACGACATCGATATCATCGCTAGCTCCATGGCCAACAGCTTCGCCAAGATCTTACCGGGTGAGATGATCCGCTTTGGATCTATCTCATTCATTGCTGACAAGCACAACGATCTACACCATGTCGAGGGTACCACAGAGGAGGCACGTGACCTCAAGGCCGCCAAGCCAACTCAGAAGCAGCCTTCAGACATCCCTGCGGCAAGATCTATCTTGCCCGTGGCCAAAGCTCAGTTGGGCTCCGCGCCGACACACACTGTGCCGACTCATCCTCGAGTTCCAGCACCCTGATCTACCGTCAAGTCTGCTCCAGTTTCGCCTGCTGCACTATGGGGCGGGCCGCTAAAGAACACCTCGGGCCACCCCGGCTCGGGCCTGTGACATGTCACCACGGCGACTACTGGGTGCGGATCTACATCAACTCCTCCGCGCTAGGTGGTCGTGGCATCGTCTCCAACTCGGTGCACTCCACTCCCTACCTCCCAGACCCAGACCTAAATTCAGATCAGTCGGGGGAGTAGGGGACATCAGTGCTCTCCACAAGGGGTTAACCAGGACAACCGCAACACACGCCGTTGGCTTCCTCGGGCTTCGGGATCAGCGACCGCTCCATGACAAGCAGCCCTGCCCTCACCTCTGACTAAACGGCGGGCCTACCTCAGTTCAAGCCGTAAGGAGAACCAAGCCTCATCCCAGTTCCCTTACGGACTCTACAGCACCGCCGTGACACACCAAGGGCTCCATTCCCACACTTTGTTCCCCTCAAAAACAATGAGGGCACACGGGAGGCGTCCCGACCAAAACAACTACCTGCGGTTCTCGCAGATGACGGCGTCTACAACACGGCTGATGAGCCGCTGACCGGTGTCCGCATGGGGCTCATCATCAGCTCTACTGCCACCGGCAGAACCGCTAGCTGGCGCAGTTCTTGCCCAACTGAACCATCAATGGCACCATCATCAACACCCGCACTATTGGGGTAGCATCACCAACAACCTCCGCCACCTCTTCATCAAGAGGATGCTGAGGGACCACATCCACATATGGTCTGCAACCTCAAATCTCTCGACACTACCGAGGCAGAGTCAGCCACGCATGCGGCTATGGAGACCACGACCGCGACTCCTGATCCCTACTCGGAGATCTCATCCACCCTCCTCAACGACCAAGCCAGCTCGCTCTCAAGCTCATCCCTTTGTTTCTCCAAGATCCTCATCATCGATGGGGGAATGCAGGAGGACCCCGTCTCCAACAATGAGCCATTTGTAAATGAAGAGGACAAGTGGACGCGCGATGCATGCCGACGCAAGAACAGGCATCACAACATCCGCCGTCATCATGTCGTGGGGAAACGCGACCCAACTCAACCTGTGTCACATGACGAAGTAACTTCAGCAGATGAGACCCCGGAGGAGACAGAGTCTCACCAACGAAGGAACACTCAGAGATGGGAGCGCCGGCATGCCCAAGCGGCGTATGGTGCACCCGACAGTGAGTAGGATCGTGACGGGCGTGGTCTCACACAACCTTGCGCACCACCAATTCCCCCGCGCAACTTGTTCCCAGAGTTCGACAAGATTATGTGGACTCCAAGTCAAGTGGGTGGCACACTAGCTCAGATCGCTAATGAACTCCCTGACACTTGCAATGAAGAGTATTACTGGCAGATTCCTATGCAAGCAGCGATCCACCACATGCCTGCACCAGATGCGCATGACGCCCGCCACGACATCAACATTCGGCGTGATGTGTGCCACAACATCGAGCAATGGCACGCACATTGACATGACGAAGAACTAAGGAGTAAGAGGAGTATGATCGAGATCATGGCACCCCCAATGAGATGACGGCAGTTGAACCTGCTTGGGCGCAGCATCTTTCGGCAGCTCGGAGCCTCGCCTCTCAGTCTACACCTGACTAGGGGACAATCGCCCTTGGTCACCATAGTGGCGACAAGGGGGCGCTCAAGGCGGAGGCCTAGATGCTCTGGCCCGGCGAAGGGTGGTCGGGATCCCATCCTTCACTAACCGGCTTTGCATGGCCAAGTGGCCGTAAAACTTCAAGGTCTCTTGTCGACAAGTACGAGGCTAAGCAGGACCCCAACGGCGGGCTGGCCGTGTACTCCACTGTGACCGAGGCTGCTGGGGCGAGTCAAGATGTCATGACAGCTTATATCCCAATCGTGCTGGGACAGGATGCACTCTGGTGGCTTCGCCACCTCCCTGCTAACTGCATTAACAAATGGAATGGTTTCTGCGACATGTTCATCGTCAACTTCCAGTCCCTCTCAGATAGGCCAGTGCAGCTGTGGGACCTCAAGTCTGTCAAGCGAAAGGACACTGAGTCCCTCCAATCCTACTTAAAGCATTTCCAGTCGATGAGGAATCGCATTCCCAACATCACTAAGGCTACGATGAAAGAAGATTTCTTCCATGGGTCCAATGACAAGGCCTTTGTGAGGAGCATACTCTAGAAAGCTCTGATCACCTCTGAGCAACTCTTCCACAATGCCAACCAGTACATCACTGTGAATGAATGCACTCAAGACCTGGTCGATCGACGCCGTGATGATCGAGGCAGAGGCAAGCAAGAAGGGCTGGAGGAACTCCCATGGCAGGAGCACCGCTAGGACAAGAGACCTCGGGAGGAGATCCATGCTGTGGGGCCGCTGCCTGCGCATCCCCACGACAATGACACGCACTCACTCCATGGACCTTGCCCTTACCACAAAGACATGGGATTTCAAGACCTCGATCGGCCATGGCTGGCTGTTCCAGCCGTTGCCTCCACCGCCACCCCTACGGCGAGACTAGAACCCACCACAACAACAGAATAGGGGCAATGGCCCTAGCTTCCCTAACGTCAACAGGGAAGTCAATATCATCTTCGGGGGGCACAGTTCCTAAGAAAGCAAGAGGCAGCAGGAGTTGACTGACCGCCGAGTCATGGTGGCTACCAAGGATCCTCCAGTGCCATACAATTGGTCTGATACTCCCATCTCCTTTAGTCGGGCAGACTAATGGCTCAACTTTGACCACCCAAGCAAGTACCCATTGCTCGTGAGCCCGGTAGTCTGCAAGAACTGACTCAAAAAGGTATGGGTCGATGATGGAAGCAACATTAATGTGATGTTCCCCAAAACTATGCTGGCCCTTGGGATTTCCCTCGACGATCTAAAGGAGTCACATGGTCCTTTCTTCAGCATCATTCCAGGTGATGGAGGATACCCGCTGGGACACATCTCCCTACCAGTCATCTTCGGCACACCGGAGAACTTCCGCACGGAGACTCTTCGCTTTGAGGCTGCAAGGTTCAACTCTGCCTCCAACACTATCATCAGGCAGCTGGGGCTGGCTAAATTTATGGCCATCCCACACTACTCGTACCTGGTACTCAAGATGCCTGCCTCGCATGGTGTCCTCATCGTAAGGGCAAATTTCAAGGGTGCAGCGGAATGTGATAGGGAAGCACACTAGACGGCCCTCATAGCAAGTACCTCAGCAGCTCAATGGTAGCTCGTGGCAGATGTGGCCCAAATTCCAAAAGATGCTCTACTGATCCTGACTCAAGAGGCAGTCCCTACCTCGACCATACAGGCAACCGTCGTAACCAAGGAAGTCAGCCTCGATCTCCCCGATGAGTCCATGACGGTCACTGTCAGCACCAGCCTCCATCCTAAATAGGAAGGCGCACTCGTTCGGTTCTTAAAGGACAATTGGGACATGTTCACGTGGAAGCCTGCTAACATGCCCGAGGTCCCAACACCTAGTCTACTTCATCAGCGAGGTCCTCAGTCCATCCAAGATAAGGTACCTTCAAGTTCAAAATTTACTTTATGCGGTCCTTATAACTTCTCACTAGCTGCGTCACTACTTCAAAGAGCACAAAGTTGTGGTAGTCACTGAGTTCCCGATCGGCAACATACTACACAATAGAGAAGCCACAGGAAGGATAGCTAAGTGGGCATGCGAGCTCAGAGCACATGATATTGACTTCCGCCCTCGCACTGCGATCAAAACACAAGCTTTGGTGGACTTTGTGTCGGAGTGGATAGAAAACCAAGTCCCAGAAAGTCCAGAACTCGTGGAGTTTTGGAAGATGTACTTCGACGGATCTCTGAAGCTAGAAGGAGCAGGGGCAGGGGTCGTCCTTATATCTCCAAAAGGTGGAAAGCTCAAATACATGCTATAGATTCTCTTCCCAGTATCCAACAATGCAACTGAATACGAAGCTTTGCTGCACGAGTTGCGAATAGCTATTTCACTCGGGATCAGGTGGCTGATGGCCTATGGGGACTCTTTGGTTGTAACTAGCTAGGTCAACAAAGACCAGGACTGCTCCACGGAGGCAATGGACAAGTACTGTGCGAAAGTTTGCAAGCTAGAAGACAAGTTCCAGGGGCTCAAATTCCACCATGTAGACTGCGATCACAATGCGGATGCGGATCTGTTGTCGAAGCTTGGTTCATTCATAGCAAAAATACCCCTGGCATCTTCGTTCTGGAGCTGTTCCGGCCATCTATTCACCAAGACAAAGAGAATGCACCCCCAAAGAAGTGCGTGTTGAGCCTTGAAGAGGCCCCGACTGACTGGAGGGTGCCAATCATCAAGTACATCAAAGACGGAGATGAGCCGGAGGACAAGGCAGTAGCTGAATGGCTAGTCAGGCACGTTGCCAGCTATACCTTGATTGGTGATGATCTGTATGAGCATGGCGTAGCTGGCGTCCTTCTGAAATGCATCGACACATCTCGCAGCAAAAGTTTGCTGCTGGAGATTCACGCAGGACAGTGCGGCAGTCAAGCGGCTTTGAGAACATTGGTCGGGAAGGCGTTCAGGGCCAGATTCTACTGGCCAATGGCAAAACAAGACGCAGTTGATCTGGTCAAACATTATGAGGCATGTCAGTTCCTCACTAAGCAGCATCATCTTCTAGCACAGCAGTTGCAGAATATCCCTATTTCTTGGCCTTTTGCTTGCTGGGGGCTCGACATGATCGGACCATTCAAGAGAGCTCAAGGAGGGTACACTCACGTCCTGGTGGCCATCGACAAGTTCACCAAGTGGATCGAGTACAAGCCAATTGTAGGACCGAGACGTGCGACTAGAGGGGGGATGAATAGGAGCACTTTAAAACTCAAATTCACAACTCCCCGAAACTGGTGCTAAAGAAAAGAACTAGACACCATCCACTGAACAGATACGTGTCTAGAAGCGGAAGGGTGCTGTCCACTGAGAGGATACGCACCAAGCGAGAAAAACCGAGATCCAACTCAACGAGAGCTCCGAGGCAACGAACCTTGCAAAATCCGCCAACCGACACTCACCGCACCAAGGCGCGTCTCACTGACTCACAGCAAGCAAAGAGAACAGTCTGGAAGTGGGGAATGCAAAAATCCAAAGCAAAAAGACAGCGGAAGAAGCAAACAGCGAAAACACAGCTGCAACCCTGCCTGAGCCAAACTATCCGGTAGCAGGGGCCGGACTGTCCGGCGGCACCGGATAGTCTGGTCTCCTCTGCCGGACTGTCCAGTCGGAAGTCCTGGACGGACCCCAACACTGGACTGTCCGGTGGGCGCTGTCGAACTGTCCGGTGGCCTCTGCCGGACTGTCCGGTAGAGTCGCAGACAGGGGGTTTTCAGACCTAAACCTTACCTAATCTTGTCCAATCTTCACGAGATTTTGCACAGGCTATCTGGAACCTATTCCAAAGCTTTTCCCAAAAGATCAATGCAAAGTGACCAAGGGATCAGCGGGAATTTCAGATCTCGTGAGATGGTAATCTTTGGGCAAGAAAGGGGAAAACTCAAAGGAAGCTTGCTCGTGGCAATCCAGCAGGATTGAGATGAACTAAATCATAATCTCCACGTCCTAGCAAGTCCAAAAGAGCCAATAGAATAGGATTAACTCATGGGCAAAGCAAATCACCAAAAGCCCTTGAGTTTCATCCAAAAAACCAACTAGAAAGGGGGAGGGAGATGGCTGCACACATGAGCAAGAATTTGGGATGAATCTTGCCTTGATTAGATGAGGAAATCAGTGCTTACAAGGCTCAACTCAGCCTACCACCCTTCATCCTCCCACTAATGCAAAGTACTAGCCTAGGGGACTCACAAAACCTAAGCTAAGCACCCGATTTGCTCTCTAAGCACTTGGCTGGTTGGAGACTAAGCCTAGGGTTTCTAGAGGTGGAAGAGTCACCTAAATGACTAGCCACTTAGGTATTTATATCCTAGGCCTAATCAACACATTTTACACTAAGACCCCTATATTACAGAAACGCCCGTAGGGGCAAAAACTGAAAAGCCTAGACTTTCTCGGGGACGGACGACCGCGATGGAGTCTTGATCTTCTTCACCTACAAGCTAACTCCCGGATGACATCCACGTGGCCAGTAGTCCAAATCCGCCGATCGAGCCCCGGTTTTGAAGTCAGAAACCGGGAAATTTTAGGGTTTCCATCCTGAGCCTAGAACGGCCCACTCCACTCTATCTCGGTGAGAACGAGCCCATTCGCCGAGTCTAGTAACTTGGTGGTAGGGTGGCGGATTTGAGCGAATCCGCCAATGCCCTTGCCTGTCTTCGCGCCATGTACTCGGGCTGGAGCACCGCGGTGGCACTCGGCATCCCCAGTCCATCGGAGTAGCCTCATTGTCCTTCGAAGGCTTACTCGTGCCGTCGCCGTACCGCTCCTCCGTGTACCGAACTCCCATGGCCGACTGACACCGAGCATGCCTCCAGTCCTTCAGAGGGCTTCCATCTACCTCTAGTCCATCACAGGGCCTCCTGTCCATCAGAGGTCTTGTGCCTAAGTCCTTCTGGGTCTTTAGCTTCTGTTGACAATCACTCATCACTCCAGAGGCAATGGAGCCAGTCCATTGGCTCTCAATCTCGCCCTTGATGAGTGCATTGTCAACACCTTCTACCTGCAACCTGAAATAGAACAAAGACAAGAAAAACAAGCGTAAAACCAAAAAGAAAGAAGAAAAGAAGAAAGTTGCTCAAAATGCCCAAAAGCCAAACACAAGCATGGAATGGCAAAATGAGGCAACAAAAAGAAAACCAAAGATCGACACCCTAAGACAAGGGAAACCGCTCAACGCAGTCGATCAAACTAAAGCATGACCCCTCAAGAAAGAAGCAAACCGGCTCAACACAACCATGCTTAAGCAAAGCATCAGCTCCTCCAGAAAGAGGCAAAAGGCTCAACGCACCGATGCAAGAGCATGTTAAAAGCTCAAACTCCCTAAATGCACAGCTCCCCCTCAACTAATTCTCCCCTTGGTCCAAGAACACTCATCTAGGTCAATATCTCTCTCCCTTGTTGACAATGGACACATCAATGATTCATCGAATCCAACTCCCCCTGAATTAGATAGCTCCCCCTCAAAATATGCTATGAAATGCAGGAAGTGTACCGTGAAGAGCTCAGCAGGGATGAAAAGCTAGTAAATACAGGTTCTAGCATACAGAGCAAGTGAGGGCAAGGAAGCATGCAACAAGCTCAATTGAATCGATCTTATACAGATCAAGAGCATGTTTATCAGGGTTTTGGAAAAGAAGGCATCACCAACATGAATAGCATCTAGCAAGATAGGCATGAACAGCAAAATGCTAGCAAAAGATACAAGGTGTGCTATTCTCAACCAAAACATATACAATAGCCACAAGCAATTTAGACACTTGCAGATTTCAGATTTAGCAATTTTATAACTTCTTGAAAATCAGATCATGTGCCAGGGGTGATTCACTTGTTTGTGCCACTTCTTACCAACCAATGCCAAGCCTATGTTCAGAAAACCATTAGAAGCTTAAGACACAGTTTTGGTCATACACAGCCTAGTCCAAGTTCTTGCCAAAGTGCAAATGCAAGCTATCTCAAACTAGAACAGTGTGACAAGCGAAGCCACCTAGATCTTTTTAGGCATAAACTCAATAAAGGCATATGACTAGCATATCCAAGCATGAGAAGATAGCATAGCATTAACATTCCTACACATGCTAGGTAGCCAAGTCAAGTGGTGATCATGGTTTGTGATTTTCAAGAAACAAAAGTGACTTAGCTCACAAATGATATTAGACAGACTCAAGGAGCTTAGCCAACCATGATCAAGCAAGCAACTGTACAATCTAGCACAAGCAAGTACAAACTAGTCATTCCAGAAGAGCTCTAATGCTAGTGACAGTGAAGATGCATATGATACAATGCAATGCATGATATGATATAAAAACACAAAGAAAACAAGGAAAAGCAAAGAAAAAACAAAACAAAACCTAAAATACAGCAAAGTTACCCCAACCTAAAAGGGGTAACAAACTCCAAGCTCCCCACGCAAGCGAGCAAACGCGCTAAGCTCTAAGGGCTTGGTGAAGATATCTGCCAACTGGTTTTCGGTCTCCACATGGATCAAGTCTATATCTCCCTTCTCATCTCTCAGAAAGTGAAACCTCACGTCTATGTGTTTGGTTCTAGAGTGCAAGACGGGGTTCTTAGCTACAGAAATAGCAAAAGTAGAATCTACTAGGAGAGGGATCTTCCTAAAGCTGAGACCAAAGTCACTCAAGGTGGACTTCATCTAAAGCAGTTGGGAGCAGCAACTAACAGCAGCAATGTATTCAGCTTCTGTTGTGGAAGTGGCTACGCTAGATTGCTTGCGTGTGGACCAAGAGACAAGAGGAGAACCAAGAAACTGGCAGGTGCCGGAAGTAGACTTGTGTTCCATCTGACAACCCGCAAAGTCAGCATCTGAATACCCTCTGAGAGAGAGCATGGAAGCTGAAAAGAACCAAAGACCAAGCTCAGGAGTGTATTTCAGGTACCTAAAGATGCGCTTCACCGCTTGACGGTGTGATGTCCTCGGTGAGGCCTGAAAATGCGCACAAAGGCAAACTGGGAACTGGATATCGGGCCTAGTCGCTGTCAGGTACAGAACTGAGCCGATGATCCCTTGGTACTCTCTCTGGTCCACAACCTCCCCTTCTTCATCTGCATCAAGCGCCGTTTGTGTTGACATGGGAGTCACCATAGGCTTGAGGTCTCCCTTATCGAACTTCTTCAGAATGTCCTTCATGTACTTGGCTTGATGGATGAGGTTCCTTCACGCCCTTGCTTGATTTGCAATCCAAGGAAAAACTACAACTCTCCCATCATGCTCATCTCAAACTCCTTCGACATTTGCTCAGAAAACTTGGTAACAAGAGAGTGAGACAAGCCACCAAAGATGATAACATCCACATATATCTGGACAATAAGAAGATCACTACCATGCTTGAGGAGAAACGAAGTCTTATCAATACTCCCCATTTTGAAACCTTGGTTTAGCAAAAAGGTTTTCAATCTCTTATACCAGGCTCTAGGGGCTTTTTTCAAACCATACAAAGCTTTTTGCAATTTGTAAACATGGTTAGGGTATTTAGCATTTTCAAATCCAGGGGGTTGTTTGACATAAACTTCTTCTTGAATGAAACCATTTAGAAAAGCAGACTTCACTTCCATTTGAAAAAGCTTGAAACCCATGGAAGCTGCAAAAGCTAAGAGTATACGTATAGCTTCCAGGCGTGCAACTAGAGGAAACGTTTCCTCATAGTCTATCCCCTCTTTTTGACAAAAACCCTTAGCCACAAGTCTAGCCTTGTTCTGCACAACAATGCCATCCTTCCCTTGCTTATTTTTGAAAACCCATTTTGTATCAATAGGATTGCAATGTGGCGGTGGCTCTACCAAAACCCAAACCTCATTCCTCTCAATGTTTTCTAGCTCCTCATGTATGGCATTAACCCAATTACCATCAGATAGTGTGTGTCCAACATCCTTGGGCTCAAAGGAGGCAACAAAAGCAGCATGAGCAAAGAAGGCGATAAAACCTATCTGGGACCTCAAAGTCCTTACATGCAAATCACCAATGATCCCATGTGGAGGGTGATCCCGCTGGACCTGTCGAGATGGAACAATCTAAGAGGTCACCTCCCCTGTGTCCTCAGCGAGGCCAGCCTCTGCTCGAGCTTGCGGACAGGGGAGTGAGGAGGAAGCCATTGGCAAGGGTCCTCCTTCATCTTCAGAGCTCGTAGCAGAGGGGGCAAGAGCTACAGCCGGTGCAGTGGCTCCTACATCACCAGCATCTACCTGAACTTCGTCATCTTCAAAGATCGGAGCTCCTTCTTCATCATCACCTGAAAGCTCAAATGCAGGGGTTGTGCAACGCATAGATTCATCAAAGGAAACTTCACAGGTCTCAACCACTTGTTTGGTATCGAGGATCCACACTCTATATGCCCTAGAGCTAGAGGCGTATCCTCTCCCACCATACACCTATCTTTATCACATTTACCCCTGTGTACTACTAGTTGCTATAATTTATCTAAGTTTACAGTTTATTTGATTTGAGTATATTCAATTACACTCTTGAGCCTACCGCTTCCCTGTGGAAATTTACGATACTCAGAATACTCTGAGTGAAAAGGCTATAGCGAATCTCTGTGCGCTTGTGGAGTAAAATCTGTTGCGCTCAGAGACATCAACAAGCTTTTTCTGGCGCCGTTGCTGGGGAAGCAATTGGCCAAGAGATAATTGATACCTCATTTCGAACCTGTATACTTGATAAGTTTTACCGCTAGTTGTTAACAGGCTCACTTTGCTCTGTTGTTTTGTTGTGGTTGCAACAGAGAGGTGTATGACCTGTTTCGACCTGCCGGAAAACTACCACAATAACCCAGAGTCACTGCTCAGGAGAGTCCATCTAAAGACTATTCACGGGCAGAGACTTGTACCAAGGGATCTAGAACCAAGCATTTCAACCAACACTCCAGTCACCACTATGGCTGAAAAGACTATTTGCGAGTTCTTCATCCCCTCGAGCAACAACATCCCTACGGGACCTGAAGTTCAAGTGGGGGAGAACTTCGAGCTCAAACCAGGAGTCATTCACATGGTTCAAGCTATCCCTTTTTGCGGATTGGCTACGGAAGATGCCAATAATCATCTGCAGCAATTCTTAGAGATCTGCAGCACATTCAACATGAAAGGAGCATCACCGGACGCCATCAAACTTTGTCTCTTCCCATTCTCTCTTGTTGGGAAAGAAAAACAGTGGTTCTACCTCAACTGAGCATCACTAACATCGTGGAACGCATGCTCCAATGCATTTCTTGCGAAGTATTTCCCGCTGGGAAAAACTAACGCATTGAGGAACAAGATATCGAGCTTCCAACAGCTCACTGATGAAACCGTGGCTGAAGCATGGGAACGTCTGCAAGAGTACATTGCAGCCTGCCCCCACCATGGGATGCAAGAGTGGCTAATCATTCAGAGTTTCTTCCCTGGGCTCAACCGCTCAGCACAAGAACACCTGGATGCAGCCGCTGGAGGATCCTTCCTCTCCTTGAGCATCTCGGTGGCCAAGAATCTCATTGAGAAGATGGCCACCAATCAAGGTTGGAGAGAAGAGAGGTCTAGTACCCGTTTCCGTGGCATCCATCAGATCGAGAGCACCGATATGCTTGTCGTGAAGATGGACTTGCTGCTGAAGAAGCTAAATGACGCTCCAGAAGCCGCTCCGGTGCAAGCCGTCGACTCTCATATGACTTGCGAAGTCTGTGGGAATACAAGGACACTCAGGGAACAGCTGCCCTGAGATGCAACCCGAAGATGCGAACTTCATCGGTAACAGTACCAACGGCTTCAACGGGAATCGTCCTCAGCTAGGGTGGAATTCAAGACCAAATCTCCCTTTCTCTGGACAAGGTAACTCTTCAAATTCACAGCAATTTTCTAGAAATAATTATAATTTTGATCAAAAAGCTGTGAATGATAGCATTAGTAAAAAGTTCCATGCTAATGATAGGTTGTTTGAGTCCATATCTGTCCAAATGGAAACTTTGAATAGTGCTATGAAAAACCAACTTAGCTTCAATAAAATGCTGGAAACTCAAAGCTCAGTTGGCTGCTGCTCTACCTAACCCAAAGGCGGGTAAACTGCATGGTCAACCTGAAGCTCCTCCCAAGGAGCACATAAATGCAGTAACCATTAGGGGTGGAAAGTCCACACAGGACCCCCCATCTCCTAGTCATGCAGGTAAAGCGCAGGAGAAGACTGCTGAGTCTGAAGACAAAGTTGCAGATGAAGATACACCTGGGAAGGAGGAAAAGCCAGCATTGAAACATCTACCCCATGAGTTCTACGACACAATGGTGCTACCCTTTCCTCCAAGAAACAAGAGGGCTGCCGCTGACGAACAATATAGTAAGTTCGTTGAGGTCATTAAGAAGCTTTATGTCAACATACCCCTGCTAGATGCTATGCAGGTACCGCCATATGCCAAGTACTTAAAGGATATCCTCAACAACAAGAAACCCTACCGTCAATGGAAATTGTGCACTTAACGGAAGAGTGTAGCGCAGCTATACTCAAGAAAAAGGACCCTGGAAGCCCTACCATCTCATGCTCGATTGGTACCCAGCACTTCGATCAAGCGTTGTGCGACCTTGGAGCCAGTGTCAGTGTAATGCCGAAGGTCATCTTCGACAAGCTGAATCATGACGCACTCGCTCCCACAGCTATGTGTTTGCAGCTTGCGGATCAATCCGTTCGTTACCCTGAAGGAGTGGCAGAGAACATTCCGGTCAGAATCCAGAATTTTCTCATACCAGTGGACTTTGTAGTACTGGATATGGAGATTGACTCAAAAACCCCGCTCATCCTTGGGCGGCCGTTTTTGAGCACCGTCGATGCAACAATCGATGTCGGAGCAGGAAAGGTTCACCTGAACATTAATGGCAAGAAGGAAACATTTGCCTTCAAACCAAAAGTCGAACAATGCAACAAGATGAAAACTTTCAAGTACCAGGCCAAGAAAGATGAACCCAAGGTCAAGACCGAGACCAATCAGTCAAACTCAAAAGAAGACAGTCTCGTGGCATTTATGATTAAGAAATTGAAAATCGAGACTGAGATTCTACAAATGGAGTATGATCGGACAATGCAAAGTAGAAGATCGAGGAGCCGAGAGAAAAGGTTTGACAGGCCCAGAACTGCACCAGGAGGCAAAGCTCCTGAGAAGAGATACGGTGCTGAAAGAAAATTGACTACGCCAAAGTGGCCAACTCAACCAGCACCCGAGAATAAGGTCGGCATCGAGGATAATTTGGCTAACCCAAGGCAACGCAGAAAAAATATAACACAATGGAAGGCAGCCCCCAGCTACAGTTTCTATGAAACTCCAAAGGGCAAGACATGGGCTCCCCTCGCCAAAAGGTAAATTGGCACACTACCCATCAACGGCATATTTAATTTTCTCGCCAAATTTTAATTCCTGCGTCCCACTGCACGTTTAATTTTGGTTCAGTTAAATTTTGCATTTAGGCTAGTTTCCTGAAAATTCTGCATTTTCGAATTTTTTTTTGAGTGGCCGGTCGACCACCCAGCAGCTGCACCTCCCTTTACCTTCTCCCAATGCAAAGCAGGAAGATGCTCACAAAACACCATCATATGGCCACCCACTCACTCATTTTGCTGCCCACCGTCCAAAATTTCTGCACGACACACGTCCCCTCTGCACTCTACGAGCATGCAGGGCTGTTTGGCGCCTTAGGCATGGCCGCCCGGCCATTAGTGCTGGCCGCCTGGCCACCCCAGTGCTCCCACTCGCCTATAAATACTCCCCTTCGCATCCTAGCTCAGTGCACCAATCAGCAACGCAGTTGCACTCTCCTCTCCCTCTCTTAGTCTCCCATTTAGTGTTTAACTAAGTTTCCATGCTTAGTAAAATAATGCCCGAATAAAATTGGGTTAGCCAAATAAAATTCTGGCAACACTCTCTCAGTTGTGCAAAAATGAGAACGTTTTGTGGAGGCTCTGCCTCACAAGGACGCTGATTTTTTTTCGGATAACTAACCCGCTAACGCTAATCTTTATTGTCGTCTGTTCTTCGGGTATCGTGTGTTGTTTTTGCTCTATCTTGCAGGATGAAGGGCGTGCTCAAGAAGGCAAAGAAGGCCGTTAGCAAGGCAGGACAGCACATTCACTGGTCGTCTTCCGACGGCTGCGGCCCCGCTATCTGGCATGCTGCCTCCAAGAGGATGTCCATCAGCACAGAGGAGCCTAAAGAAATCCAGAGGTCATCTGTCCACCGACCCGTACTCATCCTCGAGTCGCAACTCGTGCCACGTGGTCAAGAAGAGGCTAAGGCATTAAGGCTTTTGAACCAAAAGAATTATGCCTTGACCAAATACTTCGACGAGGACCTCCTCGTTGACACCGGCATACGGGAGGAGTTCAACGAGGTGTTCCAGACTGTGGACTGGACCAACTTTGCAGAAGTCTCAGAAGGAGGAATCATCATTCTCACCAAGGAATTTCTCATAACGCTCCGCACCGACACTCGAAGGGAAGGTACATTTGTCTGGTTCCGCCTTTTCAATACTGATTATGAGCTTACATTGCGCCAATTTAGCAACTTGCTAGACTTCTCACCACAGTGCTTTGTGGCTGAGGATCCTACTGGCTTTAATTCACAAGAGTTTTGGAAAGAGCTAGTTGGTCCTAATCCTCCTAGGAAAAAGAGCATCACTTGCATCACACACCCTACCATGCGGTTTCTTGCCCACTGGCTTACCATGGTCGTTTTCCCGCGGGAGGATACCCGCTGTGTCACAGTAGAGGATATTAGGTGTCTTTATGCCATGTGGAAGAAGAAAAAGTTTGCACCTGTTGTTAGCATGATCGGCCATTGGCAAGGCCTAGTTTCCAATGTTTCTACAATTTCTATCACTTCATTTGTGACTAGGATTGCCAATGGGTTAGGAGTGCTAACAAATGCAACTGTCACTTTCATGCCTAATGATCCCTCATGTGTGGTTAAAGATTCACACTTCATCCATGCACACTTCCTGAGGAAAGACACACAGGGAAAATATTACATGATATATAGAGGTTGCGATGTTGAGCTGCCGCTCCCAGCACCGCAGTTCAAATTGTACTCTATGAGGACACTAACCATGCAGCTAGAACTCGCACCTGCACTGGAACCTGAACCAGCAAGAAATAGTGTCAGCCGGAGTTATGACTCGTGCCCAACGACGTCAAGCTGAAGAAAGACTCCGCAAGGCCTACGAGGAAGCATAGGAGCCAGGTGCCGAGTCTGCTTGGGCTCATCCAGGTGCTAGACCCTCCCAGGTTAACCCAGGAGGCACACCCGCTTGGGGAAGCCAGGCAAAATCATGGCACAGTTCATGGAACTCCATTGTACCTTCAGTGAACCCGATGCCATCCTACCACGGTGGAGGTGAGCCATCTTATGAACAAAGTATAGGTCCATCCCACTCTGCCCATTATACAGGTGATGGGTACACGAGGAACATCAATGCCTTCTTCAGGGCAATGGACCTCCAAGTGCACCGCACCTTGGGGATGATGGACAGCATCAGCCAAATCCAGGAGACACAAGATGTCGACCACAACATGCTCTTGGAAACAAGAGCAACTGTGGAACGCATGCAAGAGCAGAACCTGAGCTACTACAACTGGACAGGGTTCTATCGCAACTAAGCTTCAATGAAGCTTGGGGGGAAGAACCGCATAAGCATAAGGTATGTATCCTATCTTGCCTCTTGTTCGTCTCTGTGCTCATCTATAAGCTGTGCCACACCAAACGTCATTTATGCCCACTTATGAGAGTAGTGCCTGTGTATCTTTTAGTCCTAGTTTTCTAAAAAAAATTGTTTGTATCTTAAATAACTCCCATGCTTAACTGTTAAATTCACTTGCTAGCTTCATTTTGGAAATGATGAATAATTGCTCTATCAAGTGAATGGTTTAATTCTTGCATGACAACTTATGCTTAGCTTAGTCCTATGCTGGTGAATAAAGAAAAACAAGCCTGAGCTTTACTTTGTGGATGCCATTTGTGATAACAAGCCTAAGTTGTTGTGAGATAATGATATGACTTAGCGTGGAATAATTCTTTCAAGTTCCTAGTAAGATGAATTTCTCAGGATTTTATTTTGAAGATGACAAAATAAGCTCCCCATGGTTTAAAATTCCTACCAGAGCCAAATATGCTTTACACGTTCAAAACCAGCTACAAAGAGCTACTTAGATATGTTTTAAGCTTTGTCAAATTTTGAGTCTCTTTGAGTAGAAATATCATCTTCTGTTGATAGCTAGAGTACAAAAATCAAATGCAAGTGATCCATTCTGGACTTTACATCCACCAAAAGTCTCCAACTACTTCTCATAATCCCATAGCCTTGAAATTTCAAGGAGTAAGGGTATGGAGCCAAAAATAAAAAGCATGCAAAAGCATGTCAAAAGAAAAAAAATGCGTGCAAAAGCACGGCAAAATTAAAAGCATGCAAGTTCAAGCATGGCAAAAATAAATAAATGCTCCATATCCCCTCCAATTCCATACAAGGCTATAGGGATGAAAATCTAGAGAAGGAGACAATTTATGCCACCACTCATACTCCAGTGATCAAACAGAAGAATTGATAAAGTATACTCTTTGGTCCAATCTTTGGCTTAGCAAAATAGACATTCTAAGTATGCCACATTTCTTCCCCACCTAAAGCTCCACAAAGGCTTTAGTGTAGGAAAAATGTCGGCCAAAATCATGGCCATTGGTAAGGAAACACTTCTGAGTGATCGAGAGCACCAAGGGGAAGCTTCTTTGTTTTGAAAATCTTGAAAACACTTGAGAAGGACATCCAAAAAGAATGAGTTAGAATTTCTCCCACAATAAAGTTGTTCTGTCTCCCAACCACCCAAGGCAAGGTAAACAAAGAGATGCACCACAGGTATTGTATATGGTAAGCTTTGATTATTTTACCACTTCGGGCAAAAGTTCGAGTGTTGTGTTGCATATAAGAATTATCCTTCATCCTCGATATAGTAGCAACTCCTGATTCACCTTCAGTCTTAGCTTTGCTCGAGGATGAGCAAATTTTTAAGCTTGGGGGGTGTTGATGGTCGTAATCTCATGATATCAACCGTCAATTATCCACCAAATGAGGCAAAATAAGTGAATAATAATGGACTAACCTTGCTACTAATGAGTTCCACAAGATGTACACGAATATTTGGATGCAGGTACCGAAACGCACACAAAGTGGTTGGAAATACAGCAAAAACCAAGGATGAGCAACATTGGTGCAATGGCATAGCCACCGGGCCATAGGGTGTGGCCGCCCGGCCACCCCTCAGGCCATGCAGAGCCACGTCATCGTGTGACATAGTCTCCCAACTGCCTAGGTTGCCACATCATCGATCCTACGTACAAACAAACACAAAGTGGTGAAGATCCAACCATACATGAGAGCATCCAATGTATCCAAGGGTCACAAGCCGTTGGGATGAGGATTGGTGATGTCAAGGATCCGAGGGAAGTAACATGCTACAAATCGGGGGCAGACACGTGGCCGCCCGACCACGTGCCATGGCCGCCCAACCACTCCTCGGCGCCTTTTTCACGTGCAACTAACCGCCTCAACTGCCAACTGACCTAGGGGAGCAATATCAAGCATTGGATCTTTGAAGTCGGTGTATCAAGTGACCGCCCGGCCATGTAGGATGGCCGCCCGACCACGGACCTTGGCCGCCCGACCACCGAGCTTGGCCGCTCGGCCACCGACCTACCCCCTTAACCGACCTAGCACACCTACAAATACCCCCCTCACTTTCTAGGCTATAAATAGACCCGGAGAGCTCATTTGTAGAGGTGTGGAGTTGAGTAGAGAGTTCTATCTTTGAGCGCCACATTCTGTCCTTAGTAGTTAGGATAGTTCTGGGAGTTAGAGTTGAGTTGAGTTGAGCTTTGCCTCGGAGTCTCCGGAGTTATCTTCGAGTCTGTGGAAAAACTCTTGTATCTTTTGATTTCAGATTACCTTCAATATAATTTCAGTTATATTTTACTCTAAGTCTATCACCTGAGAGTGTGGTGTACCTTTTTTTTTTGCACACTTGCTAGGCATAGGTTGTGTTTAACTTTGTCATTCAATTCTTGTTATTCTTGCCGGTGCTATAACTCAACCCTAGACATAGACGCTAGGCTCTGGCTAGATCTTCTCCTCTGATCAAGGACGATCTATCGTTGTTCAAGCTCCGCTTGAACACGTTTATAGAGTGCCATCCTCTCCACGCAGCTTTGCTTGGTAGCCCCACTCGGTCACAGCGTGTGGTGTGCCTGTGTAGTCCAAGCCCGTTGTTTGAGAGGCCCGTAGGTGTTAGCTAGACTCTCCTTCGGGACCACCTATCTACCCCTGGTACCCTCGAGACTCTAGAATTTTACTCGACGCAGGACCCTGGCTAGTTAATTGAATTTCTTAGTTATTCACGGATAGCCTTTGCAGCCGATTAGAATTAGAGTTTGGTGACTTTTTCTCACTCGTTGTCCTCCCAGGCAACTATACCTTTTCTACGGATATCTTTGATAGACTTACCTCTTCCACCATACACCTATCTTTATCACATTTACCCCTGTGTACTACTAGTCGGTATAATTTATTTAAGTTTACAGTTTATTCAATTTGAGTATATTCAATTACACTCTTGAGCCTACCGCTTCCCTGTGGAAATTTACGATACTCGGAATACTCTGAGTGAAAAGGGTACAGTGAATCTCCGTGCGCTTGCGGAGTAAAATCTGTTACGCTAAGAGACGTCAACACCATGCTCTGGTTAGGTCCTCTCCTCTGATCAAGGATGATCTATTGTTACTCAGGCTTTGCTTGAGTATGTTTATAGCGTGCCATCCTCTACACACAGATTTGCCTGGTAGTCCCACTCAGTGACAACGTGTGGTGTGCTTGTGTAGTCCAGGCCCATCATTCTGGAGGCCCATAGGCGTTTGCTAGGTTCTCTTTCGGTGGCCAACTATCTACCCCCTGGCTCCTCGAGGGCGCTAGAATTTCACTCGACACGAGACCCTGACTTGCTACTTGAGTTTCTATAGTAGTCACGACATAGTATTTGCAGCCGAATAGAATAGAGTTTGGGAACTTTATCTCACTCATTGTCCTCCCAGTTAACTATACCTTTCTACGTGTATCTCAGGTAGTTTGTCTACTTTTCCACCATACACCTATCTTTATTTGCCTTACTTTTGTCTATCGACTAGCTGGTTTATTTATTTATGTTTATGGAGCTTTCGATCTGAGTTTATCCAATTATACTCTCTCGCTTGCCGCTTCCCTGTGGAAATTGATGATACCTTGGAATACTTTGAGTGAAAGGCTACAGCAGTCTCCGTGTGCTTGCGGAGTAAAATCTATTTAGGCTAAGAGACGCCAACAATCTCTAGTGACTCGGTAAATTATGAAACTTAACTTCACTCAGAGGAGATTGATAAGATGACTCGGATAGGGATGTCTGGATTTATGGATCTTTGAATTGATTATTACTCAATCAACTCGATGCTGAGGGGCTATACCCATTAGGTGCACCTAGTTGGTGCAACCAATGAAAAAGAAGTATTGATGCCAAGGAAGTCGAATTGACTTGGCGTGAGGAGCAAATCAAGGATAATTTCTTTGAAGTACTCGGTTTTCATGGAGTGCCGAGCTAATTATTATTAGAATTAACTCGACCCTCGGGGGCTTGTGGGGAATTAACGCGGCCTTCAGGACTTGGTGATCAAGGCAAAGGAGTTGTAATTCTAGAAATCGTAAAGGAGTACGAGACTCGGACTTCATCTCCAAATAATGCGAGACTTGAAGATAGGAAGGATATAGATCGTGGATTCTATGCAATCTTTTGTAATTTAAACCATCTAGGAGACATAGAAGGAACCTAACTTGTAACCTAAGAACCCGTCAGCCTATATAAGGAGGGTGAAGGACCCCTATGTCACATATCTCATCTTGTCATCACGCACCAAATCCCTAGCTTACCAAGCCCTCACTGTAATCTCAAGAACTCAGAGCAATATAACTCGCCACAAACAGGACGTAGGGTATTACGCTTTTCACAGCCCGAACCTGTATAAACCTTGTCTCTTGTCACATTTCACGTGAACCATCGAGCTACGGTCGATCCCACTAACCACAAAAGTGCTACATGATACATCCTGTAGTGCACTGTCGGTACCAAACAGCGACATGGGCCGAGCCTAACTTGGGCCGCAACCCAAGGCAACTGCCGATCTACTTGGCAGGGATTTTGTCATGCTTCAGTCACACTCAGGCACCACCACTTGGTCACACTTAGGTGGACTTCTGCTCACTCTTCCTTCAGTAAGACTTCAGTGTTGACAAGCGCTCATCACAGCTAGGATGAAAGAACAGACTCGGTACACTTGAGTCCCTCAATCTCCCACTTGATGAGTGCCTTGTCAACACCCTCACCAACCACCTGAAATCATAGTAAGAGAAAGAAAAGCGTAACAAATAACAACAGAAGAAAGGAAAACAAGGAAAATCCACTCAAGTGCCCAAAAGCCAAAGAAAGGCGAAAACGGGAGCAGTAGAAGTGAACAAAAGCAAAGCCAAAAGATCAGCCCCTAAGACAAGGGTAACTGCTCAACGCAGCCGATCAACAAAGCATGACCCCTCAAAGAGGTAGGGCTCAACATAATCATGCTAGATGCAATGGACCATCTCCTCCAGAAAGTGGTAAAGGCTTGACACAGCTGGCCAAAATAGCATGATAAAACTCCAACTCCCCCTGCATTTTAGCCTATCTCACAATGCAACTCTCCCCCTAGAATGATGCACTCTCCCCCTGAGTCCACTCTTCCCCTTGATCAGAGGTTGGTGACACTCTCTTCCCCTTATTGACAATGCCCACATCAAGTCCCCTAAGAAAAATGTTGTGCAAATGCAACTAGGTGTAACAAAGAGCTCAAAAGGGATGCAAAGCTAATAGATACAAGTTCTAGCATACAGAGCTTGTGAGGGCAACGAGGCATGCAACAAGCTCATATGAACCTAACTATACAGTTCAGGAGCAAAGAAAGATTTTCAAGTTTAGTTAAAAGAAAGCATCACCAACATGAATAGCATCTAGCAAGATAGGCATGAACAACAAAATGCTAGCAATGCATACAAGGTGTGCTATTCCTAACCAAAGCATAAACAACTAGCCATAAGCAATTCAGAGACTTGCACATTTTCAGATTTAAGCAATTTTCATTTCAAGCAAGCATTACTTAGGTGCCAGGGGTTATTTGCTTGTCAAGACACTTCTTACCAACCAATGCCAAGCCTAGGCCTAGAAGACCATCAGAAGCTTAAGACAAGATTTTAGTCATTCACAGTCATGTCTAAGTTCTCACCAAAGTGCAAAAGTGAGCAATCTCAAACCAAGTCAGTGAGACAAGGCAAATCCACTTAGATCTTTTCATTTCAGCTCAAATAGATACCAAGTTATGGAAATTAATGTAGAATTATTCAGATTAAGCAAGGTATCACGAAAGCTTTGGCATCAACAAGCAAAGGAAGACAACTAGCATAACCAAGCATGGAAAGATAGCATAAGCAATCAACACTCCTACACATGCTAGGTAGCCATATCAAGTGGTGATCATGTTTGAGATTTTCAGGAAAACAAAATGACCGCTCATATAGTATGCAATAGATCCAAAAGAGCTCTAGCCATCCATGATCAAGCAAGCAACTATACAAACTAGCACAAGTAAATACAAGCAATTCATCCATGTATACTACAAATGTATACAAGCAATTCATCCATGTATACTACAAATGTAGCTCAGGTGCTAGTGTATACTACAAATGTACATGATGCAATGCATGAGTATGATACAAAAGATGCAGAATAAGCAAAAGAAAGCCAAAACAAAAGAAACTCAAAACAAAACCTAAAAACTAACAAAACTCCCCCTGACTAAAAGGGAAAGCAAACCCCTAACTCCCCTCACAAACGGGTGAAGTCATCTAGGTCTAGGGGTTTAGTTAGGATATCAGCCACTTGGTTCTCACTTGTTACATGCACTACATCAATTAGGCCTTTCTCATATCTATCTCTTAGAAAGTGATATCTCACATCTATGTGTTTGGTTTTAGAATGGAGCACTGGATTCTTAGCAATGCTAATAGCACTAGAACTATCACACAAGAGTGGTATTCTTCCATAGGTTAGGCCATAGTCTTTCAAAGTGGCAAGCATCCATATGATCTAGGAGCAACAACTAGTAGCAGCTAAATATTCAGCTTCACAAGTGGATTGTGCTACACTAGATTGTTTGTGAGAGGACCAAGAGACTAAAGAGGTACCTAGGAACTAGCAGGTACCGAAAGTCGACTTACGATCCAACCGGCAACCCGCAAAGTCAGAATTAGAAAAGCCGAGGAGGGAAAGTGACGAATCCGCAGAGTACCACAAGCCATACTCCAGGGTGAACTTGACACACCTTAGGATCCTCTTCACAGTGGTGAGGTGTGACACCCTCGAGGATGCCTGAAAATGAGCGCATAGACCTACATCGAACTGTATATCTGGCCTCGTAGCAGTCAAGTACATCAGCGATCTGATCATCCCTCGGTACACCTTCTGGTCAACCTCCTCGCCATCTTCATCCTTCTCTAGCATGGTAGACGTACTCATGGGATTCATCTGAGGCGAAGCATTCGCCATCTCGAACTTCTGAAGTAGATCCCTCGTGTACTTGCTCTGGTGGACAAAGGTCCCTCATGGAGTCTGCCTGATCTGGAGCCCTAGGAAGAACTGAAGTTCCCTCATCATGCTCATCTCAAACTCCTTCCTCATCTGCTCTAAAAACTTGCTCACAAGTGCATGAGAAGAGCCACCAAAGATGATGTCATCCACATAAATCTAAACGATCAAAAGGTCATTGCTATGCTTTTGCAGAAATAGAGTCTTGTCCAGGAACCGTAGGCAGCTAGGAATTTCCTAAGTCTCTCATACCAAGCCCAAGGAGCTTGCTTCAGGCCATACAAAGGCTTTTACAACTTGAACACTCGGTTAGGATACTTGGGATGCTCAAAGCCTGGGGGCTTCCTCACAAAGACCTCTTCATCTATGTACCCATTCAGGAATGCACTCTTCACATCCATTTGAAATAGCTTGAACCCTTTCGTAGCTGCCAATGCTAAAAGAATAAGAATGGGTTCTAATCGGGCTACAGGGGCAAATGTTTCCTCATAATCAATCCCCTCTTTCTGCTAAAAACCCTAAGCAACTAGACTAGCCTTGTTTCTCACCACAACTCCATCCTCTCCCTGCATGTTCTTAAACACCGACTTGGTACCTATGGGATTGCATTGTGGTGGAGGCTCGACCAAAACCCAAACTTCGTTCCTCTCAAAATTTTCTAGCTCCTCATGTATGGCATTGACTTAATTTGGATCAGAGATAGCATGTCTAACATCATGGGGCTTGAAAGAAGCAACAAAAGCTGAGTGTGTAAAAACAGCAAGAGAAGTGGACCTGGATCTTGTCACTCGCTCGTTCAGGCCACCAATGATGTTCCTCAAAGGGTGATCCTGCTGGACGATTCGAGAAGGTTGTTTCTCGGTGGTCACCTCCCCTGCGTCCTCAGCCGGCCCTGCTGCATGTGCTGGTGGATCTTGTAGAGGTTGCTCCCGAGTAGTCGAAAGAGAAGGTACTAGAGCTCCCTTATTGTGGGGGATATATATCCCCTGGTGACCTATGTAATGGATTCAGCGCGTGGGCCTGAGGCGTAGAGCAACTTGACGCATAGGACAAGGTCTCGACGTATACAGGGAAGAGTTAAGAGAAATTCTAATAGGAGATGAAACTAATCATAGTAGGACTAGAACTCCTTGTAACCCAGGCCATGCCGGACTATATAAGACGGGCTAGGGGCTCTCCCACACATATCTCTCCACCTCAAGATCAGACTCCCACGACATATCTCAACCCATCACAAGTCGCCAAACCACGCTCTCGTACAAAAACCGTAGCTCTCATTGTAATCTGGACCTTACATCAATACAACTTGCCACCATAAGACATAAGATATGACGCATCTTGCGGCCCGAACCTATATAAATCTACGTGTTCTGTCGCTTTTCTGATGAATCATCGAGCTACGTCGACCTCGCCAGCCCCCAAAAACATCCCGTGATATATCCGATAGTGCACTGCCGATGTAAAACCCCGACAGTTGGCCCGTCAGGTAAGGGTTCAGCGACATCGACATCAAAATAACTCCATGGCTGATCTTCACCAACACATGAGATCGTGAGATCACAATGGCTATTTTCTTCAAGATCAAGTTCGATTTCGAGTTCAACGCCATTAGCGCCAAAGCGCATCGCAGTCAGATTGATCTACTAGTCGTCGGGGCAGATCAAATTGGACAAGGGAAGACAACCCCGGCTAGTCAACCGAGCCGGGTCCAACTGCTACTCCATTTATTATCTGTTCGCCTCGACAGTTTATCTCATCAGCCCAACAACAAGCGAAGTTCGGCGGCCGACATCAAGATTGTTGGTCAGAACAAATCAACAATCTGATCGCCGATGCGCGGTGGCTCATACTATGTCGCTGGATGGTCACAATTTACAAACCCGATGCCAGATGCTGGATGTCGTGTCACTCTTGTCAAGAAAAGATCAAGATCTAACAGCCGATCATGCTCCGGAATTAGAAGACCAGGCTCTCACGGCACCACAATTCTCATCGGAGTCGGAGTCAACAGGATTATCGAAGAAGGAAGATAGAGAAAAGAAATACTGTTTTAATTTGAGTCGGTCGTGAGTCCGGCTGCCTGCCCATGTTACAACACGCAACACTGTGGAATATTGGACAGATGCAATTATCAGGGGCTAGTCTGACTACCATCACCAAGCAGGAAGTGGATGCCAGGCCGCGAGCACGTACAACTCAAGAATATTACTAGCTCTTTGCTGTGTGTGTACGAAAAGGCTGCAGTTAGAGAATTGAAGGTGGAATTACTTGCGCTGCATCATAAACAAAATACAAACTCAATTTCCGGCTCCAGGAAGCTACGTGGACCAAAATGATATTATGATGTGCGTGGCATCATGCACGTACATGTGCCGATCAAGGTTAACCATCATATGCATGCCGGTTACAAGCATAAGCCAGACCATCTCAAACAGCTAAGTCGTCTTAATATCAAAATTTTGCATTTAATTATGCTAATGATTTTTCATCTATCCAACTATCTCGTCTGGATCACTCCAATATTATTTATATTTAAGTATTCTTTTTACAAAAGATACTGCATATTTTGCTCCTGACAAAATTTTCAGAAAAATTATTTTGGCCTCTTTTAAGCTTGTGGCTCACGCTCGGGGGCTGTCGCATTCCAATCAAACTCGAACAAAAACTAGTCAGGATTTTCTGGATCACACGGGATGTCAGATCACTCGGTCTCAAACGGAAGTCAGTCGAAGTGCTTCAGAAACAGCTAAGTCGTTTTCAATAATACATCTAAATCTTGCAAATTATTTTTTATGCATACCCTTGCTACTGTAATGGGCGTCATGAACTCTAAATGACCTCGGAATGTCTCTGAGTCACTCAAAGTAACGAGCGCCATGAACTCTAAATGGCCTCGGATCATCTCTGAGTCACTCAAAGTAACGAGCGCCATGAACTCTAAATGGCCTCGGATCATCGGATCATCTCTGTAACACTCAAAGTAATGGGCGGCATGAACTTTAAATGGCCACCGTTGCACAAGTGGGGCAGTCGGTCTTTTACGTTGCTAATCCCAACCAACCGAAGTTCTAGAAACATTGTTTAGCTTCTTTAACTCCGACTAACCAAAAGAATGCTTCGTTAACTTGTAGGTCAATATAGATCCGTTCACTTTGCACAGCTCCATCGACTCAAGAGGTCCACACCGTTGCCGCGTCGCATTGCCGACCGACTTCTTTGTTGGCTCGCGGGCTCCGCTGTCAATGCGCGGCCTCGCCGAGTGTCTCTTTGACTCAGGGGCTGCCCGCCTTGCCGACTCACTGCTTCGTCGACTCAGGGGCTGAGCTGCTGCCCACCTTACCGAATCACTGCTTCATCGACTCGGGGGCTGGGCTGTCGCCATCCTTGCTGACTCACTGCTTCCTCGACTCAGGCGCTGGGCTGCTGCCCACCTTGCCGACTCACTGCTTCGTCGACTCGGGGGCTGGCTTGCTGCTCGCCTAGCCGACTCACTGCTTCATCAACTCGGGGGCTGGGCTGTCGCCCGCTTTGACGACTCACTACTTCGCCGACTCGGGGATTGAGCTGCTGCCCACCTCATCGACTCCTTCGTCAACTTTGAGGTTGCGCTGCCACGTGCCTCGCCGCCTCACCAGGATCACTCGAAGGAATAAGTCACTTGACCCTCAACTTGATTTTGCTAATCAGCTTGAGGTTCGGGGGCTGCACGGAGGATACCATCAGAATTTTTTCAAATACTACAAAGCAAGATACTCGAAAGATTACAAGGCAAGACATTCAGAAAACAGAATTTAGACCTTCAAGCCGATTGTTGCTCAAGTCGACTTAAAGCTCGGGGGCTTGTGGGGGATAGATATCCCCTAGTCACCCATGCAATGGATTCGGCGTGTGGGCCTGAGACATAGAGCAACTCGACGCACAAGACAAGGACTCGACGTATACAGGGAAGAGTTAAGAGAAATCCTAAAAGGAGATGAAAACCAATCCTAGTAGGACTAGAACTCCTTGTAACCCAGGCCACGCCGAACTATATAAGGTGGGCTAGGGGCTCCTCCCAGACATATGTCTCCACCTAAAGATTAGAGTCCCTCTCTGGGGATAGATATCCCCTGGGTCCTCATGAAGCGTATTCTCTCCATGGACTGTCGGAGGGCCCAATGCAGGAGGCGACCGACTGCTTTGGCGCACAAGACAAGGACTCTCTATCTTTTGTAATCTAAACCGTCTAGGAGACAGAAGGAAATCGACTTGTAACCCAAATCATGCCGGACTATATAAGGTGGGCTAGGGACCCCTCCCAGACAGATCTCATAACACACGCCAACTGCCCCGCACATCGCATACCAAATCTCTAGCCAGTCACGCCCTCATTGTAACCTCGAGAGCTCAGATCAATACAACTCGCCCCAAACAGGACGTAGGGTATTACACATCTCGCGGGCCAAAACAGTATAAATCGTGTGTTCTTGTCTCTTATCACGTTATACGCGAACCATCGAGCTACGGTCGATCTCGCCAACCACAAAAAGCACCGCGTGATACGTCCCGTGGTGCACTGTCGGTACTAAATCCTGACAGTTGGTGCGCCAGGTAGAGGAGGTGACATCGACATCATCGTTAGCTCCATGGTTGTCGTCTTCAACAAGGCTCGAGATCCAATCAGAAAAAATCATGGCTGGTCATATGAGATCAAGATATCGCGCCACGCCGTACCACGTCGCTGCAAGTCCTGTCACGCGAAAAAAGACGGTCTCGCTGCTCGTTCAGATTTGCCAAGTCCGAAGGGAAACAACAGTGCTGTTTGAGTCGTGTTTGCACAGGGGAGCCAGCAGATCAGCTCTTGTCTGCGTGATGACACAGAAGTGGAGTCCAACCCGAGTTCCAGTTTGAAAACTATTAAATCTTTGCTGCTGCACGGAAGCAGGAAAAGGCTGCTTATTTACGTTTGCATGCATGGCTGTTGGATCCAGCTTGGCGTGAGATTTCAGAAAAGAGAAAAGTTACTGTCAGAATTCGTGTTCAAGCCGAATGCTCAGTACCGCCGCTCAAGGCCAAAAGCTTTCGCTTGGACTCTTCATTATGAATCAGTCAGCAAAACTACATACAGCTAAGTCATCTTTAAATTAAGCATGTAATTATGCCAATGATTTTTTCTATCTGACCCACTCGATTTAATTGCTTGAATATTAAATTCAATTATTTTCTCTCCAAACAACACTACTCGCATTGTTCCTCTGAATATTATTTTAGGAGAAAATCTCACGTCGGCGTAAATATCCGCAATGAGCCATCAGCAAACTACAGTATACCTGCACCATCATTGACTATCTCTAATTTTCGCTATGTGAGGCGAAGCGCAATAAGTCATCAGCTATCTGCAGGTAGTTCTCCAATTCAAGTGGTCAGCTATTATTGCTCATATTATTTTGTAATTACTCGGGCTGCCAATCTATTGAATTATCTCTTAATTATTCGGCTATTGGATAAATTGAATTATTTCTGGATTATCCGAGTTATTGAATTAATTAGATTTTTTATAGATCACTTGAATTATCTATATTATTTCTGGATTACCCGGATCATCTCTGGATCATTCATATTAGCTCTGGTCACTCGTCCTGGATCACTTCGGATTACTCGGATCAACTCTAAATTACTCACATTGTTTTGGATCATTCATATTATTTCAGAATCATTATTTCCGCATCATCTATATTATTTCGGAATCACTCGACTACTCATGTTATTTTAGCATCATTATCTCTGGATCAGTCATGTTACTTCGGATCACTCAGATTATTTCTGGATAAATCGAGGTTTCGTATTACTCAAATTATTTCAGGTCACTCAAACCTCACTTGTCGCATCTCGTGTTTCGCCGAATTAATTCTTTTCAGTTTCATCTTGTGTTCCGATGAGTCTATTCTTTTCAGTCGCATCTCGTGTTTCTTTGGGACAAATCTTTTCTGTCTCATCTCGTGTTTCGCCGAGTTAAGTCTTTTTGGTCGCATCGCGTGCTTTGATAAGTCTCAGTATTTTCTAGCAAAATCTATGCGTGCAACTACAGGGTAACTCTAGACCCTCCATACGGGGCAATCGGTCTAGCCAACCAGTGTTAGATGCCTTCGCGTCCTCATAAAAAGGGTGCAATCTGGTCCTCCTTACGGGGCAATGAGCTTAGGTCATAGACCGACAGCCGGTGTTACATGCCTTCGCGTCATCATTTAAGGGATACCTTTTGCCCTTCGTATAGGGCAGTCGGTCTGGCCCACCGACACTCATTGCCTTCGCTATACTTGGAATTCAAATGGGGAGTTCACTTTACGATGCTTCATCGATTCGGGGGCTGCGCTGCCGCACGCCTCGCTGACTCGCTACTTCGTCCACTCAGGGGGCTGGGATTCTATCCGCCTCGCCGACTCCTTCACAGACTCTCTACTTCGTCGACTCAGAGGCTAGGCTGTTACCCGCCTTGCCGACTCACTGCTTCGTCAGCTCACGAGTTGTGCCGCCGCGCGCCTTGCCGATTCACTACTTCGTTGACTCGGGGGCTGGGCTGTTGTCCGCCTCGCCGATTCACTGCTTCATCAGCTCGGGGGCTATGCCGCCGCGCCTCGCCGACTCACTACTTCGTTGACTCAGGGGCTGGGCTGTTGTCCGCCTCGCCGATTCACTGCTTCGTCAGCTCAGGGGTTGTGCCGCCTCGCGCCTCGCCGACTCACTACTTCATTGACTCGGGGGCTGGGCTGTTGTCCGCCTCGCCGATTCACTGCTTTGTCATCTCGGGGGCTGTGCTGCCGCACGCCTCGCCGACTCACTACTTCGTCGACTCGGGGGCTGGGCTGCTGTCCGCTGCGCCGATTCACTGCTTCATCAGCTCGGGGGTTGTGCCGCCCCGCTCCTCGCCAACTCGCTACTTTGTCAACTCGGGGGGCTGGGCTACCGTCCGCCTCGCCGATTCACTGCTTCATCAGCTTGGGGGCTGTGCCGCCGGATGCCTCGCCGACTCACTACTTCATTGACTCGGGGGCTGGGCTGTTGTCCGCCTCGCCGATTCACTGCTTCGTCAGCTCGGGGGCTGTGCCGCCGCGCGCCTCACTGACTCACTATTTCATCGACTTGGGGGCTGGGCTGCTGTCCGCCTTGCTGATTCACTGCTTCGTCAGCTCAGGGGCTGTGCCGCCGTGCGCCTCGCCGACTCACTACTTCGTTGACTCGGGGGGCTAGGCTACCGTCCGCCTCACCGATTCACTGCTTCATTAGCTCGGGGGCTATGCTGCCCCGCGCCTCGCCGACTCGCTACTTCGTCGACTCGGGGGGCTGGGCTATCATCCGCCTCGCCGACTCCCTACTTCGTCGACACAGGGGGCTGGGCTGCCGTCCGCCTCGCCGACTTGCTGCTTCGTCGACTTGGGGGCTAGGCTATCGTTCGCCTCGCTGACTCGCTGTTTCGTCGACTTGTGGGGCTAGGCTGCCGTCCGCCTCGCCGACTCATTGCTTCATCGAGTCGGGGGCTGGGCTGCTGTTCACCTCGCTGACTCGCTACTTCGGTGACTTTGGAGGCTACGCCACCTTACTCGGTGACTCAGGAGGCTACGTCACCATCCCCGCTCCACCAAGATCACTCGGGGGAATACGTTGCTTGATCCTCAACCTGATTATGCTAATCAGGTAGAGGCTCGGGGGCTGCATGGAGGATACCATCAGAAAATTTTCGAAGACTACAAGACAAGACATTCAGAAAGCAGATTTTTTGGATCTTCGAGCTAATTGTTACTCAAGTTAACTTGAAGCTCGGGGGCTACCCCATGGGGTGCACCTAGTCGGTGCAACCCATGTACAGTTTAACTCGGAAGGAGTTACAGATTTTATTTGGGCCTTCAAGCTGATTGTTTCTCAAGTCAACTTGAAGCTCAGGGGCTTGTGGGGGATAGATATCCCCTGGGTCCTCATGAAGCGTATTCTCTACATGGGTTGTCGGAAGGCCCAATCCAGGAGGCGACCGACTGATTTGGCGCACAAGACAAGGACTCTCTATCTTTTGTAATCTAAACCATCTAGGAGACATAGAAGGAAACCGACTTGTAACCCAAGCCATGCTGGACTATATAAGGCGGGCTAGGGACCCCTCCCAAACAGATCTCATAACACACGCCAACTCCCCGCATCATCGCATACCAAATCTCTAGCCAGTCACGCCCTCATTGTAACCTCGAGAGCTCAGATCAATACAACTCGCCCCAAACAGGACGTAGGGTATTACACATCTCGCGGCCCGAACCTATATAAATTGTGTGTTCTTGTCTATTATCGCGTTACACACGAACCATCGAGCTACGGTCGATCTCGCCAACCACAAAAAGCAATGTGTGATACGTCCCATGGTGCACTGCCAGTACTAAACCCCGACACCCTCAACATATCTCAACCCATTGCAAGTCGCTAAACCACGCTCTCGCACAAAAGCCCTAGCTCTCATTGTAATCTAGACCTCAGATCAATACAACACGCCGCCACAGGACGTAGAGTATTACGCATCTTGCGGCCCGAACCTGTATAAATCTACATGTTCTGTTGCTTTTTCGATGAACCATCGAGCTACGTCGACCTCGCCAGCCCCCAAAAGCATCCCGTGGTATATCCCATGGTGCACTGTGTTGGCGTCTCTTAGCCTTAACAGGTTTTATTCCGCAAGCGCACAGAGACTGCTGTAGCCTTTCACCCAGAGTATTCTGAGTATCGTATTTATCCACAGGGAAGCGGCAAGCGAGAGAGTATAATTGGATAAACTCAAATCGAAGTCACCGTGCTTTAATAAATGTCCAACTAGTATCTAGACAGGGGTAAGTGTCATAAAGATAGGTGTATGGTGAAGAACTAAATAAACTACCTAAGACACGCGTAGAAAGGTATAGTTGCCTAGGAGGACAACGACCGAGATAAAGTTACCAAACCCTATTCTATTCAGCTGCAAAGGCTATGTCGTGGTTAACTAAAGAAACTCAAGTAAACAAGTCAGGGTCTCGCGTCGAGCGAAATTCTGACGCCCTCGAGGGGTCAGGGGGTAGATAGTTGACCACCGAAAGAGAACCCAGCTATCACCTACGGGCCTCCCAAACAAATGGGCCTAGACTACAAAGGCACACCACATGCTATCACCGAGTGGGGCTACCAAGCAAATCTGCGTGGAGAGGATGCTACGCTATAAACGTACTCAAGCGAAGCTTGAGTAACAATAGATCGTCCTTGATCAGAGGAGAGGACCTAACCAGATCCTGGCGTACAGGTTGAATCATAGCACCGGCAAGAATAACAGGACTTGACTAACCAAGATAACCCCAGCATAAGCCTAGCAATTATGCAAAGAAAGGTACACCACACTTGCAAGAGATAGAAATAAAGTAAAGCATAAATATATTATACTGAAGATAAGAGTACAAAGATACAAGAACTTTACCGCAGACTCAGAGCTATCTCCGAGAGCTCCGAGGTAAAGCTCGACTCACTCTAACTCCCAAGACTATCCTACCTACTAGGATGTGGAAATAGCGCTCTCTAAGGTAGAATGTAGCTCTCAACTTCTCCACACCTTTACAAATGAGGTCTCGGGGCCTATTTATAGTCCAGCAACTGAGGGAGGTATTTGTAGGTGGCTAAGGTCGATTTTGGGGGTAAGGCGGTGGTTGGCCGACCATGTAGGGGGTCAGACAACCTAGCCCCATGGTTGGGCGACCGCCCGATCCACCGATTTGGCCATCCAACGGCTTGATCTTGCTTCCCCACATCGGTTGGTAGTTGAAACGGTTGGTGGACATGTAAAATGAGGGCCTTGCATGGTCGGCCAACCATGCATGAGGTCGGGTGACCACATGTCCTGCTCTAATTGGTTGCATGGCTCCTCTCCTGGATTAGTGACATCACCGATCTGTGGCTTGGTGGTCCTTCGGCCCTTGGATACATTGGATGCTTGGTTTGACGGTTGGATTAGACTGCCTTTTCGTTTCTTTTGCAGGTTTGGATCGATGACTTGGCATTTGGCCTCCGAGGGAAGGTCGGGCGACCGTGCCAGGTGGCTGGGCGACCCAACCACAAGGCCAGCCGACCCAGACAGGGTCAGGCGACCCTGGCACTGGTCGGACGACCATGCCACTGGTCGGCCGACCCAGCCCTTTTTCACCATTGATGCTCAACTTCGGTCCTTGACATATTTTTAGCCACTTTTATGTGTATTTTGGTACCTGCATCCAAATATTCGTACAAAACTAGTGGAACTCATTAGTAGTAGGGGTTAGTCTATTTTATTGACATGCTTTGCTTCATTCGGTGGATAATTGACGGTGGAAATAATGAGATTACGACCGTCAACACACTGCCGGCGTAAAACCCCGACACTCATCATCCTCTAAAAGCAAAGCAGCAGGTTCTAGAGCTGCAGCAGGCGTAGTATCACCAAAAACACCTCATCTTTTTCCCCATCTTCCTCAAAGATGGTAGTACCTAACTCAGCATCACCTGCAAGTTCAAAGCCAGGGGTTGTGCAAGGCATAGATTCATCAAAAGTAACTTCACAAGTCTCAATAATCCTACCAGAGTCCAAGAGCCAAACGCGGTATGCATGCGAGTGCGTGGCATAGATAGGAAAAACTCCGTCAGAACTGTGAGGTTTGAACTTGTCCAAGTTCCCCTACTTGAGGACAAAGCACATATAGCCGAACACCCATAGGTGACTCACTCTAGGATGACGTCCAAACCGCAACTCATACGAGGTCTTATGGAGAAGAGCTCGAAGAAAAATAGGGTTGGAAACGTAGCACGCAGTGTTAATTGCCTCGGCATAGAATTTTCTAGGAGTCCTGTGCTCATCAAGCATCGTCCTAGCCATCTCAATAAGGGTCTGATTCTTGCATTCTACCACACCGTTCTGCAGGGCGACATCTGGGGGATGAAAACTGGTGTTCAAGACCTTGGCTATGTCAAAAGGATTTGAAACGATCATCCTTGAACTCTGTGCCATTGTCACTGTGTAAAGCCCTCATGGCATGATTGGGTTCATTTTTCAGCCTCAAAACCAAGTCCTGAACAAACTCGAAAACCTCATCCTTACTCTCCACAAAATGCACCAAAGACCAACGAGAAAAGTCATCACGATCACAAGAATGTACCACTTCCCACCAACAGACCTCACCCAAACAGGACCAACTTTGTCCATATGAAGAAGCTCTCCGGGGTGAGCCATCATAACCTAATGAATATGTGTGTGAGAAGCAGCAATCATCTTTCTGTGACGACAGAGATGGCACACAAGATCACGCTCACTCTTCAACTTGGGCAATCCTCGGATAAGACCAAGTGAGCTAAGCTTTGCAAGCAAATCGAAGCTCAAGTGACCTAACCTCCTATGCCACTTCCACAATAGCTTGCCTAAGGTCCTTAGCAGCCACTCTAAACAAGCGATTCTAGTTCTTCAAAATAGTGAACATAGTATCCACCTCATTCTCATCATCACTCAACTGAAGCTCTACATCAAACTTTTTGCAGACGCCTGAGTTGGTGGAGACAGCTTGATCTCTTGCAAGCACCATGGTGTAGTAGCCGATCTCATTGCCGAAGAAGCAGAGTCCAGCATGGCCGACGATCTTCTTCCCATTACCATCGTTGTCGGATTCAAAGTCACTGGAGCTCCCTTCACAGTCACTGAGGCTAGTGAGGAAAGCATGGTCACGCTCCTGGGCATGCTTCTAGTAGTGCTTGACAAACTCCTTCCTGTTCAAGAACGTCCACTTCCTCTTGTCGCCCTTGTACTTGACCTTCTTCTTGTCAGAGTTGTACTCACCCTTGTGCTTGTAGTCACTCTTGCTAGTGGAGTACTTCTCCTGAGCTCTCCTCTAGGGGTAGTCGGCGATGAAGTGGTCCATCTTCCAGCACTCATACCACTGGAGCTTGTCACCTCTCCTGCAACTCATCCTATTGGAGTAGAGGTGTTGGAACTTGTTGGACAGCAGGCACAACTTGTCATCATCAAGAGCCTCTAGCTCCTCCTTTGTAACTGAAATCAAAGATAGGGCATAGCCACCAAAAGGGTTAGGGTTAGCAGCACCACTAACACTAGGGCCAAACATAAGAGCTAGGCTCTTGGGGTTGTTCCACTCATCCTGGCTCGCGCCTGAGTGTCAACCTCTGAAGCCTTTAACTTGCTAGAGCTCGTCTGTGGAAAGGGTCTCATAGCCAGCTGACTCGACTATAGACTCCTTCAATTGCCAAATACTTAGATCTAGAGCATAGAGAAGCTTGCAAGTTTGCTCATGGTCATTGTAAGGCAATGCCCCATTTCTTGCATTCGGATGGACATGTTCACAATCGATTGAATATGACTGAACATTCTATCGATACTCTCACTAGGTTGCTGGGAGAAGATCACATACTCTCTCTTGTGCACCTTAAACAACCTAGCCTTGACCTGACTAGTGCCCTCATGGAAGTTACTGAGGGTAGACCAGATCTCATGTGTTGTCTTCAAGTGCACAACTCTGTCAAACTCAGAGCGGCACAAAGAAGTAAGCAGGAAGTTCCTTGCTTTGTTGTTTGCTTCGTGTTCCCATTGTTGCTATTGGGTAACAAGGTTCTCTAACACTTGGTACCAGCATCTTGACAAATATCCCAAATGGATAAATGTTGGATCTGAAGGAACGCAGACATGCGCTGCTTCTAGAATGTGAAATCTAAGCCATTGAACCCTAGAATCTTGCCAAATGACTTGTTCATGGTCATCTCTCTGTGGATCTAGAACTGGTTAAGTTATAGAAGACCCTAACTTGGCCTTGATACCAATTAAGGGCCAAAAAGGGTGACCTAGACGGGGGTGAATAGGTCAACACCAAAAACCTACTACCCCAAAAACCCTCTCTTCTCCACCGTGCAAGATCACATAGCAACAGAGTGCTACTGACCCCAGGACACGAAGAGGAAACAGCACAACGGAAGAAAACTTGGCTCAAGAACCAAAAGAGTGATCGTAAGACAAGTCAAGCAACGAACCTCGCATGAGCTCCCACCAGCCAATCAACTCACCAAAATGAGCCCCACTGAAGATCAGCAAGTAAAGAGTATGGACATCTAGTGGAGAGAACCAAAGCGAAGCCAGAGCAAAACACTAAGAGCCAAAACTCCAACCGCTCCTACTATACGTTAGTAGGGGCGGTGGACCATATCTACCTTTGCTACTAAGTTAGTAGTAGCAGCGGTGGATAATTCCAACCACTCCTACTATATGTTAGTAGGGGCGGTTTATGTTCTCCCCCTTTCCTAGTTTAATTTTACATATACTTTTACATTTTAATTCATTTGGCCATATTATTAACAACCTTGTCCATATTAATTAATTTACATATACTTCTACATTTTAATCTATTTGCCCACCTTGTCCATTTTTATTTAGTTAAATATACACAAACACACATTAACCCTGTACGTTAATAAATTGCGAGAAATTAAAGTTCATAAAATATACATGGTCATGATACATTAATTAGGCAGTTACAATTCTTTGCTCTCCATCCGTGCATTGCCTAGGTTTCACACCCTTGAGGCTTGTTTCTATAGACTTAATCTTTGTTGGTAGGAGAAATATATAGTTAGAGCTATATATATATACATTTTTAGGCCTAGATTTGTGATTTCTAATTAGCTCAAAAATAATAATTATGTTAATACAATATTTATATGATTGGAGTGAGAGAGTATATATCTACATAGCAACCAAGGTTTATCTTTACATACATTTATTGTACCCTAGATCTACCAACATGCATGCCACTAGATGAGAGAGAAAAATATACATAGACCCACTACAATTTACCACTTATTTTCTTCGTAATACTCAAATTAAACTCAAGGATAGTGTAGCCTTACCTCAACTAACTTGGAACTCCAATAAAACTAAAGAAAACCTCTTCCGTCTTTTTTTCAATTTTTGGACGCTAAAATAATCACTATACTTCGAGTGAGAGAGTATATATACATACTTACCAAAGCTTGGTTTTAGATAGATATCACTATATGAGAGAGAAACATGTAGATATTTCTAAATCTACTAGGGGTGAAAACGGGATGGATATGAACGAATGGTATGTCATCCGTAAATCAACATGACAATATAATAATAAGTTCAGATCATACAACAGTCCAACACAATAGTTCAAATATAATGACAAGGTTCAAATTACACAATAGTCTAATACAACACAAGATAGTGCAAGCAATCTGTACTCTTGCATGATCCTGGTTGGATACAAATGGATGATTGAAGTTTTGAACAAATAATCAACTGTGACTTATATTTAAATACAGAGGGAGTATAATAGATTGATATATGTGACCATGTGAGTATATAACGTATAGTGATAGTTTATATTGTATATGCAATGCGTTGACATAAAGTTTATACATGTTACTAACATAATTAACATGCTAATTAACTTACAGTCACACTAGTACATGATTATTTAAAAATGAATAATATCAAAAGCTAATAAGCTACAAAGTTGAGTTGAACATGTGCCTTTTTTGTTACCTTGAAATAGATATAGATATTATTTTGATTATTTTATCACCAACATGGCTTAAAACAAAAGGTGGTGAACTACAAAGTTTGTCCTGTATCCAACGGCCTTCTATCCGGGTAATACCCGTGTCTGTCGCGAATGAAATATTACCTGTATTCGTTTCTGAAAAATCATCCCATTTTAGTATCCGTATCTGATACCAGGCTCGAGTGTCAGTCCTATTTTTACCCCTCAAATCTACCATATCATTTCCTACATGATAATCAAATTAAATGCAATGATAGTGTAGCCATACCTCAATTAGCTTCAACCCCAAAGAAAACAAAAGTAAACCTGCCCCTTTATTTCTCAATTTTTGGGCATCATTATTGGTCCCAGCTTCCTCCACACTTTACAGTAACCCGAGGAGGAAGAAGGGCTTGTTTATTTATTGTGGTAAAATACCAGTAGTGACACATAACATGAACCGCCTCTAATAAGTCTTACTAGAGACGGCTCATGGCACGGACCGCTCCTGCTAACACAGACTTAGTAGGAGCCATCCAGGGCATGAGCCGCTCTAGTATGTGGCAATACCAGAGGCAGTTCTCAAGCTAGGGTCCACTTTGAGGCTAGCAGGGGTGGCCCTCTTTCTGAGCCGCCTCTAACCTTCCAATGGGGGTGCTCCTGCTAGCCACTTCTGCACTAGTGAGAGTCACCAATGGTGGATATTAATATCGTATAGATACTATAGTTGTCATCGGTATTTAGCACCGGCAGTCCACCACAGGGTAGATCACACGATGGGCTTGAGAATGAGGGGTTGATGAGGAGGTTGTGAAGGTGTTGTTGGCGTCTCTCAGGCAAACATATTTTATTCCACAAGCGTACGGAGACAATTGTAGCTTTCACTCGGGTGTATTCCAAGGTATCGTATTTATTCACAGGGAAGCATCGAGAAACATTGCAAATTCATCAATCACCGAGCTACTACCAACTCATTCATCATAAAAGGTAACTAGAAAAGCAAACACTAAAGACCATGGGGAAACCAAACACCGTTGACGCAAACTCAAGTTTAAGCTAGGAGGACAACGAGTCGAGTGCTAAGGTTCATTATTCCGTGTCTACTAGCATACAAGAGCTATCCATGCTAATGTTGAAAGGATCGAGACAGAGCTATGCTCTTGCGTCGAACGAAATTCCAGACTTCACCGAGGAGGCATGGGGGTAGATAATTGGCCAACCGAACGGCAACTGGCTAACGCCTATGGGCTTACTGAACAATGGTTTGGGATATAGAGGGTTCCTAAAGCTGTCGCCAAGAGGACCTAACAACCAAATCTGCGTGGGTAAGATGGCATGTGCGCTACACAGTGCTCAAATGATGTGTTGCATCTGTCACCATGAGGAAGCTTGAGAACTAAAGCTCACCCTTAGCTAGAGGGTGAGAGCTAACCTGAATCCTAGATCTAAGTCTAGGAGAGGCTTATAGCACCGGCAAGTATAACAGAGCTTAATCAATTCTAACTTAGCACAACTCAGGTCTTGAACTTGGCATGCCCAAAAGGAAAAAGCACACACATACCAAACCCGAGTAACTAAATAGAGAGAAGATAAGCGACATAAAGTATAAAGTAAAGCTCACAATTGTCATATATCAGAAAGTAATGTAGAAGATAAGAGTTACAAAGTGCATTATTGAAGATTCCGAATGACTCCGAGATAGCAGATCCGACTCTAACTCACACCTAAACAATGAATTCAGAGTAGAACCACCACCCGAGGGGCACCTCCTAGAGAGGGAGAGAGTGTTACATGGTGAGGTGTGATGCAAGTGAGAGTGAGGGGGTGCCTCTCTATTTATAGGTGGAGGAGAGGAAATATTCCAATGCATCCAATGCATGATTCTTCCCAAGTCCCTCATTGGCGCCACCTGGACTAAGAACCGACCTACAAAGGTCGGTGGAATAGTTCCACACGTGTTGGTTGTTGGCATCTCTTAGCCTACCAGATTTTTACTCTACAAGTGCACAGAGACAGTTGACGGTCATAATTGCACCATTCTCGACCGTCAACTATCCATGCTTTTGAAGGAAAATATATCGAAGTAAAGACTAAACCTTTGCTATTGACTATCTCCATGACTTTTGTTGCATATTTGAGTGTAGGAACAAAGTATGTTGGAAAAATACATAAAAGAGAGTCAAACCAGGGAGGAGGATGATCATCTAACCAACCCCCCTGGCTGGCTGGCCAAACCACTTGCCCGCCCGACCTGACTCTAGCCACCCAACCTGTCCTTGCATCCAAACGGCTCCAACTTCGACCTGCATACCCACAAGAGATGTGTCAACACAACTCAAAGGTGGAACCAAGGAATCTAATGTCACATGCACCAGAAGGCATGCCAAGTCATCAATCCAACCCTAGGATTGGTGAAGTTAGCAATCCAAGGGACTTACATCCTGTAGATATGGAAGAAACACACTCAAGAATCAAATGATCAAGGGGAGAAGCACAAGTATAACGGCCAAACTGACACTTAACCGATTTTGGGAGGCAATATTAACTGTCAAATGGAGTGAGGCAATGGATCTAAGGGCCCACCTAGCCACCCAACCTAGGGGTGGGCCGCCTGGCCTCCTACCAGGTCAGCCGCACTACCACCTGCCCCTTGTAACCGCCACACCGACCTCACACACCTATAAGTACCCCTACTCATTTAGTGGCTATAAATAGGCCCTGATAGCTCATTTGCAAAGTGTGGGAAATTGAAGAGGAGCATACCATTGTCTTAGTCTTGTAGCAGTAGGATAGTCCTCGGAGTTAGAGTCAAGTCTAAGCTTTCACCTCAGGAGTTCTAGAGTTAGTTTTGAGTCTTGGGAAAAGCTCTTGTATCTTTTGTACCTTTGCTACTCAAGTATAATATTCATTCCTTGCTCTATAATTCAGTTATACTTTACTTTATTTCTTACACTTGCTAGTAGCCGCCGCTAGAGTAAGGGAGGTTTTGTTTATTGTGTATTTTATCCCCCATGAGCCGTCTCTCCCCTAAACCCTAGGTGGTGATTCCCTAGGTTCTATCGTAGTTCATCGCTGTGGGTGGAAGAACTTATCTAGGGTTCCGATTGCAATCATCTCTTATAAGTCGAACCCCAATTATCATTGATCTTCTGGTTGTGCTTGGATTGCATCCCCATGTTATCTTTACTGTTACTATTGATTGAGGAAATATCAATTGCCTATTTCTGTGGTGCTGAAATATATTACTTGTGTTGAGTCGTATCTATCCGGTTATCATATATTTGCTGCTGCATATTTGTTAGAGAAAATATTTCGAGAAAAACTATTCTGTTGTTTCATACCGTGAAATATTAGGAAAATATTTGGGGCAACATAGGCGTGTACTTATCAGTTGGTATCAGTTTGCTGGGTTGTTCATGGTACTTTTAGAAATTTTGCTGCTGATTTGAGATGAAGAACAACCATACTTTCAACATGAATAAAAGTAAACGCTCATTATGGAGTTCATGTATTGTTGATGATGATTGTCGTGAACTAGATAAGTATTGTCTTGCTGATAAAAGTAAGCTTGTGCTGAGACTTTATACAAAATCTTCTCCATCAGAGTATTATGAGTCGGAGGGTTCTATACTGGATGTTGTTTGGAGTGGTGATTTACCATCTAGCCAGTTGGTAAATTTGGCAAAGCGGACTTTCTCTGACCATGTATTGTAGTGGTGGATAAAATTTCAGCACGGTGATGATCATGAGACATCTTGTAAAGATACGAGGGATGCGTTAAGGCGCCGTTATGACCCAACACTTGAGAAGTAAGTCTATAAGCCACGAAAAGCTGATCCTATTTGTGCTCCCACACACAAAGCTACTAGAAATGAGACTGTAGCTGCAAGATGTTATTCGCCAAAGAAGTAGGTTTTCGTTACAGCTTGAGGCAGTGTTGGGCAAGAAGTGAATGATTTTGTCAGCACTTGATCAGTCTATAAATAATTTTAATCAATGGGTCACAAAATTCAGTAGTCATACAAAGAAGACAGAAACTAATTGCAATACTTTTTCCTCTCAAAAGCCCATTACGGAAGCGTCTGATGTTGTTGATGATGCATCAAATGGTTTATCAATGATGGCATGAGAAGTGTAGTCTGATGGTACTGATATTGATGTTAAAGGGCAGCGCTCTAGCATCTTTCAGTCAAAATACAAAATTAAAGACAAGGTATGCAACTCATTATTGATGGTGGTAGTTTTACTAATGCCATTAGTTCAGATCTTGTGCATTCTTTATCCTTGTCGACTCGGAGGCTTCCGAAACCGCACTATATGCAGTGGATGAATCAAAGTGGAACACTGAAAATTACACATAAGGCACGGGTTAAATTTTCTGTTGGAAATTATGTGGATGCAGTGGACTGTGATGTTGCACCTGTGAGTGTGTGCCACTTGTTGTTGGGTAGACCATAGCAGTTTGATTTAGATGCTACACATGGTGGTCATTCCAATAGTTATTCTTTTGTACACAAGGGCATTCATCATATGCTTAAACGAAATGCGGAGAGTGCTATTAAGCCCGAGGTATTTGCTACTGTGAAAAAGAAGAAACCACAAGCTGCTGAAATTCCACTAAAGCTACGGATGGCTTTGCTTCAAGAGGGAGAGAATGATGTGCTTGACCCTCCTCCAATAGTCACTGCTAATGACATGGAAGATATTATAGTAGTCACCTCTAATATTTGTCATATCGATAGTAAAGTTTCAACATTTTCTGTAGGTAATTCTTCAGAAGCCCTTGATTGTTCTAGTGATTATGTGAAGGTGGACAGCAAGATGAAACAAGAGGTTATGATGATAGGCATAGGCATAGTTCTGACAAATATTGTTGATATGATCTCTATTAGAGTTGAGGCACATGAAAATATACAAAAGCAGAGGACGACTTTGTTTCAAGAGGGAGAGAATGATGAGCCCATGGCTCCTCAAACTAATTCTACTAAGAGTCCTTGTGCTAGTCTTCAATTTGGTGCCTTTCCATTTGATGAAAAATACACGAAGAATAATGCATTGTTTACTCATGCCGGTCTGTCATCAAAAATATGTTTTGGAGCTGCTAAACAGTTCTCAGAGTTGGAGGGTGTCCAAGTCAAGTTGGAGGCCCAATTCATCTCGGAGTCGGCCACCTCGGCCTCTTGGACCAGTGTGTACTAAAATCATCGCTCAGGCCACAAACGGGCTCCGTTTTTAGAAACATACAAATATAACCCTTCCAATGGAGCCAGTTTTAGACTTTTTGGATTTAGGAGTCGACAGGAAATTGCGTCGCAAGTTGACGGACAGAATCTATCCAGGGTGCTGCACCACCAATTTGGGCCATTAGTCCATGTATCGTGTGAGAGTCCATCTTTGACGCGTCTAGGGTTGCTAGGACATCCCCTAGCTAATATATTCAGTAGCCGCCGCTAGAGTAAGGGAGGTTTTGTTTATTGTGGATTTTATCCCCCGGTGAGCCGTCGCTCTCCTAAACCCAAGATGGTGATTCCCTAGGTTCTTCGGGCTGAAGATTATCGTCTCGGATCCCTGTGTGGATTTGTGTTAGCGTGCAATCTGCTTGGGTGTGCTCTGGATTTCTACGGAGTCCTCTTCTTGTGATCATGGTTCGGTGCTACGGGCGGAAGAACTTATCTAGGGTTTCGATTGCAATCATCCCTTGTAAGTCAAACCCCAATTATCATTGATCTTCTGGTTGTGCTTGGATTGCATCCCCATGTTATCTATGCTGCTACTGTTGATTGAGGTTATATCAATTGCCTATTTCTATGGTGCTGAAATATATTACTTGTGCTGAGTCACATCTATCCAATTATCATTTATTCGCTGTTACATATTTGTTAGAGAAAATATTTTGAGAAAAACTATTCTATTATTTCGTACTGTGAAAGATTAGGAAAATATTTTGGGCGACATAGGCGTGTCCTTATCACATTGGCCCTAGGCCGGCTGACTCCCTACCCTGGCCGCCCGACCTATTGATGCCCTTTGTTGCATGATCCTCACGCCTATAAATACTCCCCCATGCATGCAGTCCTCCCTTGCACCGCTCAGCAGCATGAGCACTCTCCCTCTAATCACTCCATTAGTTTTAGTTTAAGCACTAAGTAAATTCCAGCACTTAGTCAAAATTCTGCCTAATAAAATTAGTGCTACACTCTTGATTGTTGGACGGTTTGTGTAGGCTATTGCCCTGCAAGAATGACTAACATCTGGATGACTGACTTCTGGATAGCTAACCGCTAACTCATATTTATTCTGTAACTGCTCTTGTCCTTCGGGTATTTATCTTGTGCCTGTGTCTTTGCAGGATGTCGTCTCTTTTTAGGAGGACCAAGAGAGCCCTTAGCAATGCAGAGAAGATCATGCACACAAGGTTCATCTACCCGAGCTCCTACTCCTAGAGCGTAAGCTCAAGGACTCCAGGAGCATCCGATGGGATGTCCGCCAGTGCCGGCCAGAACCAAGACGAGGCAACTTCATCGCAGCCCCAGTCACAGTGCACGCTCCTGACCATCCATGACATCATGTCACACAACAATGAGGAGACAAAGATATTGGAATGTCTTGGCCCCAAGCAATTTGGGAGGACAGGATATTTCAACGTTCTCTTCCTTGCCAACATCGTCATGCTGGACCAGTTCAGGCAAGCGTTCGAGTACACAGGGTGGACTTATTCTTGAACATCGAGGAAGAAGGATCTATCCTTCTTACTAAAGAGTTCTTGATGACCCTTCACATGTAGCGACACACCACAGGTACGACCATCCATTTCTGCCTCTTTAATACTGAGTTTGACATCTCCGCGAGAAGGCTTAGCAAGCTTTTAGGCTTCTCCTCGAACTGCTCCATAGCAGACTAGCCATCGGGGTATGATGCAAAAGCTTTTTGGAGAGAAATCTGTGGTGAGAATGTTTCAGGGAAGCATAGTATCACAAAAATTCACAATCCTACTCTGAGACTCCTGGCTCGTTGGGTCTCTCTCGTCATTTTTCCATGTAGCAAAGCACGTTGCAAAGCAAACAAGGATTTAAAATGTTTATATGCTATGTGCAAAAAGAAACACTTCGCCCCTATCTGTGATGCCCTAGGCATCTCCCGAGCATTATCAAGTGCATACTTTGTTTAATTATTTCTCTTAAGCATCATTTCATGTCATACTAATGTGCATTTGAGTAAACATGGAGAAAATAGCTAAGTAATGCATTCAGTTTCGTAAAAATGATGCTATAATGTGAGCATAACTTAAATCCTAGGGAAGTTTAGGTAGAACTTCTTATACCAAACTTGTAGGTCTTAAGGTGGTAAACAACTTTGTCAATTAGAGCTTGAATGGAAAATGGGCTTAACTAAGTGCAAAGGGACTTTTGGTGTTACCCAACAAACATACTCCAAATCTGGTTTATTTAGAATTCTTCATTTTTCTATAACCTAGAGTCCTTTTCATGTAAAGGTCCAATTGGTAAAGTTTTAGGTCATGAAATCTTGAACAACCTTGTAAAAAAGACTTTTGGGAGAAAATGGCTAGAAATAGGACTTTTGAATTATCTAAGGAAAATAGTTCTCAGTCCAAACTGAGGGCTGACAGTTAAACTCGAATTTAAATCAAACTTAGAGCCAGAATTTGAAATTGGTGATTTTGACAAAGTTGTAGATCTCAAAAGGTACAACATTTCATTCAATTGGGCCCTTTTCAAATTCGGCGCGTAAATTGGTCAAATTTGCGAAAATCAGAAACCTGATTAGTTGGTAAAAGGGATTTTCTTTTTTCGGAATTTCTTTTCTTTTTCCGTCTCTATGCCAGGTGGGACCCACCCGTCAGGTCGCCGCGCCAGCGCATTTCATCGGCTCCCTTGCTCCGTGCACCCGGTCCATGCGATTTGTTCTTCATTTCCAACCTTGACCCCACCTGTCAGAGTCACTGGTCCATGGACCCGGTTCACCCGCGCACCTCCCTTTTCTCTCCCCGCCCGCGCGCGCCCACGCGGCGCTGCGCGCCGAGCAGCCGTGGCCACGCGCCGGCCTTCCCGGCCGCCGTGGCCACGCGCCACTGCCGCACGCGGACAGCGCGCACGGCGCGCCACCGAGGCGAGGGCGAGGCCGACCCTATTTCCCGAACCCTCCTCCACGCGCTCGGGCTCTCTGTTCTTTTCCCCTTTCGACCTCGCGCGTCCGCCATTGACGGAGCTCGCGCGAGCTCGCCCCCGGCCACTCCTGCCCTCTCCCGAGCTCAACCGTCACCGCGCCGAGCTTCGCCGCCCTCGACTCTACCTTCCCGCCCAGACCGCGTCGCCCGAGACCCTTCCACCCCGGCGTATTGCACCGCCGGACCTCGCCGGCCAGGGGCGCTCGTCGCCGTCCCTCCCCGCGGTCTCCCCCGCCGTCTGAGGTAGTGGATAAGGTTTCCCGACCTCCTCTCTCTCTCCCTGACACCTCGCGGCGAGCTCCCGTGGCCCGTAGGGCCGGATTGCCGGCGCGCCACCGAAGCTCCCCCTCCTGTCGCGAGGAGGAAGACGACGGGAGGAGGGAGATGAACTTTTTGCACTATCGCCCTCCTAGTTTAATAGTTTTACATTTGTATACAGAGCGCTGTACGCTGAGTCTTGTAACTCTTACGTACAAGCCCCTGGGGTTCTGAAATAATCACAATCTAGCCCCTGGTTCTGTTGTTTTTCGTTTTAAATTGATTATTTCGACAGAAATCTTTTAAAAATCCTAGAAAATTCAATAAAAATCAGAAAAATACCAAATCAGTTGCGTTGAAATCCTTTTGAATAGATCTGTCTAGGGAATATGATGGTTGAGTAGGAAAAGACAGTTTTGCCCCTGTTTTTGTGCAAGCATGAAAAACCTTGATAAATAGGAAATATGGGTAAAATGAACTCCAAAAATTGTGAAATTTGGGCAGAGGCTTTATTATTCTGTGAGGCTTTGTATAAATTTTGGTAGCTCAAATGTTCACTGTTAATTACCATTTTGCCCCTACATGTGATTTTAGCATAGAAATAAGTGTGGAAATGTTGTTTATATAAAAATTAGACTCTAGATAGTTGTATGTATTTTATTTGTGCTCCTTATAACATAAAGAGCTCACTATTGAAATGGGATGCCATGCATGTCAAAATTAGTTAGTGTTTTGAAATTCATAAGCTCATGCATGTAAAATTAATAAATAGAAAATATAGATTAAATGAAGGTCAAAACTTCTGAATTTAGGGCAGCAACCTTGCTAGTATGACCTAGGCTTAGTATAAGAGTTGGTAGCTTGAATGCTTGCTATATTATCCTTACCTAGTAGTTAAGCATATAGCGAATCATGAAAAAGAGTTCTAGATGATAGTAGACACCGGTCTTTCCGCATAAATTGATACGATTCAGTTACACCCCCACGTTGTTTTATGTGACAAGATGAGCTATCTTAGGTGATGGCTTGTACGATTTCTTAAAAGTTAAACAAGCTTTATCACGAAAATGTATAATACTATTCCATAACCCTTGCTTTCTTGCATTACACTAATACATGCTCCAATTGCATCATGTCATGCATATAGAGTCCCCGAACGAAGAACCACCGCCGAACCGGCCCGACACAGAGGAACCAGAAGAGGAGTTGCACCAGGAACCAGCGGGCCAGTAGCAGGAACCCGACTACGCTCCGGAAGAAGCTACTGACCCTAGTGAAGAAGGTAGGCAGGACCATACTCTACCCAGCAAGTAAATTATATTTGATGATTACGCATATGCATTAGGAGTTGCTTGGAACCAATTGCATTAGACTTCCTGGCCGCCCTGGCCCTAGCACCTATACATAGAGTTCGTAGGACGAGTATGCCTAGAAATTGCTAGGTACGAGTAGACACGAGTGTGTGGACTCGTCGCGTAGGTGTTTTCAAAATCACAAAAGCTTACAGTTATATCACTTGTAATTGTTGCTCATGAAGTAAATGGAGACCGGGCGGAGATTTTATTTCAGTATTTACTATTCATGATGTCGCACCCGGACTCCGCCCGAGTCGTTTAAGGCCCGTCCGCTGTTCGTCTGCTGATCGGCATAACATTGCTAGAGTGCTTAACCGGGAAATGGGACCGGTGAAGTCTTACCTGGGTTTGTCCGGAGTTTTCGAGGCTCCGCCCATCCACTTGCTGGAGGACGATGGGCCCGGGGGCGCTTGTACTCGAGGGAGGGCTGACCCGGTGCTGCCGTGGTATCGCTCCTAAGGGAGGGCTGACCCGGTGCGGCCGTGGTATCGCTCCTGAGGGGGCACAACCCGGGGGTTAGGTGGGGGCGCTTTGAATCTTGGGACAAGACAGGTGGAGATGGGGGCTATATGTGGGAACGCGATGGCTAGTAAGCATATACCCCTGGCATGATAGTTATTCCCGGGAATTAAAAATCGATTCGAATCGCTGATGCCCACCAGGTGTGGGAATGCCAATATCACTGTCGGGCAACGTAGTAATTACTTAAACTCTCGGTATTTTAATACTCATGGTTTTTGGAATACTACATGTTTGAACTGAGTTGTTACCTTAGTGAAATTTCCTATTATGTTGGCAATTATACAGACAATGAAAACTTGCTGTTTATGTTAAGTAAGTTGCTGTCAAAAACTAAAAGCTAAGGATCCACTTGCTAGTAAGCTGCTTCGCGTCAGCCGTAAGCCAAATTCCATTAAGTCCTACTGAGTAATTAGTACTCAGGGTTTGCCCCCATATTTTGAGCGCAGGTATGGAGTTCATGGTGTGCACTTGTGTTGGAGGCGGGGCATGCCCTCATTTAGGATGAGGTGACTGAGTGGCAAGAGGACAACATCGGTGGGCTCGATGTTGTACCTCTAATGCAAAACTTTTGGTGATAACATGGTGACCAATAAACTTATATTTCCGCTGCGAGAAACATTTGAACTTGCTACCTTATAACTTTATGTTGGACTTGTATTTTATGTAAAAACTGGTTTGTAACTAAGTTTAACTTTATGCTATTCAACTGCCTGTGATGATGTATCTGTTGTGGCTCCATCGTGGGTCAGAAGTGTATGATGTCGGTTCCTCTGGAAAAAAGTAATATCGGGAGTCGAATGACTCTCGACGGACGACCGGGTTTAGTTCGGTCTAATCGCACTGCAAGCCAGAGGTGGCAGGTGTGCTTAGCCCGGATTAAATCGGCGGTTCCGCCACAGCTGGTATCAGAGCCGATCATATACAGACAACAGACATATCATCCAGTTTGGATTTGCAAACCTATTTTTGAAAACCCTTTTCGAAGTATTTGGAAAAATGAGAGTATCGATATGCCCATATTAAGGATGTTAGTGAAATACCAGGTGACATCACTAACATTCTGACCTAGATAGAACTCATATGCATATTCGGCGCTTTGGGAAGCAACATTTCAGCCATAGCTATCCCCAGTACTAGCGGAGCGCTATTGGGATTTGTGGACTGTTGCGAACCCTGCATTCATGCTGATAGGGCAGAATTCTTTAAGGGGGGTGGTCACGCCATTGGAGTATTTCGTGACCACTTTTCCTTCAACCAAAATTATAGTTAGATCTTGTTGGCCACCGTTTCTCTCCTCAGTAATTCCCCAGTACTGGAGGAAGACTGGGTGTGTTGGGAGAAATGGCGCTACTACGTCGTCCACCAGACGTAGCTTAAAGAAATTCGTGGATACCACTTCTAGGGTTAGAGTGGTAATGATTGGTCATGGTAATGATGTTGGTATGAGCATGCATTTTTCTGCAGGTACACTAACCACGTGCGAAATTAAGAACGAGTAGAGAACGACTAGTTGCATTAGAGAGTGCCGTGCATATATGTCACCGGATACTCGCTAGTTATATAAATTGTACATAAGGTGTGTAATGTGAGAACGAATAGGACGAGTCATGCATCATGTTTATTTTTACTTGTTCATACTTGGGGGATCATTACTAAAAGTCAAATAAGTAAAATGAAAGTCCAAAGATGTCTTCTGCACACATCACCCACTTAACCGTTGAAATTATATGCAACCTATGCCTATCACTGATTAAAGTCTCTTATTTAAAAATAGATGGCCAGGACCAAGCAACCCGCCCGCAAAGCCACCAGTGCGAGGGGACTCCGCGTACAGGAGGGAAGGGCTGCTCCCCTCCCACCAGTGACCCACACCCCTCCTCAGCTTGAGAACGGGATGGTCCACACCCGTTGCCGTGAGGAGAACGGCCTTGCACAGATCCTTTGTCGGGCTCTGCGTGAGATGAGGCGCAGACCGTGCCCCTTCTTCTCCGTGCAGACAGTGCACGCGGAGGGACACTGCATGGCCAGTGTTGTCCTTCCTTCGAGCCACACTGCGGTCCGGCAGATGATCACCGTCTACGGGGCCAATGAGGAGGACGCTTACGACAAGGTCACCTTAGCAGCCATCACCTCACTCAGCTCCTCGGGTGCAGCTGGGATGTCAGTGCTGCGCTACCTCCCCACCGACGGCTACGACGATGAGTGGCTCCATCGTCACAACATGCTGGAGGAGCGGATTGACACCAGGCTCTATGCTGCGACCATGCAGTTTGCTCACAGCGTACATGGGATGTACCTCCGTGCCGAGGACCGTGTCTCCCACTGCCGCGACCAGCACATGTATGCACAGGACCGTATTGAGAAGCTGGAGGCAGAGTTGGCCGAGGCACAGCAGCGCCTGGCGCAGTACGAGCAAGACCCTTCAGTTGCCCCTGTGGTGGAGGATGAGGACAGCATGGTGTCTGATGCGCGTAATGGGCGTTAGAGAGTTTGATGGTAGCAATGTGTGGTGAAGCCTTTTGAAAATGGTGCGCGTTATGAGCGATGTTTTGTATTATACCGCTCCGTGCAATTTGCCATGACTGTACTAAACAATGGTGAGGTCGAGAGAACTCACTTATGTACGTCATGTAACCCGATGTAGAACCTTAAGCTAGTGTTTCGATGTGATGGACAAGATGGCCCACGTGTGTACTAAGTAAACCCTTAGTTTATTAAGACTCTATAAGTATGGTTGTAGTAACTACTGGATGCGCATGGACAATGTGGAATAATGCGATGCCTTTAAGCTTGGAAAATGGGACAATTGAGTTTGAAACTCGGAGTCCAGCTGCTTCTATTGTGCGAAGCCTAAGAATTGAGGACAACTCTTCTACTGATGATAAGACTAGCCGGTTGTTTTGGTAATCAAATAGGTTAAGAGTCAGAAGCTACTGGTTACATCACGCGAAACTGCACGACTCGGTGACAGCGTGCTATTGCTTGGCCTTGTGAGATAGAGTCTAACTGTTTTATTACAAGTTTACTTGTTCTCACAAATTGCCTATTTTCCTATGATCTTGCTGTCACCATATTTCTGCGTAAGGGCTATTGGGCTGAACCCATATGACTCCATTTTGCAGATGGTGAACACTCGCACTGGACAGTCATCGGGGCAGTCAGCGCAAGGCGCTCCACCCCCGCCGGAGCTGGCCACTTTGGTGGTCCAACAAGCTGAGCTGATTCGATTATTAGCAGAAGACCGCCAGGCCCGTGGGCAACAACAGCCGCGGGAGTACCGGCCACGTGGCATTACTTACCAGGACTTCGAGGGGCTGCGACCCCCGGTTTTCACCAATTGCCCCGAGCCACTGGCGGCAGACGACTGGCTTCGTACCGTCCAGTCCAAGTTCACCCTTCTGCCATGGATCAATGAGCAAGAGAAGGCTCGATTTGCCGCTCAGCTTCTTCATGGGCCTGCGGGAGCATGGTACGCCACTTTCCTCGCCATGCAGGAGGAGGGCCATGAGCCCACATGGGAGGAGTTCCTTCAGGCTTTCCGGGCCCACTACATCCCGGCAAGTTTGATGGAACAAAAGCGACGTGAGTTCCGAGACCTCAGGCAGGGCAACAGGACCGTCATGCAGTATGTGCAGACCTTTATCCACCTCTCTCAGTATGCTCCGAGAGATGTTGCTACTGAGCCGGAGCGGGCCGAGAGACTCCTAGAGGGCCTTGACCCTACCCTCCGGACTCACCTGGCATGGCGCTACCAAAGCTTCACTGAGCTGGTAGACACTGCTCTCGACATGGAGAATCGTCTCCGTGCTGCTAACGAGGATCAGAAGCGCAAAAGGCTAGCCAACACATCAGCGACGGGCCCTTCACAGAAACAGAAGACTGCATACAAGCCTCAATAGCAAAATTATCAGCAGTCTCGCTATGTGGTCCGACCCAACCAACCAAGGTGGATCCATCGGGCGGCACCGCAGCAACAGTACCCCATCTATTGAGCACCTACACAGTTGCCAGCTCCCCGTGCTCCCATTGTTCCGGGGCCGGGCGCTCCTTGTTACAACTGTGGCAAGATCGGCCATTTCAGTAAGGACTGCAGAGCGCCTCGCAAGATCCAAGGTCCTATTCCTGCGGGTGGAAACCATCAGAGCAAGCCAAAGGGATTCGTACCCAAGACAGGTCGGGTGCACTATGTGCACATGGAGCAGATCCCTGCAGGAGAGCCTGTTCTCGCCGGTACGTTCATGGTCAACGGTCAGCCGACCGTCGTGTTATTTGATTCAGGGGCTACTCATACTTTCATTAGTCAGTCATATACATCTAAGCATGGGGTAAAGACTTCACGTATAAAAGAGAAATATCAAATTACCGCGCCGGGGAACCCGATAAATACAAATCTGATAGTGAAAGGGTTAAGGCTGAGTATAGGAGAGGAAGATTTCACAATCAACCCTGTGGTGCTGCCACACCGGGGGATTGATATCATCTTAGGGATGAATTGGATGACAGAAAATAATGCAGTCTTGGATATTGGCAGTAGGACAGTGCAGTTAAGGTCTAGTGTCAGCGGCAAGATTCTACGAATACACATGACAAACCAAAAACACATGACCCCCACAGTTAATGCAACTGAACTACAAGAGGTTAAAAAGATACCGGTAGTGTGTGAATTCCCGGACGTATTTCCGGAAGAACTTCCGGGACTACCACCAAAACGGGATGTAGAATTTGCCATTGAACTCGTTCCAGGCACGGCACCTGTGTCAAAAAGACCATACAGGATGCCACCTGATGATTTGAAGGAATTGAAAACACAGCTACAAGAACAATTAGACAAAGGGTTCATTAGGCCTAGTTCATCACCGTGGGGTTGTCCAGCTCTCTTTGTTGAGAAAAAGGATCATGGTGGGAAGAGGATATGTGTTGACTATCGGCCACTGAATGCAGTGACCGTCAAAAACAAATACCCACTGCCACACATCGATATTCTATTTGATCAGTTAGCTGGGGCTAAGGTCTTTTCTAAAATTGACCTAAGGTCTGGCTACTATCAGATAAAGATTAGAGAAGAGGATATACCCAAGACAGCATTTTCTACCAGATACGGCTTGTATGAGTACTTGGTCATGTCATTTGGGTTAACCAACGCACCGGCTTTCTTCATGTATATGATGAACTCGGTGTTCATGAATGAACTCGATAAGTTCGTGGTGGTATTCATAGATGACATACTAATCTACTCCAAAAATGAAAAAGAACATGAAGAACATTTAAGAATCGTGCTCACTCGGCTCAGAGAGCATAAGCTTTATGCCAAGTTTAGCAAGTGTGCATTCTGGCTGAAAGAAGTGAGTTTCTTGGGTCACGTACTATCTGAAAAGGGAGTCGCAGTTGATCCTAACAAAGTAGAAGATGTGCTAAATTGGAAGCAACCAGAGACCGTGACTGAAATCCGGAGTTTTCTTGGTTTAGCAGGCTACTACCGCCGCTTTATCAAAGATTTCTCCAAAATTGCAAAACCCATGACCTCATTGACCAAGAAAAAATGCCAAGTTCATTTGGAATCCGAATTGTGAAGAAGCTTTCCAAACCTTGAAGAAATTGTTAACCTCAGCACCAGTGCTAGCTCAACCAGATATTACCAAGCCTTTTGAGGTGTACTGTGATGCCTCCGGTAATGGGCTTGGCTGTGTCTTGATGCAAGAAGGAAGAGTAATTGCTTATGCCTCCCATCAATTGAGGAAACATGAAGCCAACTATCCAACACATGACCTTGAGTTAGCCGCAGTCGTTCATGCATTAAAAATATGGAGACACTATTTATTAGGCAACACGTGTCACATCTACACTGATCACAAGAGTCTCAAATATATTTTCACTCAACCTGAAATCAATATGAGGCAGCGACGATGGTTGGAATTGATAAAAGACTATGATCTGGAGATACACTACCATCCGGGCAAGGCCAATGTAGTGGCCGACGCCTTAAGCCGCAAAGTCCATTGCAATATGATAGAAGCCCGACCTACAGCAAGAGTGATCTGCTGTGAGATGAATGACATTGAAACACCTCCGGGACAGCATGCAGAACTCTATAATATCATTATTGAGCCCACCATCAAGGCACAAGTCATAGAAGCTCAGAAGCAAGATAAGGGTATGGCACATATCCGTGAAGGTATTAGTGAAGAGAAGAAGGCGTGTTTCACACTTGATGACCAAGGCGTCCTATGGTTCAAGAATCGTCTAGTGGTACCCAAGGACATGGAGTTGAGGAAGAGAATACTGGATGAAGCGCACACCTCAATACTGACGATACATCCCGGCAGCAATAAGATGTATCAAGACTTAAAACAGAAATTTTGATGGACCCGCATGAAACGAGAAATCGCCAAGTACGTGTCTGAGTGCGACGTGTGCAAGAAAGTAAAAGCTGATCACTTAAAGCCCGCTGGAATGCTTCAACCACTGGATGTTCCAGCGTGGAAATGGGAGGATATACACATGGATTTCATTGTGGGGTTGCCTCGAGCTCAAAAGGGGTATGATTCGGTATGGGTAATAATAGACAGATTTACAAAGTCAGCCCATTTCCTTCCGGTAAAAACGATATACCATGCCAAGACCTATGCTGAGATTGATTTAGCTCGTATCCTTCCTTTGCATGGAGTCCCAAAGACCATCACTTCGGATCGAGGGTCGCAGTTTATCTCCCGTTTCTGGGAGCAATTGCATACCGCTTTAGGGACCACTTTGATTCACAGTTCGGCATACCACCCTCAAACCAGTGGTCAAGTAGAAAGAATAAATCAGATCTTAGAAGATATGTTAAGGGCCTGTGCACTAACTTACTCCACCAAGTGGGATGAATGTCTACCCTTGGCAGAGTTTGCTTATAACAACAGCTACCAAAAGAGCTTAGGAATGGCTCCTTTCGAGGCTCTTTATGGTAGGAGATGCAGAACACCACTAAACTGGTCCGAACCAGGAGAACGTGTTACCTTTGGCCCTGATTTAGTGGTAGAAGCCGAAGAACAAGTGAAACTCATACACCACCATCTCAAAAGAGCACAGTCCAGACAGAAAAGTTACTCGGATAAAAGGAGGAGGCCACTAGTCTTTGGTGAGGGGGATCATGTGTATCTCAAAGTATCTCCGATGAAAGGAGTACAACGGTTTGGGGTAAAAGGGAAGTTAGCACCAAGGTACATCGGTCCATTCAAAATCATTGGGAAATGCGGATCCGTCGCTTATCGGTTAGAATTACCACCACATCTGGCTGCGGTTCACGATGTGTTTCACGTCTCACAACTAAAGAAGTGCTTAAGGGTGCCGGAAAAAGTGGTCGATACCTCTCAAATTCAGATCGAACCAGATCTCACATACGAAGAACATCCCATAAGAATCCTCGATCAAAAGCAAAGATCAACCCGTCGAAAAACAATCAACTTTTACAAAGTTCAATGGAGTAATCACTCCGAAGAAGAAGCCACGTGGGAACAAGAAGAATACCTACAAACTAAGTATCCTGGTTTTCTACCATCCACCTCAACCCGGTACGTTACAACAGCTTAGCTTCTGGATCTAAATTCAATACATGCACCCAATACTAACTACAACCAATTTAACCACCCACGTCACTTCAAAAATCTCGGGACGAGATTTCTTTAAGGGGGGTGGGTTGTGATGCCCTAGGCATCTCCCGAGCATTATCAAGTGCATACTTTGTTTAATTATTTCTCTTAAGCATCATTTCATGTCATACTAATGTGCATTTGAGTAAACATGGAGAAAATAGCTAAGTAATGCATTCAGTTTCGTAAAAATGATGCTATAATGTGAGCATAACTTAAATCCTAGAGAAGTTTAGGTAGAACTTCTTATACCAAACTTGTAGGTCTTAAGGTGGTAAACAACTTTGTCAATTAGACCTTGGATGGAAAATGGGCTTAACTAAGTGCAAAGGGACTTTTGGTGTTACCCAACAAACATACTCCAAATCTGGTTTATTTAGAATTCTTCATTTTTCTATAACCTAGAGTCCTTTTCATGTAAAGGTCCAATTGGGAAAGTTTTAGGTCATGAAATCTTGAACAACCTTGTCAAAAAGACTTTTGGGAGAAAATGGCTAGAAATAGGACTTTTGAATTATCTAAGGAAAATAGTTCTCAGTCCAAACTGAGGGCTGACAGTTAAACTCGAATTTAAATCAAACTTAGAGCCAGAATTTGAAATTGGTGCTTTTGACAAAGTTGTAGATCTCAAAAGGTAAAACATTTCATTCAATTCGGCCCTTTTCAAATTCGGCGCGTAAATTGGTCAAATTTGTGAAAATCAGAAACCTGATTAGTTGGTAAAAGGGATTTTCTTTTTTCGGAATTTCTTTTCTTTTTCCGTCTCTATGCCAGGTGGGACCCACCCGTCAGGTCGCCGCTCCAGCGCATTTCATCAGCTCCCTTGCTCCGTGCACCCGGTCCATGCGATTTGTTCTTCATTTCCGACCTTGACCCCACCTGTCAGAGTCACTGGTCCATGGACCCGGTTCACCCGCGCACCTCCCTCTTCTCTCCCCGCCCGCGCGCGCCCACGCGGCGCTGCGCGCCAAGCAGCCGTGGCCACGCGCCGGCCTTCCTGGCCGCCGCGGCCACGTGCCCCTGCCGCACGCGGACAGCGTGCACGGCGCGCCACCGAGGCGAGGGCGAGGCCGACCCTATTTCCCGAACCCTCCTCCACGCGCTCGGGCTCTCTGTTCTTTTCCCCTTTCGACCTCGCGCGTCCGCCATTGACGGAGCTCGCGCGAGCTCGCCCCCGGCCACTCCTGCCCTCTCCCGAGCTCAACCGTCACCGCGCCGAGCTTCGCCGCCCTCGACTCTACCTTCCCGCCCAGACCGCGTCGCCGGAGACCCTTCCACCCCGGCGTATTGCACCGCCGGACCTCGCCGGCCAGGGGCGCTCGTCGCCGTCCCTCCCCGCGGTCTCCCCTGCCGTCTGAGGTAGTGGATAAGGTTTCCCGACCTCCTCTCTCTCTCCCTGACACCTCGCGGCGAGCTCCCGTGGCCCGTAGGGCCGGATTGCCGGCTCGCCACCGAAGCTCCCCCTCCTGTCGCGAGGAGGAAGACGACGGGAGGAGGGAGATGAACTTTTTGCACTATCGCCCTCCTAGTTTAACAGTTTTACATTTGTATACAGAGCGCTGTACGCTGAGTCTTGTAACTCTTACGTACAAGCCCCTGGGGTTCTGAAATAATCACAATCTAGCCCCTGGTTCTGTTGTTTTTCGTTTTAAATTGATTATTTCGACAGAAATCTTTTAAAAATCCTAGAAAATTCAATAAAAATCAGAAAAATACCAAATCAGTTGCGTTGAAATCCTTTTGAATAGATCTGTCTAGGGAATATGATGGTTGAGTAGGAAAAGACAGTTTTGCCCCTGTTTTTGTGCAAGCATGAAAAACCTTGATAAATAGGAAATATGGGTAAAATGAACTCCAAAAATTGTGAAATTTGGGCAGAGGCTTTATTATTCTGTGTAGGCTTTGTATAAATTTTGGTAGCTCAAATGTTCACTGTTAATTACCATTTTGCCCCTACATGTTATTTTAGCATAGAAATAAGTGTGGAAATGTTGTTTATATAAAAATTAGACTCTCGATAGTTGTATGTATTTTATTTGTGCTCCTTATAACATAAAGAGCTCACTATTGAAATGGGATGCCATGCATGTCAAAATTAGTTAGTGTTTTGAAATTAATAAGCTCATGCATGTAAAATTAATAAATAGAAAATATAGATTAAATGAAGGTCAAAACTTCTGAATTTAGGGCAGCAACCTTGCTAGTATGACCTAGGCTTAGTATAAGAGTTGGTAGCTTGAATGCTTGCTATATTATCCTTACCTAGTAGTTAAGCATATAGCGAATCATGAAAAAGAGTTCTAGATGATAGTAGACACCGGTCTTTCCGCATAAATTGATACGATTCAGTTACACCCCCACGTTGTTTTATGTGACAAGATGAGCTATCTTAGGTGATGGCTTGTACGATTTCTTAAAAGTTAAACAAGCTTTATCACGAAAATGTATAATACTATTCCATAACCCTTGCTTTCTTGCATTACACTAATACATGCTCCAATTGCATCATGTCATGCATATAGAGTCCCCGAACGAAGAACCATCCGCTGTTCGTCTGCTGATCGGCATAACATTGCTAGAGTGCTTAATCGGGAAATGGGACCGGTGAAGTTGTACCTGGGTTTGTCTGGAGTTTTCGAGGCTCCGCCCATCCACTTGCTGGAGGACGATGGGCCCGGGGGCGCTTGTACTCGAGGGAGGGCTGACCCGGTGCTGCCGTGGTATCGCTCCTAAGGGAGGGCTGACCCGGTGCGGCCGTGGTATCGCTCCTGAGGGGGCACAACCCGGGGGTTAGGTGGGGGCGCTTTGAATCTTGGGACAAGACAGGTGGAGATGGGGGCTATATGTGGGAATGCGATGGCTAGTAAGCATATACCCCTGGCATGATAGTTATTCCCGGGAATTAAAAATCGATTCGAATCGCTGATGCCCACCAGGTGTGGGAATGCCAATATCACTGTCGGGCAACGTAGTAATTACTTAAACTCTCGGTATTTTAATACTCATGGTTTTTGGAATACTACATGTTTGAACTGAGTTGTTACCTTACTGAAATTTCCTATTATGTTGGCAATTATACAGACAATGAAAACTTGCTCTTTATGTTAAGTAAGTTGCTGTCAAAAACTAAAAGCTAAGGATCCACTTGCTAGTAAGCTGCTTCGCGTCAGCCGTAAGCCAAATTCCATTAAGACCTACTGAGTAATTAGTACTCAGGGTTTGCCCCCATATTTTGAGCGCAGGTATGGAGTTCATGGTGTGCACTTGTGTTGGAGGCGGGGCATGCCCTCATTTAGGATGAGGTGACTGAGTGGCAAGAGGACAACATCGGTGGGCTCGATGTTGTATCTCTAATGCAAAACTTTTGGTGATAACATGGTGACCTATAAACTTATATTTCCGCTGCGAGAAACATTTGAACTTGCTACCTTATAACTTTATGTTGGACTTGTATTTTATGTAAAAACTGGTTTGTAACTAAGTTTAACTTTATGCTATTCAACTGCCTGTGATGATGTATCTGTTGTGGCTCCATCGTGGGTCAGAAGTGTATGATGTCGGTTCCTCTGGGAAAAGGTAATATCGGGAGTCGAATGACTCTCGACGGACGACCGGGTTTAGTTCGGTCTAATCGCACTGCAAGCCAGAGGTGGCAGGTGTGCTTAGCCCGGATTAAATCGGCGGTTCCGCCACACTATCATAGACATGGTTCATCACTGGATGGAACTATGGAGGAACAACACCCCTATCACTATCATGTCCCTTGTCACAAGGATTGCATCTAGACTAGGCATCCTAGAAAACGCCCAGCTCGCTTACATTCCTGATGATTCATCACACATAGTGGGTGAGCAACATTTTATCCAAGGGCATTTCATACGAAAAGACGAGAGGGGTAGACTCATCATGAGTCACAACTTCGAACTACCACTTCTAGTGCCATAGTACGATTTGTACAAGGTAAGAAGCCTAACCATACAGCTAGACATGGAAGTGCCAAGACATAGATATGCAGGTATGACGACAAGAGCCCAAAGACACAGAGCCGAGCCACCAAGAAGCTGAGTAGGAAGCAGCAGCCGATCCATCCTGGGTGCCCCACAAAGAAACACCGTTGAGCATGGACCTAGAACTATCATACTTCCGACAGTATGGCAACCTAGAACCATGGTACAGCAGCAGCGGAGGTGGTGAAGGTTCACACCATCAGCCGCCATACGCTCCTGAGTACTATGCGACAGATACATCCCGTGGATTTGACAGGAATGAAGGACCTTCTGCATCAGCTCGGTTCAACAGCGACAACATGGTGGGTATCAACTCCACAATGGAGGGGATGAACTTCCAAGGTCAGTACGACTCTCGGCTGTACCAGCAGGTCGATGCTATCGATCAACATACCACAACGATGGATGACCTACTACGCTCCAACACCAACATTCTTTGGGAACTTAAAGAACAAATGGAAGCCGGCATCAACAACGCTCACTCATTCTATAACCATTACTACTACAAGAACACCTAGCTCCATTGAAGCTTGGGGGTGGTAAATCGTCGTGACGTGATCAGGCTTCTCAACTCCTCCTCGTCATAGAGTAAGACCCCCGTACCGCGATCTCATTTCCCTTGCAGCAGAGTCGTCTTACCAGCAGTCGCAGCAGTAGTCCTACCAGCAACACCAATCCAACCAGTGAGAGTAAGTAGTACCAACAATAATAATAAAGTTTAGCTTTATTTTATCGTGTCTTTATATTCCTCAAAAAAATGTGTCAATAAAATCGACTCCCACCTTTGATATGCTACCTTCAGTATGGAAATGATGAGTAGTTGCTCTATTATGTTCTCGCTTAGTTGTATATACAATTACCATACTTAGCTTAATTTCGAACTTGCGTGTATAAAACTGAGAACCTGACCTTTTACCTTGTGAATGCCATTTGCATAACTTTGTGTTAAGTTGCTGTGAGAAATGATATGACTAAGTAACAGGCCAGCTCTCGCATTTTCTTAATAAGAAGAACATCTCAAGTTTATTCTTTTGAAAAATGAAAATAAAGTTCCATCATTGGTTTGAACACCTACCAGAGCCAAATACACTAAAGATATCTGAGCCTCTTGTTTAAAAGCTGCTTAGTGTTGTTTTGAGCTTTGTCAAATTTTGAGTCTCATTAAATGGAATCATCACTATCTTGTGAATCTTTGGAGCAAAATTCACCATCTCATATGCATTTACCTATCCTAGGTATCCATCCATATATCTCCAAAATAATAGTTTTGACCTTACTCCTTCCAACTCAAGATGAGGTAGAGTATGGAGCCATAAAAAAGAAAAAATAAATGTATGCTAGTCAAGCATGGCAAAAATATGAGAAATAAAAGCATGGTGGTCAAGCATGGCAAAAATAAAAAAAATACAAAAAGGCTCCATATTCATACCTATCACAACAAATGAAGGACAAGGAAAGGAAACATGGAGATCCATCCATCCAGCAACCAAAGAAGCTCCAATAATGAACAAGACTAGTGGATGTAGTATATTTCTTTGGTCTAATCTTTGACTTTGCAAAATAAACAACCTAAGTAAGCTAAGTTTTTCCATCACCCTGAGCTCCACAAAAGCCTTAGTGCAGGAAATTCTTGGCCGTGCTCTTGGCCTTAATGGTGAGGATACAGTTTTGAGTGATCGAGAGTACATCTGGGGAAACTTGCTTTTATTTTGAAAATCTTCAAAAACACTTGAGAGAGAAATCTAAAAATAAATGTTTGAGATGACGCCTACAACTAAGTCATTCTCCCTCTCAACCGACCAAGACATAGTAAGTTAAAAAGATATATGCACCACATGTATGAGAGAAGGCAATCATTGCATACACTATGGTTCGCTACAAAAGCATGGGTGTCGGTTATGTATAGCCCCTATTCTTGAACATTGATATTGCAACAACTATCCATAACCCATTCTGGCTTTACTCGAGGACGAGCAAAGGTCTAAGCTTGGGGGGTGTTGACGGTCATTATTGCACCATTCTCAACAGTCAACTATCCATGCTTTCAAAGGAAAATATATCAAAGTAAAGACTAAACCTTTGCTACTGACTATATCCACGAGTTTTGTTGCATATTTGAGTGCAGGAACAAACTATGATGGAAAAATACATAAAAGAGTGCCAAACATGGGATGAGGATGGTCATCTGACCAACCCCCCTAGCCAGCCAGCCAAACCACCTAACCACTCGGCCTGACTCTAGCCGGCTTGTCTTTGCACCCCAAATGGCTCCAACTTCAACATGCATACACACAAGAGACAGGTCAACACAACTCAAAGGTGGAACCAAGGAATCCAATGTCGCATGCATCGGAAGGCCTGCCAACTCAATGATCCAACCCCTAGATTGGTGAAGTCAGCAATATGAGGCACTTACATCCTACAGATAAGGAAGAAGCACACTCAAGAATCCAATGATCCAGGGAGAAGCACAAGTATAATGGCCAAACCAATGCTTAACTGACTTTGGGAAGCAATATGAACCGTCAGATGGAATAAGGGGGTGGATCCAAGGGCCCTCCTAGCCCAGCCAAGGGGTGGGCTCCTACCAGGCCGGCCGGCCTGCCACCTGCCCCTTGTAATCGCCACACTGACCTCCCTCACCTATAAGTACCCCTACTCGCTTAGTAGCTATAAAGAGGCCCTGATATCTCATTTCCAAAGTGTGGGAAGTGGAAGAGAAGCATAGCATTGTCTTAGTCTCGTAGTAGTAGGATAATCCTAGCAGTTAGAGTGGAGTCTGAGCTTTCGCCTCAGGGATGTCAGAATTAGTTTTGAGTCTCGGTAAAAGATCTTGTATCTCTTGTACCTTTTCTACTCCAGTATTATATTCATCCTTGCTCTACAATTCAGTTATACTTTACTTTATTTCTTACACTTGCCTAGTGTGTTGTACCTTATTGCACACTAGACCAAGGCTTAGGTTTGTGTTGTTCTTAAGTTATTGGAATCTTGCTAGACTTGCCGGTGCTATAAACTTTCCTTAGGCTTAGATCTAAGGTTAAGTTAGTTCTCACCCTCTGATCCAGGAAGAACTTTAGTGATCACTAGTTTAGTGTGTCATCTTACCCACGCAGCTCTGGTCGGTAGCCTTTCTTGGTGATAGCATTAGGGAGCCTCTATATTCTGATCCCATTGTTCGGTAAGCCCGCAGGCGTTAGCCAGTTGTCGTTCGGTTGGCCAACTATTTATCCCCATGCCACCTCCATGTAGTCTAGAATTTTGCTCGATGCAAGATCCTAGTTCGTGTTTGGATAACTTAGCTCAACCCCGAATACTCCTATGCAGTAGTTAAGAAATAGAGTTTAGATATCTCAATCGTGCTCGTTGTCCTCCTAGATAGCTATACCTAGTTTGCTGACTAGCTTTGGTCACTGCTCTCTAATCCCACCGTACGCTATCTTTATTTATCTTACCCCCGACTTAAGAATAGTTGTTGGTTATCTTGTTTACAGTTTACTTAGTTCGAAGGTTATATCATACTATCTATTCGCCCTTGCTTCTCTGTGGATTTTATGAATATTCATAATACTCTGAGTGAAAGAGCTACATCGAATCTCCGTGCACTTGCTGTCTAAAATCTGTTACACTAAGAGATGTCAACAAAGACCATTGTAGCTTTTCACCCAGGAGTATTCCAATGTATCATATTTATCCACAGGGAATCATTGATATAGAGATATCAAACTATTGTTCACCCAGTTATTGATAGCAAGGAATGATTGACACCAAGCGCCATGGGATTCAAGCCAAGCACCATTGGCAAGAAAACAGATAAAGCTAGGAGGACAGCGAGGTGAGAGCTCATCTTCATGATGAGGACATCCTATACTACGGTGAGCCAGGCAGACTAAGCTAGACCAAACAAGTTGCTCTGACTAAGGTAATGATTTATCTAGTTGTATGGGATACTTACTTCTCCACCAAGGCTGCTAACCACTTCCGGGCACTAGAGTGATGATAACCCAGACAACAAAGGCAGGTTTCACCGGGAATCAGCTATGCGGCTACAAACAACCCTAACGATGGGGGTGGAATACACAGGGTACACTCCCGCTGTCACCAAGAGGACCTACCAAAGCCAAGTGCGTCTAGTCTACATGCACACTCGGCTACCCAAATCTGTGTGGGGTTGAGTACGAAACCAAGGTGACTGCAAACTTAGACACCACATCTGCATTTAGTAGGCACTACCTCTACTGGATTCCCAGATAGAAGCATACACAACCATATAAACAAGTGCTATAAAGATCATACAAGGAATCTGTAAGTATGACAAACTAAATATTCATTACCTCTCATGACAAACTAAATATGACAAACTAAGTATGACAAACTATAAAGAGACATTACTATGCTAAGGCATGAATTATACCGAAAGCAAGAATGTAAATGCTCACACGAGTAAAGAAAGATAATACATTAAATAGCTCAAGTCTTACAGTAAAGTAAAGATACAAGGAACTCATACCGAACTCCTGAAGATAGCTCTAGAACAACGGAGCCCTACCTCTAACTCCTAACCAAACACCACTTTTAGAGTTGAGGCACCACAAGTGGGGCGTCTCCTAGAGAGAAAGAGAGAGTTCACATGGTGAATGGTACAAGTGAGAGTGAGGGGGTGCCTCTCTATTTATAGGAGGAGGATAGAGGAATATTCCAAGACATCGTATGCATGATTCCTCCCCAAATCTTTCCTTAGGCGCCATGTGGCTAGGTAACTGACATAGGAAGGTCGAAAACTTCGTTCCCCATGTGCTGGAGCAAGAAACCGATCAACAACCGGCCGTTATAGTTGTTCTGGGCCAAAAGCCAAACAAACAGGTGACTGGACCGGTCAAAACCGAGGCGAACCAAGGTCTGGGATAGTGGCGACCACATCCACGCTTGCAACATGGCTGGCTGGAGCAGGCGAACTGAGCCAAGCCGCCGCCCTCCACATGGGCACGTGAGCGCATGCCGCCCCTCGCCGCCACGTGTCGCCGTTTGGTTGGTGCGGGCGGCTGGGAGCGGATAATGATCCATGGCTCCCCCAAGCTACCAATGGCCGCCCATCACTTGGTGCTTCCTGGTGCTTTCTCGTTCGCAGTTTGTATGGCCGTCGGCGATGATAGCGTCAACTGGCGTCAACACAACCTTTTTAATTTCGTTTTTCCATAGCTTTTCCATACGTGCTCCAAACGAGACAAATAATATATCTATTTTGATCATCTTGACAAGATCTTCGCAATGGTGCAGTCCTTGAGGGCATTTGATATACTTCTTAGTGATGTTATTTCCAATCCATTCTAAAGCCCTTTTGCACCCAAATTCTCACTTGCTCCATATGATGTTATTTTGCATGGAATTTGAGCATCTCCCTGTGATACACCGAAAACTACCAAAACCCATGGAATTTTTCAATGCTGGGTAAATAATGGACATAACTTTATCTATACCCCATTTATTTACCGATGAATTGGCAGTCAAAATGGTGAAATAACGATTGCTAAGATTGGCGTTGAAAACAGCTGAAGAACTAGACCCTAAGTGTCTGAACCAGCCGTTGGAAAATAAAACCACGACTTTGTAGTTATTTTGGGTCAAGAACTGGCCAAACGGGTAGTTGGACCGACAAAAACCCACCTCAGACCTCTTGAAGTGGAGCTGGACCGCGCTGGACCGGATGCGAGCCTTTTCACGCTTGCCACATGTCCTAGCCATCCACCGAACCCTGCCTTGGCCTATTTCCTATTTGCCATGTGGCCAAGGCCATTCGGCTGAGCAGCTCCCGGGCAGGCATTAGTGGGTGGGCAGGTGGGTGCCACTGCTACCACACGCCACCCTTTGGCTGGCTCAGGTGGGCGCTGGCCGCCGCCGCCATGCGTCCTCCTCCGCCTGGCCGAAGCGGGCTGCTGGCTCCCGCCCACGGGCGCACGCGCGTTGCCTCTTGGACACCACGTGTCCCTGCCTGGATCCTAGAGCGGATGACGATCTGTGGTGGTCACCTGCCGCCAGTGGGCGTGTGCCACGTGTCACCTCTTGGGTAACTCCCTCCATTGTGCCATTTTGATCGCCTCTATGAACTCTTCGCAATGGTCAGGTCTTTGAGGGCATTTGAGATAGTTCATTGTGATGTTATTTGTAGTTAATTCTCAAGCCCTTTTGTGTGCAAATCCTCTCTTAATCTAGATAATAAATTATGCGTGGAATTTGAGCATCTCCCTGCTAAACATCGAAACCACCAAAACTTGTGGAAAATTCATTAGTTCAAGGTAAATAATGTACATAATTTTATATATACCCCATTTATTCTCTGAGGAATTGGCAGTCAAAATAGGCAATAACGGCCACCAATAGGTGTACAGAACGATGAACACGTCGATTCAAATAGGTTCATACAGCCAAATCATTGTACCCTACGTCTTATATGAGATTTTATGGTTAGTATTATCCGAATTGATGAACATATCCTTCTATGGGCCCCAAGCTACCTTCGTATAGTGAAAGAACTAGGGTTACAAGCCAGTTACAATTACAGTCCTAGTCGGCTTACAATCCCATAAAAAGGGTAATAGATCTATCGTAGATGCATCATGATCTGACTAGCCCTAGATCATCCTTGCAGGTCATGCTGTCTTGCACCGTGAGCTCCAAGGTAAACGACTCGGTCTGCTCCAAGGTCCACATGGTAAAGTGGTTACAATCTGCTTACTTAAGGTACCCATGGATATATGACACAACAGACGCCTGAGCTTCACGAGGATTTATGAAAGAAATCATCTTGAAACTCTTCTAGAATTCTGCTTCCTCCCAGAGATCTTCAAGTCATAGAATGGAATCCATCATATGGAGTAGCCCCCCAAACTTCACATTGACTTGTTGGGTCATCAATTAACTTGAAGGTTTGAATAGATATATAAAGAGCAAATCATTTAGTCTAAGAAATTCAAAAAAAGAATTCCTTCTTTAAGAATTGGGTCTGTGTTTTATCCAATTGAAAAATCTTTAGCAAAGAAATTATCGTCCATACTTTTATAGGTGGTAAAGGATTCTCAAAATTTGTCTACAATTTTTAAGAATTAGGGTAAAAAAAACCGATCATTGAGCTAAAAATCACCGAGAGCTCATTTAAATAGTGGACAAACATTTGGATCATTACCTATTACCACACCTATCCATCGGATTTTGGGTTGGCAGTACCATTGTCGTCTCTAGTCTTCATCATCGTCCATTTTGTGAATATTCTTGACATACATTATATAAACACATTTACGACCAAAGATATGGACGATCCATATTAAGATTGCTAAGTCATCACGGCCGCTCCTTGCCGTTGCCGTTGTCGGCGACGACGTTCGACGCAGGAAGCTCCACTGCTGCGGTCAATGACGGCGGATGCCGTGCGCGCCACCCGTGGCTGAACACCTCCTCTATCTCCTCCAGCGGTCTGCCCTGCGTCTCCGGGCAGAGAAAGTAGAAGAACGATGCGGCCAGCACGGCCAGTCCTGAGAACAGGAAGAAGGCGCCGCCGATTGTCACCGCCTTGTACAGCGACACGAACGTCATGGAGACGGCGGCGTTCATGACGCGGTTGATGGCCACGCCGACGCTGGCGCCCTGCGCGCGCAGCCGCAGAGGGTAGACTTCAGAGCTGTAGGCCCACGTGATGGGCCCGACGCCGACGGAGAAGGACGCTATGAAGGTGAAGACCGTTGCGATGGACATCACCACTGCCCACGTCGGCGCGTGGTGCGGCGCCGAGCGCTCCACGACGGTGAGGCCCAGACCGAGGCAGGCGAGCGAGGCGATGATGCCCGCGAGGCTGGAGAGGTAGAGCGGCCTCCGTCCGATGCGGTCCACGAGCAGGATGGCCGTCATGATGAAGACCGTCTTGGTGACGCCGACGCCGATGGTCGCGGCGAGGACCTCGCTGCGGGTGGCGATGCCGGCCGCTTTAAAGATGCGGGGGCTGTAGAGCACGACGGCCTCGATTCCCGTGAGGTGCTGGAAGAAGTGGACGCCGAAGGCCGCGACGAGGATACGGCGGACGGGCGGCGTTGGGTGCAGGAACATCTCCTTCCAGACGCCCTTGCCGACGCTTCTCGCCGTGGGCTCACGGGGTGGTGCGCCTTCGTCCGCGGCGTCATCTGCGAGCCCCGCCGCGGTCTTGATCTCCGCGAGCCGCACGTCGGCCTCTCGCGCAGTGTCGCACACGCGGCGGAGCACGCAGAGGGCCTGGTCGACGCGTCCCTGCAAGACGAGCCAGCGGGGCGACTCTGGCATCGCGAGCACTGCGACGGCGAGCACGGCACTGGGCAGCGCGCCGAGCCCGAGCATGGCGCGCCAGCCGTAGACCAGCGGCAGCTTGGCCAGCAGGTAGTTGGCGACGTAGCCAATGAGGATGCCGAAGCTGATGCAGATCTCGGGCAGCGAGGTGACGGAGCCGCGGATCTCAGCGGACGAGATCTCGGCCGCGTAGACGGGCGCGATCATGAGCGCGTAGCCGACGCCGACGCCCGCCACGCAGCGGCCCGCCAGGAGCGTGCCGAAGTTGGGCGCGAGGCCCATGAGCGCGGAGCCCGCGAGGAAGATGCAGGCCGCGAGCGAGATGGTGCGGCGGCGGCCGATCCAGTCAGAGACGCGGCCGGCGGTGAGGGAGCCGACAAGGGCGCAGACGTTGAGGATGCCCGCGAGGACCTGCACCTGCGTGTCGTTGGTGTTGAGGTCCTCCTTGATGAAGAGCATCGCGCCGCTCATCACGCCCGTGTCTGCAAAACTAATTAATGAGATGCATGCATGCACGGTAATTGATTTGACGTGAACATATACTGTAACACAGCAGCTTGCCGGAGCTGAGTGAGACATGTGTTGATTACCATAGCCCATGAGGATGGAGATAATGGAGCCAATAATGGAGCACGCCACGGCGTACTTGTTATTTCCCTCATGGCGGCCATGGTCCCGTTGCTTTTCTTCTCCCATGGCTGATGGCTAAGGCAGGCTTCTTCTGTTGTATTATAGTATTTCCGTCTGAAACACACAAGCACACGGACACATGCACTGCAGCTCGCCCCCGGTATGTCCACTTATACTAAGTTGCCACTCCTTGCGCTGTTGCCCCTAGCTGCAGCTGCAGGCAGATCATAGCTATATCTAGCTGAAGAAAACAGTACACATGAACATTACGATATATATAGTGGTGTACTACACGTATAGGTCAAAGTAGGAGTGAGCCAAATGGTTTCAACAACTGACCGATCGATCTATATCTGATTGCGCACTATCATCACAGATCGAGCAGTCGTAGGCACGGGCACGCTGCGCTGTGTCAATAACAATCAGTACGGAACGTTACGTGGAAAAGCCGAGATCGTGCTACAACAGCAGATTATATATCCAGGGGCAAATGGGAACTTGGATTTCCATGCATGTATACAGTTGATTGAAAAGGAGAACTGATCCCACTAGTCGTCTTAGCGAAATTGAGATGTCATACGGACCGGAATTATTATGAGACTAGTAGATTAATTATTAGTTCACTGGCAGTGGCCTATTATGGGATGGGTAATTAACTAGTAACAATATTCCTATCCGTCATATATGTAAGAGTCGAAACAAGGTTACGTCGTTAATGAGAAGGCTGAAAAATATCTCAAGCTAGTGTGTGGCCCATGACAGACAAGCTAGTATAGTACTACCAGGTACAGCAACAATTGAGCATATCGAGTAGCATACTATACTGAATTCTTCTCTCTAGTTGCACAAACAGCGACCACCATAAGCAGGAAAACGCATACTTCTTTTCTACGCATGCACTTTGGCTGTGTGCCACCGAGTGCTAGCTACAAATTGACAAGGCACGCATGCAATGGTTTTTTTGTGCGCTGCTGTTTTGGAAGGAAGTAGCAGTAGAGACTAGAGAGTGCTTATCCGATCGATGCACGGGAGTTTGGAAGGGTCTGATACATATATACTTTACAATATATATATGAAGATCCGTTGGAGAACAATGTGAATCTATTCTATGTCATTTTAATGGTACCTTGGGTCACTGCTATATATCAGGCCGGCTGTAAGCAAACTTTTATTTGCTGAGTTGGTTCTCAACGAAGGTGCATTTGTTCTACTTCATTCTCAATCAAGAGAGAAACTATGCCGCACCAAAACGAGAGAACGAAAAGAAAGAGGAAGCAGGGGACGCTAGTGGACGTCTCTGTATACTCCCTGGGCCGGGAAATCTTGTTTGAATATTGTGCTACGTAATCATTAAGAAGATGATCTTGCGCACAAGTCGTCGGGTAGGATGGTGACCAAACGAGGAGCGACATATACGCGCGCGTGCTGGATCGCGCATGCATTTTCAGCTCGCCTGGCCTGTGCCTAAGGGAAGAGAGGGATGAGATCAGAGTGTGGACGAGTTATAGGATGACCACGCGCCCCCGCGGGCCGCGGCCACTAGCTGACCGCGACCGAGTTATCAGGGAAGAAGATCGAGCATGCATCTTATTCTTTTCTTTTTCGGCGAAACAGAAAATGGCCATCAACATCCGGACGATCAATTTACCAAATGGGACACGAGGTGTGTGACTGACCGATTGTATATATTCGTCGACCGGCCGGGTCATCTATAGCTAACTGTACGAACAATATGATTCGCCAAATTCTCCATTATATTGGTACTGTCAGAATTCACGCATTGCCTATTGCAACATACCAGTGAACCCAACATCATCATCAAGCACAACGAAATCGACACGCAGATCGAGCCACAGTTTTAAATAAGAGGGGAAAGGTCTGGGTCTCGATGATGGACGCACCTGCTTGACGAGTGAAGAAGGCAGAACAGGAAGAACAACCGCATGCCCGTATCAGATCATCATCGAGCAGCAATGCTACCAGTGCGCAGGAAGAAGCTGATGATGAAATGCTGATCTCCTCCTACAACGCCGAAATGCACGGACGGTTTCATTTCATAGATCGATCGATCTTGTGGGCCGGCGGACGACTATACCTCTCTGCTGTCTGCTGCTACGTACTGCTCCAGGTAGGTATTATGGAAGGTTATAAATTTGTAGTGATCCCCTCGATCGCAATCCGATCCGACCCGATCCTATCCATTCCACACACTACGGATCCTGCGTAGTTAAATGCGCGCGGCTCACTCGCCAAACCCCCAAACTTCCGGAAATTAATTGGGTAGGGGCGTAGTTAAATCACGTTTCCGTGCGGACCCAACGCGATCGGCGACGCGTGGAGGGCAGACAAATCGGATGATCAGGTGAGGCGCGGCTACTTGACTATCGCAAGAGCTCTTAGGGTGTTCACAATGACATCTTTCAAATCGCCAGTAGATGTGGCAATGCTTAAATAAAAAAATGATAAAAAATACAAGTGGTCATCATATCAGAACAACGAACGGACACAGCTGCCTTTAGAAAACATGCGAGCTAACCGTATAAAAACTCACTAGTGACTTCACTTTTCACCTTCTCTCACTGCCGCATCGGACTTCAACCCGTGATGTCGCCACCCATTGGAAGCGCCCTTAGTCGGCTCGTCCTGAGTCACCAGTCGTCGGCTCGTTGCTTGCTTGCGTGTCCTGGGCTCCTGGCTCCTCAGTCCTTAGGCTGGTCCACGTCCGTCGGCTGTCAGCTCGTTGCTCCGCGATCTATTTTTTATCTGCGTAGCCGCAGGCCGTGACATTCATTTGATTTCTTTATGAATAGTGTACTTCACATGATCAAAGGCAGCAAAATGGTTGGTTCTCTGCCCAGCTGTTTTTTATTTAATCAATACATATTTGTATTTTAATATCTTAACTCAAATCGGTTGATGCCATGCCCAGTAAAAACAAGTAGTTCTCATATACCAAAACATTGCATGACAATGGATTCATTCCAAGAATGTTGTCCTTTAGAGGATAAAAATTAAATGGTTCGCACTTCACAACAATTGAGCAAACAAGCCAACAACCAATTTTGTATTGCTCATGCACTCTCAAATTACAAAGATAAGAAACTCTACGACTAGAAGCATGACTACACTTATCAAACTACAGTACTGCTGTCCAGTTCAATTCTCAGAGTTCGACAGCCTCGTTTTGTGGGTCTCTTTTTTCTCGTCCTGCTTCATCCTCATGAACATCACTGCAAAGATCACGCCAAATCCTTCATGTGCATGCAGCTAAGAAATGAACTAAGGAAATTTACTAACTTGCAATGTCCAATTAGCTTAATAGAAACCATGAGGCGTTTGTCATCCAGTAAAAAACAGATCAATGGAAATATGAAAGATATCAAAAGAACAAGTGAAAATATGAACGAGTAAAAAACAGATCAATGAAAGCAATCCAACTGCGTGGTATTGGGCTGTCAATTCCAATTGTCCAATTCTATGCCTTTTTTCAAACATCCAAACGGGGTGTAATTAATTTGTAAACCTAGAAAGGACAACAAATTTTAGGCAACTAATTTTTTGGGGCTAGCTTAACACATGCTTCCAATCTAGATATACAATCATTGGACAAAAACATATGAATTAAAAGTAAGTCTACATCAAGGTTTGTCTACCTACAGATTGAACAAGTGCCGATTGGCTCTTTGCAGACGCCACAGCCCAGTATTGCTGCAATTGTTTCAAACCACGAGATATGCTTAATTCCATCAACTGATAATAATAAAATAATGTGGTGGTTTGGTCATTCAGAGAATCAGTTCAATGCAAGCAAAGAGTTTGGGTACAACCAAGCGGAGATGTAGGTTCTAAAAAGTTACTGATATTAAACATCTGAGCCCAATCTCAAAAACGGGTCAAGCAATTACTGATGAGAGGAGAGCAGATTGCACTATCACATACAGAATTGGAGCATCCGGGCGCGTACACATGATCTCACCTTGATCCGGTTCTAGATAAGGTTCAGGTAGTCCATGTTGGACGGTGGGCACGTGTAGATCGGGTGAGGCGAGGCGGAGGCAAAGGCCGCGACTGCGGTGTTGGGGGAGGAAGCGGAGACCATGCCGCCCATGGCGGCGGTGTTGGGTCAGGAGGCAGAATCAAGGGCGCCCAAGGCGAGGATTAGGACACCCGCAGCGGCGTTCGGGAGGAGGCTGGGGCGCTCGTGATGGAGTTGGGGAGGAGGTCGAGGCACTCGAGGCGGCGGTGGGAGGAGTCCGAGGCTGGGGCACCCGTGTGGCGGAACCATCGATTTAATTCGGGCTAAGCACACCTGCCACCTCTAGCATACAGTGTAATTAGACCGAACTAAACCCGGTCGTCCGTCGAGAGTCAATCGGCTCTCGATATTACCAAATCTCAGAGGAACCGACATTATGCACGTCCAGCCCTCGGTGGAGCCACAACAGTTACATCATCGCAGACAGTTGAAATAGGGTATAAGTAGATATCCTTTACAAACCGGTTCGAAATAAAATACAAGTTTCAACGTAATGCCATACGAAAGGCAAGTTCAAATCAGATAGCGGAAACGATTTCTAAACATCTCGCAGCGGAAACGAATTACTTTAGTAGTCTTCAAGCAATGATGATCGAGGCAAGTAGCACCGAGCCCAACGATACTACCCTCCTCCAAGCACCTGTACAGATGTCGTCGGTACCTGTACTCAAAAGGTGGAGGCAAACCCTGAGTACTAATTACTCAGTAGGACTTAATGGAATGGTTTACGGCTGACGCGAAGCTTGCTTACTAACAAGTAGGTCCTTAACCATTGATTTTTAAATTTTGAAATAGTGGTATATCAACATAAAAGTAACAATTTCATCATTTGTATGTAACTCCATAATAATAACTTGCAGAATTATAAACAATACAGTAGTACAAGCACGTAGTATTTGAAAACATGCTTAATAAATATAGTATATTCAAGTAGTTACTACGTTGAATGTCAAAGGTATTGGTATTCCCACACCTGGTGGGCATCAGCGATTCGAATCGATTTTAATTTCCGGGAATAACTATCAAGCCAGGGTATATGCTTACTGGCGATCGCGTTCCCACGTATAGTCTCCATCTCCACCTGTCTTGTCCCAAGATTCAAAGCGCCTCCACCTAACCCCCGGGTTGTGCCCCCTCAGGAGCGTTACCACAGCGCACTGGGTCAGCCCTCCCTCAAGTACAAGCGCCCCTGGGCCCAATGGCTTCCAGCAAGTGGATGGGCGGCACCTCGAAAACTCCGAACGAGCCCAGGTAAGACTTCACTGGTCCCATATCCCGGTTAAGCAATCTAGCAATGTTGTGCCGACCAATAGGCGAACAGCAGACGGGCCTTAAACGACTCGGGCGGAGCCAAATAGTACAACAATACACACCCCAAAATAAGATTATTCTCTGCCCGGTCTCCTCTAAAATCATGAGCATAATATTACTTTCTCAATAGTAAAAGTTTTGTAATGTCTGAAACCACCTACGGGACGAGTGACTCCTTTCACTCGTGTCTACTCGCACCTAGAAATTCTAGGCAACTCGTTCGACGAACTCTAAGTATAGGTGCTAGGGCCAGGGCGGCTAGGGAGTCTAATGCAAGGGTTTTCAATCAACTCCTAATGCGGATGCGTAATCATCAATCAAGATAATAGTAGCTGGAAAATTTATGGTCCTGCCTACCTTTGCTTATTCTTATCAAAACCAACAAACTAATCTAGGTTAGTTTGCCGGGTTGTGGGGCTTTGCCCCAGGCAACCTCTTGATCACTTGGACTGTTCCTCCTTCAAAATACCACTTCAGGGGCCTCCAGGTGGTATTTGGGTCTTAGTTGGTCTTCCGGACACCGCTGCTTGAAGTAGTTCCTCGCACTTGCTTCTTAATCACGTATCTGCGATAAATGTTTCTATATGAATGATATGCATGATGCAATGAGTGAGATACGTGAATAGCAACCATACATACGAACAATCATTCATGGATGGACAGAAAGGTGATTGATAAACTATTAGAAAGAAGTGCTATTGTGGACATAGAGCAATCATCAATGCAAAGAATCATACACATACAACTAGCACATTGCTAATCGGAAGGATGACATGTTAATGTTTTGACCCTAGGAAGACAAGCAATAGTTATTTGGTTCCTTAGATTACTAAAATACATGCATAACTTGTTGTATTTATTCCAGTTCAGCTAGTCAACATATCATGCATGGTATAAGAGAAGAACACCTGATAGGTTGCTAACTCCAATTCACTCTTATCATACCAAATATAAACAGGCATTGAATCAAGTATACAGTGAACTGGTTACGTATATTTTGACTTATTTGAGTTATTGTTATCTATACTTCGACATTGCAATACTTTTATGGCAAGGGATTTGCAACCTAGGCATATAAGGATGAAGCATGCATGTGAACTATACTCAAGGTTCCATTTCGACATAACAAAAATTAAATATACCGAGTGGAGTTTATACCAACGTAGCATTTGTCATTTCCAAAACACATAGTAAACAATAAGCAAAACACATGAAACTTTATTTCTAGGTTCCACTGGACCAATTGAGCATAATATAATTTCTACGGATTTTTCTGGACTAGTGTTATGTAGCATGCATTTCCATATACATAAATCTACTATTTATTAGTGTTAGGTGTAATTTTGTCATTTGCAGCGAGTGCTAGTAGCAACCAAAAATATATGTGATAACATATGACATAATGGGCTCACAGTCCAAGTTTCATATTTTTAGGAGCTCATTTACATCACTTTTACTATTTAATCACTAAAACAAGGCATGTACAACTCAGGGGTAAAATAGTCATGTTACCACACAAGGCCTAGTCCACTGCATATATACCATTTTTATCTTTGTAACAAAACAGGTTTCACATTTTCATCATTTTTCTGTGATTTGTTATGAAATTTCAAAGTTCATATGCCAATTTCGGACCCCTACACAATTAAATCTACTTTGCAGGGGTGGCAAACAATAATACCAACACTCAATCAACAGTGCATGCAATTACTGAAAATTATAGGGTTAGATCTACAAGATTGCATGGCTTCGGGTTAAAGTGCAAAGCCCTAACTTTTCTAGGGGTTCATGGCAGTTTTCACAACACACAATAAACAGTGACGTAAAAGTGAAAAAGGATGAGGGGCTTTCTGCAAACCACCCCATCTTCTACCTCGGGCAGGGGTGCAGGGGCGTGCGGCGCGGTCGCCGGTGGCTCTCTTGCGCCGGCTCGAGGAGACCCCTAAATGACGCAACGGAGGTCGGTGAAGGCGTTCCCGGACATGGGGAACCGTTCCCCCTTGGTCTTCTCGCGTGGGGTCGTGTGTACGAGGAGATCGACGGCCATGCACTCGCGTGGTCGATGGCGTACAGAGGTGGCAGCCGCGGGGTCAACCCGGGCGACGCCGATGAGGGAGGAGGACGGTTCAGTCGCGAGAGGTGCGCGAGGCCGTAGCTAGCCCGGAGGACGGGCCCTGGAGGCAGGAGGTGCGGCCGAGGGTGCGAGTACGGGCTCCGTCATGGCGTCGTCCATGGTGGGCATAGTCTGCGTGTCTCATCGTGAGCGGGAGAGCGAGGGCAGGGAGGGGAGGCGGAGAGGGATTGAGTGAGAGTGCAGGGGCGGGAAAGGGAGCTCGGCTTCCTTCTCCTTAAAGCCGGGCGGGGTAGGGGCAGGCGCCGCGCGGCCTCTACCGGCGCCCATGGCGCTCTCGGGCAGCAGGCCGGCGCTGCGTGGGCGAGCTGGAGCGGGGAAGGGGAAGGGTGAGCACCGCATGGACTTGGTCTGTGGACCGTGAGCCGATGACAGGTGGGACCGATGGAAGGGAAACAGGAAGCGGCCCATGGAATATGGTCCACGGAGTGATGAGACGTGGGGTCTACGTGTGGGGCCCACAGTGGCGTGGTCTGAACCGATCGAGCGGGAATCCCAGGCGGGCTGACGAGTGGACCCCGCTCGTCAGTGACTGCGAAGTGGAAAATGAAATTAGAAAATGGGAAAAAGGGCTTTGACTGATTTTTGTTCTCTTTGTATTTTGCCAATTTGAACCCAATATTGGCCAAACCAGTCTTCGATGAAAATACGAATTTTGTTCTAATTTCAATTATCTATAACTTTGTTATAATCACCTATGCAATGTTATGTTTCAAAAAGTGGATTAAATTTGAATTTACCACGCTGCCCTCGGTTTGACCAAGCTGAGTGAGGCAGTTTCAAAATTCGAAAAGTCCTATTTGGGTGCATTTTCATGAAAACTTTTATATACTAATGTTGTTCAAAATTTCATTTCCTACAACTTTCATATACAAAGTTTTGCATGAAAATGACTTTTGTTTCACAGACATTTGAATTTACTAGGCAGCCCAAGTTTGGGGCAGATTCATGTGCTGTTAGAAAAAGACCTAAAACACTCTTCAAACCTTTATGCATGTCACTACTCAAAATACCAAAGTTGTTGCTCATGAAATTGTCTACAGGTTTGGTATAAAAAGTCTCACCCAATTTGGCCCAGATTTTGAAATACAAGTTCAAACATGCCTAGGGGTTTGGTAAAACAGCAAATTCACATTATGTAGAGTCTTTCTTGTTTTCAAATTTTTGAATATCAAATGAAGTCCAATTAATTCAAGGCCTGATGCATTTGAAAGGTAATGAATCCAATTTCATTTCATAGAAAGAAAGAATTTGAAGTTGTATAGTGAAAATGAAAGTAATTTCAGAACAAAATTTGAGAAAGAGTGTCGACCCTAGACTTAGCAAAATTTCCAAAGTGTAGGCCAACTTGGTTTGGTTTGAACTTTTGAGCCCCTTGACATTGGATTTTGAAAATGGACAAAATAGCATATTTTAAGGCAACATCTTGAACTAAAACTTTTGTATTTGATGTCTCACATGAAAATGTATAAATGTTTAACTACTCAACCAAACAACTCAAGGTTTTGCATATTCAACTTGAAAATTTTTGACTTGGTGGTTTATTGACCTAGTTATTACTCTTCTCAAAGCATGATTAAGTCCAAATCCTTGATTAACACTAATCTAATCATGTGTCAAGGCTTTTGAGATGCCGGGGGCATCACAACCTGCGGCAGCGCGATGTTGGGAAGGAGACGTGGAGGCATGGAGATCGGGACCTGAGCCCTGAGCCGAAGCCAATTTATTGACGCCAGATGCGTGGGATAAGACAGAGCCGTATGATCGACTTTCAACGTGGATCACGTTGGGTCCCCATACAAACACACGTGAGGATGGCCCCCACCCAATTAATTTCCAAACTTCTGTCCACTAGTTGCTCCGGATAAATATAGGGTCTGTTTGGTTGCAAGTTTAACTATAGCCCCCCTCCGATCCCTGGCCAGCCTAGCTGGGGGCAGGCTCCCTGGGGCTGGCGTCTTCTGTTGGCTTGTGTTTGGTTCCATTCCCTATGTAGCTCGTCTAGCAAGAGATTTTGTTTGGTTGCCTGTATTGGACTCTTCGCTCAAGTTAGCCTTTGGTTGCTGAGACAGGTTCCGTGAGCTTCAACCTCTTTTGCCAGAATGGCTAAGTCCCTGGCAACCCAAGTTGTGATGGGTTCCAAAAACGCATTTAGGACTACCAACTAGTGAGGAATCATTATAATGTGGCGATATACCTCAATAACCATGAATAAACATCGACAATTGGCATCATTAGCATTCAACAGTCAGTCATAACATGTCACTAATTACAGCAAGGACCATACAACAAGCGAAGTGGATCTTGTTAGTTAATCAGAGAGCACAATAGGCCAATACTACAATTACAACGAACTGGATAACAATGATACAATCTTTGATCCCCCATCTCTTATTTCTAGCTAAGTCTTTGGCATGAGTTTTGAGTAGTCCTCCACACCTCCATAATCTATTCTTGTTCCTAAGTACAGGGCGAATGCATCTAATGCAACTCGCTCAGATGCATATCTCTTGAAGGATGAATTCTTGAACCCAAAGACTTGTTCATTGCACCGTGACCATTCGTTGTAAATCCCAGGCTTATGCCCACGGAAAACAACATACCAAGGCATGATTCAACCTAAAAAACGTACCAAGGCATTATTTTTGGTGATGTTGGCCTCATATTTCTGACAGTGATCATCATTTGATGTATAGGAGCACTCATGTTTGGCAAAAATCAGGTGTAGACTCACAGAAACACCAGAACAGAAGCAAACACCGAACACGATGCAAAAAGATAAACAGCAGCACAACATTTGCACAAAACAGCAACTAGACAGATGCAAAACACCAAAATAGAAGCAAACACCGAAATAATAGAACTCAAGGCTAATAAACCCACATGAGTGCTCCTCATCATCAGTTTGTGTCAATCATCACAAGCCGACAGAAATAATGGGTCAAATAATAAACATGGGTGCCCCAGGAAACCATCACAGCCAACAATAATAATAATAGGTCGAATAAAAGGAACAGTGAAATCATCACATCCAAGATTGCTATCATCACAACCAACAAGCATGAATGGAATAGCAAGTTTTTTTCCAACTAAGAAATGACATCGAGTCTCAGCTCACAGTTCTTCAATTCCCCACCATCCAAGCCTTCAACCAGCACAGGATAAACATTTCCTGGCATCCATCATAGATCTAACTACTACCAATGAGTCTGCAGTCCTAAGTGCTACAATTACTTACAAAAGGACTGATTCAAAGAACCAGTAATTTCTGTCTAGTACAACTAAGTGTGGTCAGATTTGTTAGGTGTAGGTCAGAGCCAAATGTCATCTAAACCCACAGCCTAAGTTTGGTCAGAAGCTCTACAAAAGTGGTCTGGTGGTTAAACTACTGTAGTCCACATGTAGTAGTTTTTGGCCAGATAGGTCCTCAGCCACAGGTCCCTATCCTCTGGTGTCATCTCCATAAACATCAGCCCATTAGCCTTCTTCTCAGTGAGATGCTCCAGCACTGCCATGAGAGCCTCCCTTGTGTGACCAGGATAGTTCATCACAGCTTGATACAACCCAGGAATGGCATCACTCATAGCAGCAGTAAAGCCCTTGATAGCATCTGTGAGGCCACACATAAGTGTAACCTCATCATCTGCTACCCTCTTTCTTTTGCCTCTCTTGGTGGGTTCAACCTTGGGTTTGGTCTCTGAATGAAAGGTCTCTTCCTCAACTTGGATGGGAGTGTCAGCATCCAAGTCAGTTGTCTCAGCTTCAGGAGGAATTTCAAGTGGTTCATTTGACCCCATAGCATATCTACCAGTTGCTACCCCTCCACCAAAAATGGCTTCCATGGGTTGGTAGTGCAGTAGGGGTGTGTTCAGGAAGCCATCATCCTTAGGATGAGCCTACATTTAGCAGAATGTGTACAAGTCAATTAGCAGATAATGCAAAAGGTGGCAGATAGCAGCAGTGCAAATTGGTACAGTCCCTAACCTTGATGTGACCATTGTACTGCTCTTAGTCAAGGGAGATCATGAAATTTTTGTCATCCCAAAGTGCACCACTTAGATTTTTGAGCCTACAGATCTTACCCCACTTAGCCCTCCACTTCCTAAGGTGGTTGTACACCTAAGTACCACTGACACGGACCCTAGTAAACTCTGATTGGTCTTTAGCAACTGCATTGCACTGCACCTCTTTAAACCCCTTGTCAGTCCTTTGCCCTTCACTAACTGTGATGCCCCCGGCATCTCAAAAGTCTTAATAAGCGATTAGATTAGCGGTAGTCAAGGATTTGGCTTAATGATGCTTAGAAAAGAGCAACAACTAGGCTAGTAAACCACTAAGTCGAAAATTTCAAATTGAATATGCAAAACTTTGTATAGTTTGGTTGAGTAGTTGAACACTTACACATTTTCGTGCAAGACATCCAATACAAAAGATTTAGTTCAAGATATTTCCTTCAAATGTGCTGTCTTGACCATTTTCAAAATCAGATGTTAAGGGACTCAAAAGTTCGAACCAAGCTCAGTTAACCTACACTCAGAAATTTTGCCAAGTCTGGAGCGGACACTCTTTCACAAACTTCATTCTGAAATTACTTTCGATTTGACTATAGAACTTCAAAATCTTCCTTTCTATGGAAAGAAATTAAACTTATCACCTTTTAAATGCATCTGACTTCAAAATGATTGGACTTTAATACACTCCATGGAGTAAACCTGCATTTTGACCAAACCTCTGAACACATCTGTGGTTGTATTTCAAAATCTATTGTGATTTAAGCTAAACTTTATATACCAAACTTGTAGAAGATTTCATGAGAAATAACTTTGGTATTTTGTGTGTTGACATGCATAAAGGTTTGCAAGGTGTTTTAGCTCATTTTCTATCTTCTAGTGAATTCTGTCCAAATAGACCAGAATGGAAAATTCAAATTTTGAGCAACCAAAAGACATGATCATACAAAACTTTGTATATGAAAGTTGTAGGGAATGACATTATGGCCAACATTGGTATATAAATCTTTATGTGAAAGTGCACCTAAAGTGGACTTATGGAATTTTCAAATTGGAAGGTGTTGTTGGTCAAACTGGAGTCAGCAGGTTAAACTCAAATTTAATCATATTTAAACTTGGAATCTGGTATTACTCCTTTTGAAAAAGTTGTAGATCCTAAAAGGTACAACGTTTCATTCAATTGGGTCCTTTTCAAATTCGGACCCTAGAATACTAAAAAACTCAAGTTTCAAACAGGTCTTCCTGCAGTCAACAGGGGTTTTTCTATTTTTCGAATTTTGTTTTCTCCATGAGTCGCTGACAGCCGGGCTCCCTCACTCTCCCCACCCTCGCTCTCCCGCTCACGCTGAGACACGCAGAGCGCGCGCGCCATGGACGAGGCCACGACGGAGCACTGAGCTCGCGCCTCGCCTCCTCCGGTGCTCCTCTCGTTCAGCGGTCGCAAGCACCACAACCACGCCACCATCCTCCGCCGATTCCCCATATCCGTGACGCCCTAAGCCACCTCCAACCCACCCTGTACCGGGCACCACCACCATGGACGCGCCGGCCACCATGCTCGCCGTGGAGACCTAGCTCCGGGCCATCCCCGCGCCTCCACGACCCCACCAACAGATGTGCCACTTCCCCGCACAGCTCGCGCGCTGCCCCGAGGCGCCGGTCCCCCACTCCCCCACAAGATCGAGCCGCCGCCCCGTCCTTCGCGTCACCCTGCTCCACATCCGGTTCACCGGCGTTCCTCGGCCACTGTAGCCTTCCCGCGCGACGCAACCTTGGGGGAAAGCAAGCCCTACGCCTGGGACACCTTCCGCAAGTGGCTCGGCTCCAAGTTCAGTCCCCACGCCGCCGGTAGAGCGCCGCCTTTCCCCTTCCCCGCGCGCGGTTCGTCCCGGGCTGAAGGTAGAAGACGACTCAGCCCTCTTTGCAAATTAGTCCCTGTCGATTTATATTTTTGCGGCTCTATTTTGTGCGCTGTTGTATGTGTCTCGCAGAACTTACGAGGTAGCCCCTGGATCTACAATTATTTGCGTACAAGACCTCCGATCTAGGGCTTTCATTTTTAAAAGTATTTTCTTAAGCCGAAACTTTGGAAATTCGTAATAAATCAAATAAAAATCAGAAAAATACAAACTTTGTTGCAGTGTACTCCTATTAAGTAGATCTACAGAATGGATATGATGGTTGGGTATGAAAAGACCTTTTTGCCCTTGTTATTGTGCATGCATGAAAAACCTTGATAAATAGGAAATGTAGGTAAAATGAGCTTCAAAAATTATAAAATTTGGGCAGAGGCATTGTTAACATGTGTAGACTCTGTATAAATTTTGGTAGCTCTAGCATTGCCTGTTTAATTAATATTTTGCCCTTGTCTTGTATTTAAGCATATATTAATTTAGGAGAAGGTTGCTTTGGTGAAAAATGCTCCATGTGACTTTAGGCGCTTGATACGAGCTCTAGGTTATGAACATGACTCACTGCTAGAGTAGGAGGTGGTGCATGTAAGGTTTTGGCTCTGATTTGAAAATGGTAGAAATAATGCCTATTTACGTAAATAATAGAAAATGTGAGACTAGTATATTGATAAATGCTACCATGGATCATATTTGGAAACTTAGGCGTATGCAAACCTTAGCCACTAAGTGGAATGCAATGTAGGTCTTCACTACTGTTGAGAAGAGCACGCTAGGAATGCTAAGCTAGCTAGGTGGAAAATAGGTGTTTAAGTAAGCATCGGCCATTCCTCATGAGTCGGTACTACTCTATCACACACCCCCACGTTGTTATGTGTGACAAGCTAAGTTATCTTAAGCGATGGCTTGTACGATTTCTTAATGCTAAACAAGTTTCATCACGAAAATGCATAACTTTAGTCCCTAAATCATGATTCCTTGCACCGCACTCGCATCATGAAGCAAGCATTGAACTAATACATGCTCCAAATTGCACCATGTCATGCATATAGATCCCGTGAGTGAAGGACACTGCCGGACCAACTGATCGTAGAGGAGCCCGAGGAGGAGCTGCACCAGGAGCCGGAAGACCAGCAGTAGAGGCCCGACTTCGCTCAAGAGGCAGCTACTAACCCTAGTGAGGAAGGTAGGCAGGACCATGAATTCCCAGCAAATATGATATTGAATGATGTTTAGACATCCGCATTAGGAGTTGTTTGAAAACAATTGCATTAGACTTCTTGGCCGCCCTGGCCCTAGCACCTACAATAGGGTACGTAGGACGGGTATGCCTAGAAATGCTAGGTGCGAGTAGACACGAGTGAATTGGAGTCACTCGTCGTATAGGTGTTTTCAAAGGAAAGGTTTTCAAAATATATGGAAAACTTTAAACATGATTGTGATGGAAATAAATTGAGGCCGGGTGGAGATTTGGGTATATTATGATGAAAAATGATGTGGATGGTTTGGTGGACTCCGCCCGAGCCGTTTAAGGCCTGATTCGCTGTTCGCCTGCTGATCGGCATAACATTGCTAGAGTGCTTATCCGGGATAATGGACCGGTGAAAGTCTTACTCGTGCCATCCGAAGAATAGAGACAGGTTCCTACCATTCTTGTTGGAGGGAGTTAGGCCTGGGGGAGCTTGTACTCGAGGGAGGGCTGACTCGGTACGGCCGTGGTATCGCTCCTGAGGGGGCAAAACCCGGGGGAATGGCGGGATTGAATCAAACTTGGGATGGGACGAGTGGAGATGGGGGATATATGTGGGAACGCGATGGCTAGTAAGCATATACCCCTGGCATGATAGTTATTCCCGGGAATTAAAAATCGATTCGAATCGCTGATGCTCACCAGGTGTGAGAATGCCAATGTCACACACGGGCAACGTGGTAACAATCTAATTGTATTTATGATTATATATGTTTTGTTTTCAATATCACATGTTTGTACTTGTATGTTTATATTCCTGCAAGTTATATTATGATGATGTACATTTTGATGATGATGATAATTACATGTTAACTTTTAATTACTATAAAAAGAATGGCTAAGGATCAACTGTTAGTTGCAAGCTTTGCGTCAGCCGTAAGCCCTTCCACTAAGTCCTACTGAGTAATTAGTACTCAGGGTTTGCCCCCACATTTTGAGCAGGTACTGATGACTTTTGGACACTAGCTTGGAGGAGAGTAGTACCGGTGGGCTCGGTGCTTCTCGTCTCATTCATTATTGCATGAAAACCACTTCTTTAAGTATTTTGTTTCCGCTGCGAGATTTATTTTGAACAACGCTTTCGCTTTGTATTTGAATAGGTATTTGACTACCTATATTTGGTTTGTAAGCACTTTAACTTATATTCTACTATAAACTGCCTGTGATGATGTAACTATTGTGGCTCCATCGAGGGCTGGATGTGTGTGATGTCGGTTCCTCTGGGAAAAGGTAATATCGGGAGCCTTTTTGACTCTCGACGGACGACCGGGTTTAGTTCGGCCTAATCACACTACAAGCCATAGGTGGCAGGTGTGCTTAGTTCGGATTAAATCGGCGGTTCCACCACAGCTGGTATCAGAGCCGATCATACACAGACAACAGTCATATCATCCAGTTTTGATTTACAAACCTATTTTCGAAAACCCCTATTCAAGTAATTGGAAAATGAGAGTATCGATATGCCCATATTAAGGATGTTAGTGTATTATCAGGTGACATCGCTAACATTCTGACCTAGATAGAACTCATATGCATATTCGGCGCTTTGGGAAGCAACTTTTCGGCCATAGCCATCCCCAGTACTGGTGGAGCGCTATTGTGATTTGCGGACTGTTGCGAACCCTACATTCATGCTGATAGGGCAGAACTCTTTAAGGGGGGTGGTCACGCCATTGGAGTGTTTCGTGACCACTTTTCCTTCGACCAAACTTATAGCTAGATCTTGTTGGCCACCGTTTCTCTCCCCAACAATTCCCCAGTACGGGAGGAACGTTGGGTGCGTTGGGAGAAATGGCGCCACTACGTCGTCCACCAGACGTAGCTTAAAGAAATTCGTGGATGCCACTTTTTAGGGTTAGAGTGGTAATGTATGATGATGGTGATGTTGGTATGAGCATGCATTTTTCTGCAGGTACACTAACCACGTGCGAAATTAAGAACGAGTAGAGAACGATTAGTTGCATTAGGGAGTGCCATGCATATATGTCACCGGATACTCGCTAGATATGTAAATTATACATAAGGTGTGCGATGTGAGACCGAATAGGGCGAATCATGCATCATGGCATCATATCTTACCTTATCTCACATGCATTGCTTTTGTTACTTGAGAGTGACTAGGAGCATATTGCGTTGAGTGTGTGTTACTACTGTATTGATATGTAGCTCAAAGTACAAATAGAACTAGCAGAAACTAAGCAAGCGACTCGAGTAGTACACTTAGGTTGTCGCAATTTTTCTACACATCATTCATTCTAAATATGAAGTGTCTAATAAATGTAGGCCAAATACAATAAATGTGTCTATCGGTCCAAAAATCAAACCCGTTTCAAAGTTACCGAGGCTACAACGTATTCCAACCTTATTATATGAAAACCCCGTATGTAATGGTCATTGTTAACAGCTATGCAAACGCTTTTTGTATTTTTCATATACCAAGAAGATGCTTAGGTAGGGGGTATGGTTTGATAAAATAAAGGGAAGAATCCGAACATACCAAAACTATTTGGACAGATTTTCCGTGTCTCGCAAATTTGGATACTTGAATGATTTCAAAATAGAACTAACCGGAACTTTCTATACCACCGAGGCAGAGTATAGACTAACGCATGACTATCAAATCCTGAGTTCTCTAGAGTCCATTGATCGACCCTCAGAAGTCTAGCTGTAAGCTACACACGTTAGAAAAGAAGTATAGCCTTGTGCCATCATCTTGCGATAAAATCACTTGTCGGCATATTTTCTGAGCATGTAAACGCGAGATACGCTATGACCACACCAAGTTTTCAAAACTCCTGGATTTACGGAAGCCTTATTTTTCCTGCTATAGATGTCGCAACCCTTCGACTTATGCCCTGATCATTCTGAGCCCACGAATGCTAAAACAACAGCACCTGAAGGTCACAAGAAGAAGAGAAAAGCGGGATAATCCACCACTGACGCGGCTGCAGTTCAACATCTGCGACCTGGCTTGGTTTTATTGAAGGGATTCATCAAGCTTGAAGATCAAGTCAAGATAGTTCGTACGTGTCGACAACTAGGTATTGGTCCAGGAGGATTCTATAGGCCTAGTTTCAAAAATGGAGCCAGGATGAAGCTATGGATGATGTGTCTAGGGAAGAATTGGGATCCAACTACAGGTTTCTATGGGCCAACACGTCCATGCGATGGTGCCCAAGTCCCTGCGATACCAGAAGCTTTCAAGACAATTGCTCAAATAGCAAATTCAACTGCAAGCGAATTTCCTCAAATCAATCCTGACATATGCATCATTAACTACTACAACAACGTCGGGAAGCTCGGACTCCATCAAGATAAGGATGAATCCGGAAGAAGCATTAACCAATTTTTACCTGTCATCTCAATTTCCATAGGCGACATGGCAGAATTCCTGTTCAGCGATACTCGAGACAAGGATAGAGCGACTAAGGTCAACCTCGAATCCGGCGATGTTCTTATACTCGGTGGAAGATCAAGACTGCTATTCCATGGCATCTCTCATGTGAAGCCTAACACCGCACCGACGTGGCTGAAGGAAGAAACCGGTCTTTGACCTGGACGCGTCAATCTTACGTTTAGGCAGTACTAACTGAGTGTCGATTGGTGGGGTAGTGTTCGAGTCAGACTTCTGTAATAAGGGAACCTGACTCTCGTAGATCAAGCAAACCTCGTATATCCAGCTCTGAAAAATTTACTAGTGACTCGTTTTCGTGGTTAATGTACTCCTAGTCTTACTGTGATGTAGTAGCTTTGAGCTTTGGTAACTTTCAGGTTCAAAACCCTTGTCGTTCATGCATTTCGAACTCTTGTGATCGGAGAAATCCTAGTCTATTTGCACTATATTCCACTATTCGTTAATTACTTGCTCTAAAACTTTGCAAATCAAGGAACCTCATTTACAATGGGATTCAAGGGCCATAAGCTCTTATATCACATCGGACTTCCTCTTCATTTACCATAACCTTGTATTGATTATGACTCTGTAAGTGGAATGATTGAGCCACTCTTGTTGTGGTGTCTCCTAGGGCAGTCTTGGATGCCTCGACGGGACCTAGAGTCCTATGTGTACGACCGTCACATGGTTGTGCTACTAGGTTCGTGCTGGCATTAGGACATGCGAAGGCATGACATCGCTTCAATCGTGGAACATTCATAATCGGTTTTTATCTTTAATTGATCCCGCTACTCTTGATTCGTGGGGATGATCGATTTCATTTCCACTAACCTATATATATCATTTCATTGCCTTGTTTCACATTGCCTTTCTTGAGTGTGGGAGTAGCCAATCTCCACCCACTGCTTATACACACATTTTCATTATTTCTGTGGAAGTGATCAGCCTCATTTCCACCATCTCGTGACATCTTTCCATTGCCTTGTTTCACCTTGCCTCCTTGACCAGTGGGGATGATCCGCCTCAACCCCACGACTCGTTCACATTAATTCATATCCATGTTTGACCTTGCCTCCGAAGATTGGTGGGAACAGTCAACTTCGTTCTCACTAACTTCGTCGATATTTTCTATCCATTCGTTGAACCTTATTCTCCGAGGGTGTACTTTACGAACATCCTCCACACTAGCTTTTGTCCTCGGCTAGTGCTCTTGTCTTATCGTCATTTATCTATGAGTGGTTTTCTTCCTCTTAGAAGGGAGCTTACTAGCATTTTGTTTTGCTAGTAAGAACACGTCAGCTACTGCTATTTTCTTGATCGATCATGACCAACGCTAGGAAATCATACAGATCATCACCTTGTTTAGGCGAATACGGCCTATCTTCTCCCTCTTGTGCCTTTCTTGTCCTGAGAGTAGAATGTGCTACGTTTCACCACATCTTACTCCTTGAAAACATGTTGACTTGGAATTTTATATGTGGACACAGTCCCTGTCAAATAAAATGAATGTGTCTCTCAAAAATGCATCCGATGATACTCCTTTCAATCAAAAGACCCTGCCTTATTCAATTTCCGACTGTGTACACTTTGCTTTCATTATTTGGATAAATCAGGTACTTACCATGTTTCAAATGTTAGTATCAAAGTCAGGAAATGACTCCATTCCTTTGCTTCAATCACAGTCACTTGCTCACTGACCACATTCTCTTCATGGTTTGTTCATTCGCTCTCATATATGGCACGACTCGTCGAGTATCTTAGAGAGACCACCCTAGCATAATAGATGACGCTCTGTGATTACTTGTGTTAAAAAGGCACTAACCATTCACAAGCTAGTTGACAAAGCCAACGAATGAAAAATTGGGATATTACCATGTGCATTCGAAAAGGGCACGAACCACGATGCCATACTTCTTGGAATACGCGATAGGTGATACACCCGTACCTCACACAAATCTCGGGATGAGATTTCTTTAAGGGGGGTGGGTTGTGATGCTCTCGGCATCTCAAAAGTCTTAATAAGCGATTAGATTAGCGGTAGTCAAGGATTTGGCTTAATGATGCTTAGAAAAGAGCAACAACTAGGCTAGTAAACCACTAAGTCAAAAATTTCAAATTGAATATGCAAAACTTTGTATAGTTTGGTTGAGTAGTTGAACACTTACACATTTTCGTGCAAGACATCCAATTCAAAAGTTTTAGTTCAAGATATTTCCTTCAAATGTGCTGTCTTGACCATTTTCAAAATCAGATGTTAAGGGACTCAAAAGTTCGAACCAAGCTCAGTTAACCTACACTCAGAAAATTTTGCCAAGTCTGGAGCTGACACTCTTTCACAAACTTCATTCTGAAATTACTTTTGATTTGACGATACAACTTCAAAATCTTCCTTTCTATGGAAAGAAATTAAACTTATCACCTTTTAAATGCATCGGACTTCAAAATGATTGGACTTTAATACACTCCATGGAGTAAACCTGCATTTTGACCAAACCTCTGAACACATCTGTGGTTGTATTTCAAAATCTATTGTGATTTAAGCTAAACTTTATATACCAAACTTGTAGAAGATTTCATGAGAAATAACTTTGGTATTTTTTGTGTTGACATGCATAAAGGTTTGCAAGGTGTTTTAGCTCATTTTCTATCTTCTAGTGAATTTTGTCCAAATAGACCTTAATGGAAAATTCAAATTTTGAGCAACCAAAAGACATGATCATACAAAACCTCGTATATGAAAGTTGTAGGGAATGAAATTATGGCCAACATTGGTATATAAATCTTTATGTGAAAGTGCACCTAAAGTGGACTTATGGAATTTTCAAATTGGAAGGTGTTGTTGGTCAAACTGGAGTCAGCAGGTTAAACTCAAATTTACTCATATTTAAACTTGGAATCTGGTATTACTCCTTTTGACAAAGTTGTAGATCCTAAAAGGTACAACGTTTCATTCAATTGGGTCCTTTTCAAATTCGGACTCTAGAATACTCAAAAACTCAAGTTTCAAACAGGTCTTCCTGCCGTCAACAGGGCTTTTTCTATTTTACGAATTTTGTTTTCTCCATGAGTCGCTGAGAGCCGGGCCCCACATGGCAGAGCCTCGGAACCCATCCCGCGGGCAGCAGGCGTTGTGGGCCCCACTTGGTCCCTGTGTCGGTCGATTTGTACACCCGGTTTATGGACCGACCCTTTTGTTCCTTCGCCTCGGACCCACTTGTCACTGTCACCGGGTCTATAGACCGCGTCTACCCGCGCGTCGCCTACTTCCTCCTCCCCTCCCTTGCGCCCACGGGGCGGGCGAAGGCTGCCCGCGCCACGCCAGGGGCGCCAGCACGCCACGCCATGGCCACGCGCCGCCCTCCCCCGCCCTGCCCGTGCCCCTGGTTCTCCTTCGGGTGGAAGCGAGCCGCGCCCCGCACTCTCACTCGCCCCTCACTCTTCCTACCCTCGCTCTCCCACTCACGCTGAGACACGCAGAGCGCGCCCGCCATGGACGATGCCACGACGGAGCACTGAGCTCGCGCCCCGCCTCCTCCGGTGCTCCTCTCGTTCAGCGGTCGCAAGCACCACAACCACGCCACCATCCTCCGCCGATTCCCCATATCCGTGATGCCCTAAGCCACCTCCAACCCACCCTGTACCGGCCGCCACCACCATGGACGCGCCGGCAACCATGCTCGCCGTGGAGACCTAGCTCCGAGCCATCCCCGTGCCTCCACGACCCCACCAACAGATGTGCCACTTCCCGCACAGCTCGCGCGCTGCCCCGAGGCGCCGGTGCCCCACTCCCCCACCAGATCGAGCCGCCGCCCCGTCCTCCGCATCGCCCGGCTCCACGTCCGGTTCACCGGCGTTCCTCGGCCACTGTAGCCTTCCCGCGCGACGCGACCTTGGGGGAAAGCAAGCCCTACGCCTAGGACACCTTCCGCAAGTGGCTCGGCTCCAAGTTCGGTCCTCACGCCGCCGGTAGAGCGCCGCCTTTCCCCTTCCCGCGCGCGGTTCGTCCCGGGCTGAAGGTAGAAGACGACTCAGCCGTCTTTGCAAATTAGTCCCTGTCGATTTATATTTTTGCGGCTCTATTTTGTGCGCTGTTGTATGTGTCTCGCAGAACTTATGAGGTAGCCCCTGGATCTACAATTATTTGCGTACAAGACCTCCGATCTAGGGCTTTCATTTTTAAAAGTATTTTCTTAAGCTGAAACTTTGTAAATTCGTAATAAATCAAATAAAAATCAGAAAAATACAAACTTTGTTGCAGTGTACTCCTATTAAGTAGATCTACAGAATGGATATGATGGTTGGGTTTGAAAAGACCTTTTTGCCCCTGTTATTGTGCATGCATGAAAAACCTTGATAAATAGGAAATGTAGGTAAAATGAGCTTCAAAAATTATAAAATTTGGGCAGAGGCATTGTTAACATGTGTAGACTCTGTATAAATTTTGGTAGCTCTAGCATTGACTGTTTAATTACTATTTTGCCCTTGTCTTCTATTTAAGCATATATTAATTTAGGAGAAGGTTGCTTTGGTGAAAAATGCTCCATGTGACTTTAGGGGCTTGATATGAGCTCTAGGTTATGAACATGACTCACTGCTAGAGTAGGAGGTGGTGCATGTAAGGTTTTGGCTCTGATTTGAAAATGGTAGAAATAATGCCTATTTACGTAAATAATAGAAAATGTGAGACTAGTATATTCATAAATGCTACCATCGATCTTATTTGGAAACTTAGGAGTATGCAAACCTTAGCCACTAAGTGGAATGCAATGTAGGTCTTCACTACTGTTGAGAAGAGCACGCTAGGAATGCTAAGCTAGCTAGGTGGAAAATAGGTGTTTAAGTAAGCATCGGCCATTCCGCATGAGTCGGTACTACTCTATCACACACCCCCACGTTGTTATGTGTGACAAGCTAAGTTATCTTAAGCGATGGCTTGTACGATTTCTTAATGCTAAACAAGTTTCATCACGAAAATGCATAACTTTAGTCCCTAAATCATGATTCCTTGCATCGCACTCGCATCATGAAGCAAGCATCGAACTAATACATGCTCCAAATTGCACCATGTCATGCATATAGATCCCGCGAGTGAAGGACACCACCGGACCAACCGATCGTAGAGGAGCCCGAGGAGGAGCTGCACCAGGAGCCGAAAGACCAGCAGTAGAGGCCCGACTTCGCTCAAGAGGCAGCTACTAACCCTAGTGAGGAAGGTAGGCAGGACCATGAATTCCCTGCAAATATGATATTGAATGATGTTTAGACATCCGCATTAGGAGTTGTTTGAAAACAATTGCATTAGACTTCTTGGCCGCCCTAGCCCTAGCACCTACAATAGAGTACGTAGGACGGGTATGTCTAGAAATGCTAGGTGCGAGTAGACACGAGTGAATTGGAGTCACTCGTCGTATAGGTGTTTTCAAAGGAAAGGTTTTCAAAATATATGGAAAACTTTAAACATGATTGTGATGGAAATAAATTGAGGCCGGGCGGAGATTTGGGTATATTATGATGAAAAATGATGTGGATGGTTTGGTGGACTCCGCTCGAGCCATTTAAGGCCTGATTCACTGTTCGCCTGCTGATCGGCATAACATTGCTAGAGTGCTTATACGGGATAATGGACCGGTGAAAGTCTTACTCGTGCCATCCGAAGAATAGAGACAGGTTCCTACCATTCTTGTTGGAGGGAGTTAGGCCTGGGGGAGCTTGTACTCGAGGGAGGGCTGACTCGGTACGGCCGTGGTATCGCTCCTGAGGGGGCAAAACCCGGGGGAATGGCGGGATTGAATCAAACTTGGGATGGGACGAGTGTAGATAGGGGATATATGTGGGAACGCGATGGCTAGTAAGCATATACCCCTGGCATGATAGTTATTCCCGGGAATTAAAAATCGATTCGAATTGCTGATGCTCACCAGGTGTGAGAATGCCAATGTCACACACGGGCAACGTAGTAACAATCTAATTGTATTTATGATTATATATGTTTTGTTTTCAATATCACATGTTTGTACTTGTATGTTTATATTCCTGCAAGTTATATTATGATGATGTACATTTTGATGATGATGATAATTACTTGTTAACTTTTAATTACTATAAAAAGAATGGCTAAGGATCAACTGTTAGTTGCAAGCTTTGCGTCAGCCGTAAGCCCTTCCATTAAGTCCTACTGAGTAATTAGTACTCAGGGTTTGCCCCCACATTTTGAGCAGGTACTGATGACTTTTGGACACTAGCTTGGAGGAGAGTAGTACCGGTGGGCTCGGTGCTTCTCGCCTCATTCATTATTGCATGAAGACGACTTCTTTAAGTATTATGTTTCCGCTGCGAGATTTATTTTGAACAACGCTTCCGCTTTGTATTTGAATAGGTATTTGACTACCTATATTTGGTTTGTAAGCACTTTAACTTATATTCTACTATAAACTGCCTGTGATGATGTAACTGTTGTGGCTCCATCGAGGGCTGGATGTGTGTGATGTCGGTTCCTCTGGGAAAAGGTAATATCGGGAGCCTTTTTGACTCTCGACGGACGACCAGGTTTAGTTCGGCCTATTCACAATACAAGCCATAGGTGGCAGGTGTGCTTAGTTCGGATTAAATCGGCGGTTCCGCCACACTAACCATGTCAGCAAACCTTCTCAGGATAAAGCCAAACCTAGTAGCATCCCAGTGGAACCTAGGTACTGGCCCTTCATTCCCTTCCTCCTGCCCTACCTCCTCAACCATGTCATTGTGTCCTAGGTCCATAGCCTAAAATATTTTTGGTTCAAAAGTCTTAGGCAATAGCACTCAGAATTCAAACAAAGATCAAGAAATACAGACAGGTTCAATGGTCTCAGAGGAATTAACATAACATTCAATGCATTGCTACTAGGTTCTCAGAGCAGCTATCCATAACAGTACATAATAAATGTCAAATCATTAACATTGGTCTCATACATGAGTGCTACATCATCAAATGACACTAGTAGATTGCCCATCCCTATATAAAACAATCAAGGATTATGCCCAACCCTTACAGCCCTCATCTGGTCAGCCAACATGTCCCTCATGGCAACCCAGGCAAGATTATCTGGGTTGTTCTCATCACTGCCTGGATCTTGTTCTTGATTGCCTTCCCAAGAAGCCTCAGAGGGCACATGTTCATCAACTCCATGCCTCAAGATCCAATTATGAAGGATGCAGCAGGCTAGGACAAGCTTCACTTGAGTTGGAAAGGGATGGAAGGTCTTGTTGTACAATATTTTGAACCTATTTTTCAAAGCACCAAAGGCCCTCTCCACAGTGACCCTTATGGCTGAGTGTCTTAGGTTGAATAACTCTTTAGGATTCTGAGGCCTCCTAGTACCAAATTCTCTTAGATGGTACTTTGTGCATCTATATGGTGGTAGAAATCCTGGCTTGGCTGCTGTGGGGGATAGATATCCCCTGGCTCCTCATGGCGTGGATCGAGGACATGGGCCAGCAGTGGGCCTAAGTCGGGCGAGCGGCCGTTTCCGTGGGCCGAACGCCTAGCCCAGGCCCGATCGTGGTCGCAATGGCTTGGAGTTCAAGGCAACGATGGCGCAAACTGGAGAACAAACAGGGAAGTTTAGCTCGGACTCTGGGTCTAAGATTTGAGGAGATTGACGAAGATACGATGGAAACTTAGATTCTGTTTGATTTTATGTAATCTGAACCGATTAGGTGATATAGAAGGAAATAGACTTGTAACCCAAGATTCCGTCAGCTTAGATAAGGCGGAAGAGGGAGCCCTATAGAAGATAGATACTCCCATCGCAATCTAGCCCTAACCCTCCCCACGAGAACTCACAGCAATACAACCAACCACAAACACGACATAGAGTTTTACGCATCACGCGGCCCGAACCTGTATAAACCTCTGTGTCTTCATTGCTTTTCCGGCGAACCATCGAGCTACGTCGATCCCGCCGAGCCACAAAAGCTCCACGTGACCCGTTACGTGGTGCACTGCCGGTACTAAACCCCGACAGTTGGCACGCCAAGTAGGGGTTCGGTGGCATCGCATCAAGCTAGCTCCATGGCCAACCTCATCAACAACGTCAGCAAGTTCGCTCCGGGCGAGATGATCTGTTTCGGATCCATCTCGTTCATCGCCGATCAATCTGGTGATCTGCACTGCCTCATCGGTGCCATGGGGGAGGCGCGTGGCTACAAAGCACCGTCGTCGACTCCGAAGCTCCCTTCGACTTCACTGACATATGGGCCCGCTCAGCGTGCGGCAGGCCAGCGACCAGCCCCCTCTGGTGCCGAGCCAGCTCATCCTCAGGCGTCGACACACTAGCCCACCAGGGCCACTCAGCCTCGGTTTGCCCCATCCCGGTGTAAGGCGCCAAGTCACACTCCGATCCAATATGGATCGAGACCTCGACGGGCGGTAGAGGTGACGGTCGGGCACGGATCTGCCCCTACTCCTCCACCACGGTTGGCAACTCCATCCTCGCCGACTTGACGCACCACGCTCTCCACTTCCCCAACTCGAGTCTAGACTCAGATCAGTCGGGAGAAGAAATCGCGGCAACTGGTTGTAAGTGCAATAAGGCTCCTTAGTGGTTTTGGTGTTGAGTGACAACACGATTAAGGGTCTAATCTCTTTGTGAGATGTTTTGATAGGTTTCTACAGGTATATATTGTCAAATGTAATAAAATAAACAGTCTACCATTTGTTGAGCGAGGCATTGATCATTCACAAGTGCATACTATGACATCGTCTAAGTGCAGGATATCACTAGTGTTGCTTTATTAATGCACTTTGAGACACTTGGCTTTCGTATTGAGAAAAGTGACTTTAAATTGTATCTCTTCCATTTGGACGTCACTACCATAATTGGATTTCTCATATATAACAAGTGGCTGATCATGAAGACACTCTATTGCATATTAAAGTCAATAATGATCAAGACAAATTGAATGAATGGATAATGAGCAAATGTGCTCCATTTACCTATCGAAGAGGTTTTCTAAATTGAAGTCCAACTATTTCGCTCAAAGAGGATTGCTCACAAAGGAAGAACCTCAGCTTCGCTATCTCTCTCTCTGTGGATATATTTTAAGACGGCATTATTCATCAAGACAAGACTCAAGTGGATTTCATCTAGATTTATATTTATCTTGAGCCTATCAAGAGGGAAGCGAAGTTCGGAAGCCTCTAGTCAACATGTGCTCACAGCTAGTTCAGAGAGTGTCGAGCCAAAACACTCCTCTTGAGTTGTTCTTGTGCTGAGGGTGGGTTCACGGGATTGTTCAGTAAGCCTCACCGGACTATCCGGTGAAGGCTGAGCCCAGAGCCGAGTATGATCTCTCTGATCTTTTCCTTGTGCTTTCATCTCCTAGTTAGGTGTATCTCTAATGGAGACAACACTTACACTTTGCTCATCTGTTGACCCAGGCTCAGTGCCTTAGCCTCTGATCAGGGAACCCCTCACCGGACTATCCGGTGAGCTCTACCGGATTGTCTGGTAGAGGGGGTTTGAGCTCCAACGGCTAGTCCGCCTCTACCGGACTATCCGGTAGGGCACACCAGACTGTCCGGTGATGGTCTGACACAGGCCAACGGCTAGTTTTGTGAGGGTGGGTATTTATACCCCCCACCCACTTCCAGTTGGGGCTGCTGCTTCCCTCCACGTCCATATTCATCCAGAGCCTCCTAGCAACACCTCCCAACACTCTCTTTGTGAGATTGAGCTCTATTTGTAAGATTCTTGAGTTAGGAGTGGATTTGTGAGATTGTGTGAGCAACATTGTGAGCACCTAGCTTCCGAGCACAGTTGGCAAGCATTTCTGGGAAGCATTTTTATTACTCTTGGAGGTTTCCTCCTAGACAGCGAGAGCGACCCAAAGGGAACCTGGCTTGTGGGTGCCACTTCTCTTGTAGGTGATTACCCCGCTCTTCGGAGCATTTGCAGTGAGCACCTTCATAGCCTTGGTGGTTGTGAAGGGGAGGCCGTGAGTTGAAAAAGACTCAAGCTCTTGGTGGGCGCCTCAACGGGGACGTACGGACACTTGCGGGTGTGCCCAAACCTCGGGAATAAATCCTTTGTTGTGTGTGATGTTCCCCTACTGGGAGACCCAAGCTTTGTGCTTGTGGTTGTTTTACTTGCTTGCATTACATTATTGCTTCCGCCATTATTATTATTCGTGTGCAAGTTCTCTTTGTAAGTGCAGGGACAAAGTGTTGCTGAGATCATCATCAACATACAAACATATTACACAGCTCCACATAGCTTGATAAGCATTTACTCGCATATTTACCTTGGGCGTTTCAGTTTCTGTGTGACACCGGACTATCCGGTGTATATCACCGGACTATCCGGTTATACCGGACTGTCCGGTAGAACCCACCGGACTATCCGGTGTGAGGGCTGACAGTGCGTTTTTAAGTGGTATAAATTTTTCAGTTACGTCTATTCACCTCCCCCCTCTAGGCGACATCTAGGTCCTTTCAATTGGTATCAGAGCAAGGACTCACCAAAAAGCTTCACCGCCGTGAGTAAAGATGTCGACACCTAGTGAGGTAACTTGTGAGCCACTCATGCTTGATGGCTCTAACTATTCTCAGTGGTCAGCTCATGTACTTAATTTGCTTTGTACCAATGGTCCACTTGTGGAGCAAATTGTAGAAGCTAGCATATTGCCTTCTAACTATGAATGGGGCAACCTATCTCATAAGGAGACAATATGCTTGCAGCTCAATGCTCGAGTTGCTAATTATTTATTGAGCACTTTGAGTCCAGATACTTCTCAGTGGCTGTTCCAAGAGTACAAGAGATTTGAGGATGCCCATGAGATTTGGGCCACTCTCAAGAATGTTTTCGCATGCAAAGCTCAAGAACAAGCAAACATATCAGTAAGGGACTCAGGAAAAGAAGAAATACGCCAATGTGAAAGCATAGAGGACAAGGAAGATCAAGAAAGGCAGTTGGTGCTCCAGTCACTGCAGATACCGGATTGTTCGGTATCAGACACCGGACTATCCGGTGGTGGCAGTGAAGCTGCACCAATAAGTGAAGAGCAGCGATGGAGACCAAGTGAAGAATCATGTTCACCCAAGTTTCACTCCATCATTTCACACTCACATCAGTGCCTCATGGGCAAGGAAAGTGAAGAAAGTGAGGAAGAGATGAGTGGGAGTGATGAAGATGAAGACGAGATTACCTATGAAGATTTGGATATTGGTCACCTCAGCAAAAAAGACCAAATGAAAGTGATCAAGCTGATGCAAATCATCACCAAGTAGAAGCAAAGTCTTGACAATCAAGAAGACTACTTGGTAAAAAAATTGGATGAGCTAAAAGAGGCTCAAGAAGAAAAAGAAGAGCTTGAACTCAAGCTTGGGAAAAAGGTAGAAGAAAGAAAAGAATTGCTAAATAGGATCAATGACAAGTGCTTGGAGCTTCAACAAGAAAAAGATGAGCTCCTAGATGAGAGTATGCAGCTCATTGATCAGCTAGCCTTGAGCAAGGTAGCACATGAGGTATTCGTCACATCGGTAAAATCCTATGAACCTATCGTGCAAAATAATTCTTGTTCTTCAACTAATTCTATCATTGCTTGTGCTAACCCTTGCTGTTTAAAAGCAAGTAACCCTTGTGTTGAGCATGATATTGTAGAATCTTGTGATGACTTCATTGCAAAAGAAAATGAAAAGCTCAAGCAAGAGGTTGAAAAGTTAAAACAGGACTTGATCACGCTTAAAGGAAAGTGTTGTGTGCAACCTTCTCAAGATAACCATGAAAACATGGTGAACAAGCTTGAGGAGGGTTCAAACTGTGTACAACACACTAAGACAAGTATCAAGTCTAAAAGTGGTGAAAGCACAAAAGCACAAGAGCAAGCCAAATCAAGAGGACAGAAGAACAAAGCAAAGAGGAGATGCTACTAGTGCAAGGAAAGAGGACATAATGTTCAGGCTTGCCCAAGCCTCAAATCCAAGGCAGTGAGTAGCTCTGGCTCACCGGACTATCTGAAACAAACTACCGGACTGTCCGGTTCTGCCGGACTATCCTGTAGTAAGGTGTTGGACTATCCGGTGAAGCCAGTGGTAGCTCAAGCCACCAATTCCAAGGCAAGAAGACCTACCCAGTCTCACAACAAGGTTGGAAAGGAGAAAGTCCATGCAATCAAGGCAGAAAATCAACCAAAGGGCTTCAAGCAAAGAATATGCTACAATTGCCGGAAAAAGGGGCATCTTGGTAAGGATTGCCCATATGGTAACTTTACTCATCCCAACCTTGTCAATAAGAAAACTAAAGTGACTTGTGTACCCAATGGCTGCAGTGGTGAGGCTAAGGTGATTTGTTCATCCAAGGCTCCCACCAAAGCTATTTGGATACCCAAGGTTTATTTGACTAACATTGATGGACCCAACAAGGTTTGGGTACCAAAACATACCTGAAGACCTATAGGTACCTACAGAATGCATTGAGGGTCTTGGCTATCTTGAGAAGCTAAACTCCAAGTATATCATTGTATCAAGATTCATTCTTCCCATCTCAGGCCAAGATATGAATTATGGCAATATCTTCATCCTCAATGACATCATGGGTAATGTGTGCTTAATTAGATCCTTGGTGGCTTGGACAAGACTCATCCTTAGTGACTTGAGCCTTGCCCAAATCAATCAAGTTCAAATTCCACTCCTATCCTATGCTTGTGTTCTTATGACACGTTGACAGCTCTCTTTGTGGAGCATGTGCCTTAAAATGTGCAGGAACATGGGTTGAGACTCATGAGAAGATAAGGAAATGAAGCTTGTAAGAAATCAAAACTCCTAGTGCAAACTTTCAGGACCCATCGGCTGGACCCACCGGGTCGGACACAGCTAGCACCGGTCTGCCGGCTCTGCTGATCTACCAGTTCAACCGGTCGAACCATCGGTTCAACTGGTTGGGCACGTCTCCAACCACTATACCGGTCCCTCTACCGGACTATCTAGTGGACGACACCAGACTATCCGATGGAGGCCACCGGACTATCCGGTAAGGGTCAGCCAAGTCTATGTGACTGTGAGTACACCCACATAATTGTTTATTCAAAATTTATATATTTAGCCTAAGTACAACTTCTAATCCCCAGGTTTGTTACAAAACTTGAGCATGTGAAATTGGTTATTCAAGGACCATAAGCATGCATTTGGGGGGAGCAGAGTTATACTAGGGCTCTGTAGTTCTAGCAAATCTATGTGAGTAAGATTGCAGAAATTAGGAAGATGTTGAGTGAACAAAATCACTGGCATAATGCAAAATAAATTGAAGATGCTCCAAAATTGTAAAAACCCGGGCATATACGAAAGGTTGTTGCACTCTTATATTTCTTATGAATGTATTAATATCAAGGCCAAGGTATGTGTTTATTAGATGCATTGTAAGTGCTTCTAGGCCTTGTCGCTCTAGTGTGGTTGTTGGTAGATTGAATGATCCAATTCTAGTATGGATATTTGATTGATACCTCTAAATCTCAGAAAGTTGTCAAGTTAGTCTTGAGCGCTTGCTGCTTCAAATATGATAGGAGGTATGAGTTAAATATGTCATCAACTATGATGTGATCCTCAATCTGTCTAACATTCTTTGTAGTATAATTCCTAAGGTTTGAGCTAGTGAAATATTGTGTCCTATCATGAGTATGTCTCATGAGGCTTTTATGAGATTAGATGTTTGCTTGATACTCTAGCTAAGAGTGCCTTTCATGTCTTGGTAAGCTGAGTGTGAATCAAACATGCTAATCATCTTAAACAAGGCATGGTAGTTCAATAGTATAGCAAAAATGGGATTTTGAAAACATTTGTTGTTGAGATCTTTGTGATCAACCTCTCTTTATATGTGGTTATTGTTATCTGTGCGTGTTTGTACCTAACCACATACATTGAGACTCCTATGCTGAAATTCAAAATCACTTTCCAAACGAATTTATTCAAAAGCTCATCTCTTTCAACTAAATCATCTTTTGACCAAAAGCTTTGACAAAAATGCATTTACAAAAGGTCACTCACCTTCCTTGAGGGCTATGTTACATAAAGGAGTCAAATGGATCAAAGGAATATAGCACAGCTTTCAGACCCTCTGCAAAATCATTTTCTACCGAACTATCTGGCGCGACCTACCGAACAATCCGGTAGTACCGGACTATCCGGCAGGGGATACCGGACTATCTGGTCCACGCGGGTTTTACCCTCACCCGCGGTTCAAAGGGGTAACTTCTCATGTTTTACCCTCACCTTTCTCCAAACCGCTTTTCACCCGTTCCAACCGCCGCCCCTGCTTGATTCAAGGATCTCTTTGGCGATTTGAGGAGTTCTTCTCATTCCTCTGTGGTTTTGAGGAGCTTTTGGTGGGGATTGGCCGCTATATCTTTGGGGTATCCAATCCCACTGGCCTCTCCATCAGTTTTGACCTAGGAATTTCTCTCCAAGGTACTTTGAACTCTTTTTGCCCGATATCTTTGCTTGGTGCAATGCTTGTTTTTTCCCTTGGTAGAAGTACTCCTGATATGCATATCCATCATGTCCTAGAAGATCAAAACTTTTCCATGGCTAGTTTGGGAGATCCATCAACCCTAAGGCACTGGGCGCTACCGGACTATCCGATGGCCGCCACCGGACTATCCGGCTCCACCGGACTATCCGATGGGAGATATCGGACTGTCCGGCAATACCTAGAGGCCATGGGTCAGTTGGTCTTTGTGGCTCTAGATTTGTTCTATGAGCTGCCAAACTTGTTCCATATATTCCTCTATGTCTTTGTGACATATTCCTGTCAGAAAATCATGTTCTCACAATCATCGTAATCAAATTATATCTTTTACACTCTGAGACTAATCCGAGGTTCCAAATCCATATCTTTGTCTCTCAGGGTTGTAGACGGCTGGTGAGCAACCCATCAAGTAGTACACCAGGATTAAGAGGAAGGCCATTAAGCCTCGCCCTCAGTTGAGCAATGACACTTCTTCTCCCTTGGGGGACACCGGTGCTGGTGGTTCTCAAGGGGGAAAATCTCTTAGGATGAGGCAAGGGCCGTTGCAGGACACTCCTCGAGGTCAGATGCGTATTGCAGATGAAGAGGTGGCAGTGGAGACCTCCTCTGATGAGACCTATGTGGTCCAACCCAGACCACATGGTAAGGGTCCAGCTCCTCCCAGTAGTGATGATGATGAGGAGGAGGAGAGAGATGTTGAGGCAGAAGAGGAGAGAGAGGCAGCACCCCCTGAGGCTGAGTATGCTAGGAAGATGTCCAAGCCCAGCAGGCCGCCCAATAGAAAGGAGGTAGATTACAAGAAAAAGGGGAAGCTCAGTGAGATCAGAGACAACAGGAGAAAGGATTTCAGGAAAGAGCCCAAGGCTCTTATGACTGGAGGTTTCACACCAGGTTTCAGGAGGATTACTATGAGTCAGTGATTCTATCCAAGGAACACCCAGTCACACTTGATCAATGGGTTGATTGGAAACACATGAAGGACAAGAAATACCCCATTTTTTATCAGGTGATTGCAGCTTGTGGGAGGCAGAACATCCAGAAGATCATGAGTTTCAGGCATGATTGGAACAAGGAGATCATCGCTCAGTCTACTTTGATGACACAGATGCAGATCCGAGGAAGTGGGCTATGGCATGGATGACAGAGGGTGAGACTTATTCCATCTCCTATCTTGACTTCTCGTTTGTGCTTGGTTTGAACAATTTGGATCTAAACAGGCCTAAGGTTCACCTAGAGCAGTGTCTCCCTGACAGTGAGATGAAGTTCATGTATCCTCCAAACAATCAGGGAAACTTTGGACACTCACAGGGTCTTTACTCTTTCTATGGATATTTGAATAGAATGTTCAGAAAGACCCTAGCTCCTCGTGTTGGTGATGCTACTAACATATCACATTATGCCAAGAATCTGCTTGCTAGGATGAGGGAGAATGCATTGCCTTTCAACGTGACCAACTTCATATGGGAGGAGATCAAAGCCATATCCTTTGACCCATATCGGAGTTGCGCATATGCTGCATTCATCATGGAGGTGATTGACAAAGTGACCGGTACAGCTTATATCAGTGACACTGAGCACCGGCCATTCCGTGTCAAAAAGGTGAAGCATCCGATTGTGCCAGCACCCTCAGTTACACCTTCAGGCTCAGACCCACCTCCGAGTCAGTCGGCTCCAGTGCCACAGCAGCAGAGGTAGTCACCTCAGAGGAGGAGAGGCAGTTGGCAGTTCTCCAGTGAGAGGTTGATGAGGACATCAACTACGACACTAGTACATCTACACCAGCAGCAACTTCCCCAGCGCCACCTTATTCTGGGCCAATTACTCGGGCCCATGCAAGAGAGTTGAACTTCGTTATGATGCTGAAGAATGAAGGCTGGTCCAACAGAAGGCCTTTGTGTGTGGGCGCCTAGGGCTGGCCCAACATGGGGCGCCTAGGGCTGCGCCCCCACACCCTGGATGCCAGGGGCGGTGCCCCCTTTGCTGGCCGCGCCCCCTTTCCCTTTATTAGTCGAGTCCTGTTTCTTTTAGAACTTGAGTTTTGTTTTACATCTAGCTTTAGCTACATCAGAACACGCACAAATACGTGCTGTCCTCTGTAATTCAGAACTCCACCTTCGAGTGATTAATAGATTGCTCGCGTCTTGTTCTTGTTCGTTCTTCGATTGCGGATAGGAAACGATCTTCGTGATCAGGCCGATCTTGCATCAACAAGGTCGGTAACCACAGGGAGTTGGTTCAGCGATTGCATTGGCGCTTCGGGTTCGCTCGTCGTAGTCGGATCGTGAGGGTCTACTTCCACCGAATCGAAATTATCCCCACTCACCGAAAGATTGGGCACTCCGCCTCTATCAAGTGGTATCAGATTTCCAGGTTGATCGGTGAGTTTATCGAGTGTTTTTAATTTCCTACAGTCCACAAAACCACAACAAAAATATATGTTCCTTGTCCCAGCAACCTTTTAGCCTTTGCACTTTCTTTCAATAATTTGCATTGTTGAATTTGTGTGCTTTTGCGTTCAATTGTTGCTGGTTACCTTGCTGCATATCGCCAGAAACCCTAGCGCGCGCCGCCACCACAAACCCGAGCGCGCGCCGCCGCCATAAACCCTAGCGCGTGCCGCCACCCCTCGCCAATCCACCACGCGTTCCTCATCGTTCCTGATTTTTACCCTTCCTGTTTTTCCCCCATCGTTTTCACGATCACTTTCCTGTTTTGCCGCCCCCCATCGTTTTCGGGATCACCCTTCCTGTTTGCCCCTTTTACCCCCCCCCCCCCGTCGCCTTGTGTTTCACTGAAACGGGCATAACTTTTCGCTCGTTTATCGAAAAAATCCGAAAAAAATACGGTAGCTTGGTGACTCAAAACTAAGCATACCCAAACTAGCCCTCGGCTTGTTTGCGCCGTCCAAAATTGCCAAAAAAATTCGGGAAAATAAAGAAAAAAATTGATCAAGGGTTTTGCAGTTTTTGTCTTTTTTCTGTAGACCACATCTGACCTCTGTTCAAGGTGAAATTTTGTGTGGTTCTTCCTGGTGTGTCTCTGAGTTCGAAAAAAATAAGTGCCAAAAAAAAAAAACAGAGACATTCAGGAAGCCATTCAATTGGTGTTTTTGATATACAGTGTGGTACCCTTGATCACCTTCCTCTTTGCCTTGATCCTTGTTCTTCTTTCTCACTTTTGTCGTCCATCTCCACCTCTTTCCATCCACTTTTGCACCTTGTTTCCAGCAGCTTTTGGTTACGTGTTTAGCACTATAATTCAACATTGCATTATTGTTTGATTGTGCTAACCATTGAATTGAGTGCAGCCTACCTAGAACTCCACATATTTTCTACGGCGAGCAGTTTTTGTTTCACCAGGCAATCGCTCTTCCAATCTTTCGCCGGTTCTACCTGTTGGTTGCAGCTCACCCCTGTGTGCTTGGTAAGAACGGATAAGGATTTGATAACAGCACTAGTGTGAGCGCCTTGTGAGCCATACATCCCTGTTTTTGTTGTCAGTTTTCTTTTTGCATTTGCACTAACTATGCCAGGAGACGACGACATAAAGGATGCAGAGCTGCGGGACATGCGGGCACAGGTTGATGGACTTGCAGCAGACATACAGACGATGCATGAACGGTTTGATTCGACAACCACTGCATCCAACGAGCGATTCGACCAACTAGACCTCGCTCAGACGGCAACGACGACCACGCTCAAGGCCATCGTGACACGACTCGAGACGTTGACCGCGACGCTCACGGAGTTGCAGAACGACTACGGCGGTGACACGGAGCAGGAAGATGGAGATCGCCGCCCTCGTGCCCGCCGTGTACGTCGCCCTAATGACTCATTTGCTAAGATTAAATTTAAAATTCCATCTTTCAATGGCAAATATGATCCTGCTGCATATCTTGATTGGGAATTAGAGGTAGAACAGAAATTTTCATGCCATGATATTCCTGCTGCTTCTCAAGTTAAAGCTGCTATTTCTGAATTTACTGATTTTGCTTTAATTTGGTGGCGTGAATATAAACTAAAACCTGGCACTGTCACCCCCATCACTTGGGATCAATTAAAAGCTGCTATGCGACACAGATTTGTGCCTTCCTATTACGCACGAGATTTGCTTAATAAAATGCAGCGTTTTCAGCAAGGCCACCAATCGGTTGAGGAATATTACCAGGAGCTACAAAAGGGTATGCTTCGTTGTGATTTGAAGGAAAAGAATGAAGCTGCTATGGCTCGTTTTCGGGGTGGCTTGAACCCTGAAATTCAGAATATTCTTGACTATAAGGAATATTATGATATGACCACATTATTTGAATATGCTTGCAAAGCTGAACGTGAAGTGCAGGGACGCCGATCCACGACATACACTAACTCTTTTGCAGGACGGAGCTCGACATCCAGCACACCTCCTACTCTTCCTGCTCCATCTACCACTAGCACTACACTGCGCGAGAGAACGTCCAAACCCGCCGTGCCGCCAGCCACAAGCGCTGCCCCTTCCACGGTACGTACACGGGATATTCAGTCCCATCGTTGCAAAGGATTCGGGCACGTGATTCGGGACTGCCCCAGCAAGCGCACCTTACTCATACGCGACAATGGTGAGTACTCTTCCGCTAGTGATTCTGAAGATACTCAACATGCTATGCTTGCCACTGACCATGCAGTTAATGAGGAGATTCATGTTGATCCGGGTGACCCCGATAGGTATGAAAGTCTTGTTGCGCAGCGTGTTCTTAGTGCACAGGTCGCCCCACCGGAGAAGAATCAGCGACACACTCTTTTCCACACCAAGGGCGTTGTACAGGAGCGGTCGATTCGCATCATCATCGACAGCGGCAGCTGCAACAACTTAGCGAGCACCATGCTGGTAGAGAAGCTTTCATTGCCCACTCGTAAGCATCCGAGTCCTTATCACATTCAGTGGCTTAATGATGGTGGCAAGATTAAAATAACACGGTCGGTGCGTGTCCCTTTTTCCATGGGTGCTTATTCTGATTTTGTCGATTGTGATGTTGTTCCCATGGAAGCATGTTCTTTGTTACTTGGTAGACCGTGGCAATATGATACTGATAGCTTGCATCATGGTCGTTCGAATCATTATTCTTTCATGTTTAAGGGTCAGAAAATAATTATACACCCCATGACACCCGAACAAATTGTTAAAGATGATCTTGCTCGAGCTGCTAGGCATGCTAAACAACTTGAACCATCGCCATTGCCCTGTACATCTGAAATCAAGTTGAATGCTCCTGTTTTACTTGCTACACGCGATGCTCCTTTGCCCTGCTATGCCCTTGTATGCTTTGCTATGCTCGTTACACTTGATGATGCACCGTCTTTGGATATTCCCCCTACGGTTGCTAACATTTTGCAGGAGTACGCTGATGTTTTCCCAAAAGACTTACCACCGGGTCTTCCACCACTACGTGGCGTTGAGCATCAGATTGATCTCATTCCCGGCGCACAGCTTCCCAACCGCGCCCCATACCGTACAAATCCGGATGAGACAAAGGAGATCCAACGCCAGGTGCAGGCATTGCTTGACAAGGGGTACATTCGTGAGTCTCTTAGCCCTTGCTCAGTTCCGGTGTTACTTGTTCCAAAGAAAGATGGTTCATGGCGTATGTGTGTAGACTGTCGTGCTATTAATAATATCACCATTCGTTATCGCTATCCTATACCACGCCTTGATGATATGCTAGATGAGCTTAGTGGTGCCACTATTTTCACTAAGATAGATTTGCGTAGTGGTTACCACCAGATTAGAATGAAACTGGGTGACGAATGGAAAACGGCTTTTAAAACAAAATTTGGGTTATATGAATGGTTGGTTATGCCGTTTGGTTTGACTAATGCTCCCAGTACCTTTATGCGCTTAATGAATGAAGTTCTAAGGCCTTTCATAGGTTTGTTCGTTGTTGTCTATTTTGATGATATCTTGATTTACAGCAAGTCTATGCAAGCACATTTAGAACATTTGCGTGCTGTTTTTCATGCGTTGCGTGCTGCTCACTTGTTTGGTAACATAGAAAAATGCATCTTTTGCACGCAACGTGTCGCGTTTCTTGGCTATGTTGTTACTCCACAGGGCATTGAGGTGGACAGCAGCAAGATCGATGCCATTCGGGAATGGCCCACACCGACGACGGTCACACATATTCGGAGTTTTCTTGGACTTGCAGGCTTCTACCGCAGGTTCGTTCCTAATTTTAGCTCCATTGCAGCCCCTCTACATGAGCTTACAAAGAAAGGTGTGCCGTTTGAATGGAGCGAATCGTAGGAGGTTGCGTTCAACACTTTGAAAGATAAGTTAACAAATGCTCCCCTCTTGCAATTGCCTGATTTTACTAAAGTGTTTGAGCTTGAATGTGATGCTAGCGGTATTGGGCTAGGTGCTGTTTTGTTACAAGAGGGCAAGCCGGTTGCTTATTTTAGTGAGAAATTAAGCGGTGCTAGCATGAGATATTCTACTTATGATAAGGAGTTGTATGCTTTAGTTCGCACTTTGCAAACATGGCAGCATTATCTTTGGCATCGTGAGTTTATAATTCATTCTGATCATGAGGCTTTGAAACATATTCGTACCCAAACCAATCTGAACCGTCGTCATGCTAATTGGGTAGAATACATTGAGTCTTTTCCTTACATTATTAAACACAAAAATGGGAAGGACAATGTCATTGCTGATGCCTTGTCTTGTCGCTATACCATGCTTTCACAGTTGGATTTTAAAATTTTTGGCTTACAAACTGTGAAGGATCAATATGTCAACGATGCTGATTTTCATGATGCTTTAACACATTGCATGCATGGTGCACCATGGGGCAAGTTCCACATGCAGGATGGATTCCTGTTTCGCGCTAACAAGCTGTGTATTCCAGCAAGCTCGGTTCGTCTATTGTTGTTACAGGAAGCGCATGGCGGAGGTCTCATGGGACATTTCGGCGTCTACAAAACGCACGAGGTGCTGGCTGCACACTTCTTTTGGCCTCGGATGCGCCGTGATGTCAAGCGCCTTGTTGCACGCTGCACTACTTGTCAAAAAGCTAAGTCCCGTTTGAGCAGCCATGGTTTGTATATGCCTTTGCCTGTCCCTACTTCCCCTTGGCTTGATATCTCTATGGACTTTGTTTTGGGATTGCCTAGAACTAAGAAGGGGAGGGATAGCATTTTTGTGGTTGTTGATAGATTCTCCAAAATGGCTCATTTTATACCATGCCATAAGACTGATGATGCTAGCAGTGTTGCTGCATTGTTCTTTCGAGAGATTATTCGTTTGCATGGTGTTCCGAATACAATAGTCTCTGATCGTGATGCTAAGTTTCTCAGTCATTTTTGGAGATCACTTTGGAATAAATTAGGAACTAAATTGTTGTTTAGCACAACTTGTCACCCTCAAACTGATGGGCAAACTGAGGTGGTAAATAGAACTTTATCCACAATGCTTAGGGCTGTTTTAGATAAAAATTTGAGACGTTGGGAGGATTGCTTGCCTCATATTGAATTTGCTTATAATCGTGCAACACATTCTTCTACAAAGATGTGCCCTTTTCAGATTGTTTATGGTTACATTCCTCGGGCACCTATTGATTTGTTTTCGCTTGATGCTGCGGATGCTCCACATATAGATGCTGTTGCACATGTTGAACAAATGATTGACCTTCATGAACAAACACACCAAAACATTGCTGCTGCTAATGCTAAATATCAGGTTGCTGGTAGTAAAGGTAGAAAACATGTTACTTTTGAACCTGGTGATATGGTTTGGTTGCATTTGAGAAAGGATCGTTTTCCTACCTTGCGCCGTTCTAAATTGATGCCTCGTGCTGCTGGTCCTTTTAAGGTGCTAACCAAGATTAATGATAATGCTTATATCCTTAACCTGCCTGCGGAGTTTGGTGTTTCCACTAGTTTTAATGTTGCAGATTTGACACCATATGTGGGCGAGGACGAGGAGTTGCCGTCGAGGACGACTTCAGTTCTAGAAGGGGAGGATTATGAGGACATCAACTACGACACTAGTACATCTACACCAGCAGCAACTTCCCCAGCGCCACCTTATTCTAGGCCAATTACTTGGGCCCGTGCAAGAGAGTTGAACTTCGTTATGATGCTGAAGAATGAAGGCCCAGAAGACTGAAGGCTGGTCCAACAGAAGGCCTTTGTGTGTGGGCGCCTAGGGCTGGCCCAACATGGGGCGCCTAGGGCTGCGCCCCCACACCCCGGATGCCAGGGGCGGTGCCCCCTTTGCTGGCCGCGCCCCCTTTCCCTTTATTAGTCGAGTCCTGTTTCTTTTAGAACTTGAGTTTTGTTTTACATCTAGCTTTAGCTACATCAGAACACGCACAAATACGTGCTGTCCTCTGTAATTCAGAACTCCACCTTCGAGTGATTAATAGATTGCTCGCGTCTTGTTCTTGTTCGTTCTTCGATTGCGGACAGGAAACGATCTTCGTGATCAGGCTGATCTTGCATCAACAAGGTCGGTAACCACAGGGAGTTGGTTCAGCGATTGCATTGGCGCTTCGGGTTCGCTCGTCGTAGTCGGATCGTGAGGGTCTACTTCCACCGAATCGAAATTATCCCCACTCACCGAAAGATTGGGCACTCCGCCTCTATCAGAGGTCGAGGAGGAGCTCCTCACCTGTTGTATAGGCTTTCAGAGCCATTATGGGAGCCCTCAAGTGCTTCAGGGCAAAGGACATAGCTGAGAAGAGAGAGATCCGTCGTCGCTAGACCCTGACAGATAATAGGGTGAAGGGCATTCAAAGGCACCTCGGCATGCAGCCACCACCCTCACCTGACCGAGTGGTCGAGGATGAGCAGGAGACAGAGGTAGAGGAGGAGTTCCTGGTGGATCCCTTTGCAGGGTACAACACAGAGCAGGGTCAGACTAGCGGGGCATCAGTGCCTCCTCAGTTCAGCCAGCCTCCACAGTTTACTCAGGCACCTCAGGCACCTCCGGTTTCAGGATCCATGGATGCCATAGCTTAGTCGGCTGCTCAGTCACTTTTTGGGATGAATGATGCCTTCTCTGCTGGCTACTCAGGCTACTCCACCACCTTGGCCTCCTCGAGCTTTTCAGGATTTCTACCTTTCTCCATGGGTTAGGGTGGAGCCTTCTTTCAGAGCAGCAGCCAGTTCCAGTCTGGACCTCAGGGTGGCAGCTCTAGTGGAGGATGGGATCAGGGCACTCAGTTAGCCTTTGAGGTACTTCTCTCCTCTTCTTTTGCCCTTTTTAGTGCTTAATGACAAAGGGGGAGAATTGTGCATTAAAGCTTTGTGCCCTTGTTAGTGTTTTCCCTTGTTAGCTTAGGGAAAGGGGGAGAATGGATCAAGCAAGCCTTGTGCAGAGTCAACAGATCTTTGGAGGCGCTTGCAGCATGTTTTATCTTATCATCTTCCCTTTCAGCTGTATCATGTGTCGGTTCATGTGTTGAACTCTTAGGATCTTGTATTGGACACTTTTTTCGTATAATAATTTTAAAAACCTCTTATCTCCTGTGTGATCTATGTGAACTAGATGTATATTTATGTCTATTTTATGCTTGTATCTATGTGCTCGTCTTTGTGACTCTTTGTGGCTTCGTGGTTTTGGTTTGGTCTGGTGCAGACTGCCATCACCGGACTATCCGGTGAAGACTGCCGGACTATCCGGTCAGGGATACCGGACTATCCAGTGAGTGGGCAGCGGCTGCACAACCAAGCATCCCAGTTGGTTTACTTTGTGTTTTCCCTCTTCCTATGTGGTTTTCGAATGCTGAGATATAGGGGGAGCTCTCCTAGCACGAAATATGTGTTTTTGGGCATATATGGCTCCAATTTCGAGTTTTTGTAACTCAAGCACATATTTAGGGGGAGCATACCAAATATCTGAGGATTCATGCATTTAATTTGACTATCTCTTGTAAGCTTTAATCGGGGTTGTCATCAATCACCAAAAAGGGGGAGATTGTAAGAGCAACAAGGCTCCTTAGTGGTTTTGGTGTTCAGTGACAACACGATTAAAGATCTAATCTCTTTGTGAGATATTTTGACAGGTTTCTATAGGTATATATTGTCAAATGTAATAAAATAAACAGTCTACCATTTGTTGAGCGAGGCATCGATCATTCACGAGTGCATACCATGACATCGTCTAAGTGCAGGACATCACTAGTGTTGCTTTATTAATGCACTTTGAGACACTTGGCTTTCGTATTGAGAAAAGTGACTTTAAATTGTATCTCTTCCATTTGGATGTCACTACCTTAATTGGATTTCTCATATATAACAAGTGGCTGATCATGAAGACACTCTATTGCATATTAAAGCCAATAATGATCAAGACAAATTGAATGAAAGGATAATGAGCAAATGTGCTCCATTTACCTATCGAAGAGGTTTTCTAAATTGAAGTCCAACTATTTCGCTCAAAGAGGATTGCTCACAAAGGAAGAACCTTGTGATGCCCCCGGCATCTCGAAAATCTTAACACGTGATTAGATTAGCGGTAGTCAAAGATTTGGCTTAATAATGTTTAGAGAAGAGCAACAACTAGGTTAGTAAATCACGAAGTCAAAAATTTTCAGTAAAATATGAAAAACCCCTGAGTGCATGTGAGACTATAGTTTAAAATATGTTATGTTTTGGACCAAACTCCCTATAACAAACTTGTAGACAATTTTAGGTAGATCAACTTTGTTATTGGGTATGGTGACATGCAAAAAGGTTTGCAAGATGTTTTAGCTCCTTTGCTATCTTCTAGTGAATTCTGTCCAAATAGACCTGAATGGAAAATTCAAATTTTGAGGAAACAAAAGTCCCTATCATGCAAAACATCATATAAGAAAGTTGTAGATAATTAAAAACTACACAACATTGGTATAATACTCTTTCTCTGAAAATGAGCATAAAATAGACTTTAGGAATTTCTAAGTTTGTATTAAACTTTGGTCAAACTGGAGTCAGCAGGTTCAATTCAAATTTAATCATATTTAAACTTGAAATATGGTATTACTCCTTTTGACAAAGTTGTAGAACTGGAAGAGTAGAACAACTTTTGTATTTTGGGTTTTGTCAAATTCGGCACCTAGGATGTTCAAAAACAACAATTTCTAAAACATGTCTCAGCAGTCAAACAGTATTTTTCATTTTTCCCGAATTTATTTTCCTCTGAGTCGCTGACGAGCGGACCCCACTTGTCGGGCTGGCCGCGCCAGCGCATTCCACCGACTCCCTTGCTCCGTGCACCCGGTCCGTAGACCTCTCACCCTTCTCCTCACCTCGGTCCCACCTGTCAGTGGCCTTGGTCCAATGGACTCGGTTTGCACCGCGTCGCTCTTCTTCCTCCCTGCGCTGGCTCGCCCACGCGTCTGCCGCGCCGTGACGTGCCGCGCCCTGCTCGCCAGCACGCCACGCCGCCGGCCACGCGCCGCCCTCTGCCCGCGCCCGGCTCCAAGAGGTGGAGGGCGCCTCGGCACCCTGTCCTTCTCCCCGCACTCGCCTGCCCCTTCCCGGCTCGCCCTCTCCCCTGCCTCGCCTTGCCCAGGACCCCGCGGCGCCGCCGCCGCCATTGGAGCTCGCCCCGAGCCCACGCACCGGCCTCCTCCAGCCGCCCCCGCTCCTAGCAGTGAGCACCCTTGCATCGTCCACTCCGCCCCACCGAATCCGGCCACCCTCGGAGCGCGTTGAAGCCTCCTCCACCTCCGTTCGCGTGTAGCCACCGCGACGAGCCACCGCGCCATCGACCTCGCCGTGGAGACCTAGCTCCGGGCCATCCCCGCGCCCCACGACCCCACCAACAGAACCGCCACCACCCCGCGCACCTCAAGCGCTCTTCACTTCCTCGAATCCGCCTCCCCTCCGGCCGGAATCGCCTCGCGCTGCCCCGAGCGCCGTGCGCCACCGCCGTCCAGTTCACCGGCGTTCCCCGGCCACCGTCGCGACCTCGCGCGACACCGTCTTGGGGGAAAGAAGCCCCGTCGCCAGGAACACCTTCCCGGACCAGCTCGGCTCCAAGCGCGTGCCCCCACGCGACGCGCCGCGCGTGAGAACCTCGGCGGCCACGAACGCCCCTGCCCCTGTCGAGAGGTTGAAGAAAGACGTAATTTTGCTATTTAGCCCCTGAGTTTTCGTCGATTTATGTTTCCGTTAATCGCACTATTCACTGAGTCTTAGACATATTCCATGCAGGACCCTGGAAGCTACGGATATTTCCGATCTAGTACCCGCCAGTGGATTTTTCCATTTAAATTCTTTTTCTCTCGGTTTAAACTTTGGAAATTCGTAATAAATCAAATAAAAATCAGAAAAATACAAACTAAGTTGCATTTTTATCCTTGTTAAAAGATCTATCTGCTAGGTATGATGGTTGAGTAGGAAAAGACTGTTTTGCCCCTGATTGCTTGCATGTTATGATTTCTTGAATAATTAGCAAAACTAAAATTAAACACTTTCAAAAATTACTAAACTTGGACTGTAGCTTTTAAATGATGATTAAGATCTATGATGATTTTTGGAAACCCTAGCACGCAATGCTTAATTCCTGTTTTACCCCTATGTGTGTATTTAGTGTATTATTAGAATATGAAAATACATCCTACATAAAACTCATCCTGAAAAATTCACAAAAATTATATTGTACCCATATGACTCAATGTAGCCCAACAATAAAGTTTTATGGGTTTGCTTGCTGATTGCTATGTATTTTGAAAATGGCAAATGTTAGGGTTATTTAAACAAAAATAGGAAAGTGCTATTTAACATGTTTCCCCTATGATTCGCAACTTGGTAAGCTTATATATATAACCTCCATGAGTGAATTCTTGCTCTAGCTCTATATAAGTACTAATGCCACTAGCGCTAAAAGTAATTCTTGCTTAAGTAGTGAAATCAAACATCTTTCGATATTGTCCCTGTCCCTGTCCTTGAAATGTTTGCTCAAATGAGTGCTTGATCTTCATGTATCTCATGCACTGCATCATGCATATCATTCATATAGTGACGCCTATTACAGATACGTGATCGGGAAGCAAGAGCGTGAAGCTACTTCGAGCAACGGTGTCCAGAAGACCAACTAAGACCCAAATACCACCTGGAGGCCCCTGAAGTGGTATTTGGAAGGAGGAGCTGTCCAAGTGATCAAGGGGTTGCCTGGGGCAAAGCCTCACAACCCGGCAAACTAACCTAGCTTAGTTTGTTGGCTTGATAAGAATAAGCAAAGGTAGGCAGGACCATAAATTTCCCAGCTAATGTTATCTTGATTGATGATTACGCATCCGCATTAGGAGTTGATTGAAAACCTTTGCATTAGACTCCCTGGCCGCCCTGGCCCTAGCACCTATATATAGAATCGTAGGACGAGTTGCCTAGGCTCTGCTAGGTGCGAGTAGACACGAGTGAAAGGAGTCACTCGTCGCGTAGGTGATTTCAAAGATTACAAAACTATTACTATTGAGAAAGTAATACTATGCTTATGATTTAAATGGAGACCGGGCGGAGAATAATTTTATTATGTGGTGTGCGTTTGGCTCCGCCCGAGTCGTTTAAGGCCCGTCCGCTGTTCGTCTGCTGATCGGCATAACATTGCTAGAGTGCTTAACCGGGAAATGGGACCGGTGAAGTCTTACCTGGGTTTGTCCGAAGTTTTCGAGGCTCCGCTCATCCACTTGCTGGAGGCCGATGGGCCCGGGGGCGCTTGTACTCGAGGGAGGGCTGACCCGGTGCGGCCGTGGTATCGCTCCTAAGGGAGGGCTGACCCGGTGCGGCCGTGGTATCGCTCCTGAGGGGGCACAACCCGGGGGTTAGGTGAGGGCGCTTTGAATCTTGGGACAAGACAGGTGGAGATGGGGGCTATATGTGGGAACGCGATGGCTAGTAAGCATATACCCCTGGCATGATAGTTATTCCCGGGAATTAAAAATCGATTCGAATCGCTGATGCCCACCAGGTGTGGGAATGCCTATATCACTGTCGGGCAGCGTAGTAACTACTTGAAGGAATTATGTCCGTTACTCATGTTTTCGAATACAACATGTTTGAATTGTATTGCTTACATTTCTACAAGTTGTTATGGAGTTATATGCAAAAGATGAATCCTGCTATATTATATTGATATACCACTGTTTAAAATCAATGGCTAAGGATCCAAAGGTTAGTAAGCAAGCTTTGCGTCAGCCATAAGCCAATCCATTAAGTCCTACTGAGTAATTAGTACTCAGGGTTTGCCCCCACCTTTTGAGAACAGGTACCGGCGACATCTGGACAACTGCTTGGAGGAGGGTAGTACCGGTGGGCTCGGTGCTGCTCGCCTCGTTCAACGATGCGTGAAGACTAGTAAAGTATTTCGTTCCGCTGCGAGATGTTTTCAAATTCGCTTCCGCTACCTGAATCAAACTTGCCTTTCATATGGTAACATGTTGAAAATTATAATATTACTTCGAATCGGTTTGTAAAACAAGTTTATATATGCTATATTCAACTGCCTGAGATGATGTATCTGTTGTGGCTCCATTGTGGGCTGGATGTGTATGATGTCGGTTCCTCTGGGAAAAGGTAATATCGGGGGTCGAATGACTCTCGACGGACGACCGGATTTAGTTCGGTCTAATCGCACTCCAAGCCAGAGGTGGCAGGTGTGCTTAGCCCGGATTAAATCGGCGGTTCCGCCACAAACCTCAGCTTCGCTATCTCTCTCTCTCTGTGTGGATATATTTCAAGACGGCATTATTCATCAAGACAAGACTCAAGTGGATTTCATCTAGATTTATATTTATCTTGAGCATAGGCATGCCGTACTATCAAGAGGGAAGCCAAGCTCGGAAGTCTCTAGTCAACATGTGCTCACAGTTACTTCAGAGAGTGTCGAGCCAAAACACTCCTCTTGAGTTGTTCTTGTGCTGAGGCTGGGTTCACTAGATTGTCCAGTGAGCCTCACAGGACTATCCGGTGAAGGCTGAGCCCAGAGCTGAGTATGATCTCACTAATCTTTTCCTTGTGCTTTCATCTCCTAGTTAGGTGTATCTCTAATGGAGACAACATCTACACTTTGCTCATCTGTTGACCCAGGCTCAGTGCCTTAGCCTCTGATCAGGGAACCCCTCACCGGACTATCCGGTGAGCTCTACCGGATTGTCTAGTAGAGGGGGTTTGAGCTCCAACGGCTAGTCCGCCTCTACCGGACTATCCGGTACGGCACACTGGACTGTCCGGTGACGGTCTGACACAGGCCAACGGCTAGTTTTGTGAGGGTGGGTATTTATACCCCCCACCCACTTCCAGTTGGGGCGAGCATTTGCAGTGAGCACCTTCATAGCCTTGGTGGTTGTGAAGGGGAGGCCGTGAGTTGAAAATGACTCAAGCTCTTGGTGGGCGCCTCAACGGGGACGTACGCACATTTGCGGGTGTGCCCGAACCTTGGGAATAAAATCCTTTGTTGTGTGTGTTGTGCCCCTGCTGGGAGACCCAAGCTTTGTGCTTGTGGTTGTTTTACTTGCTTGCATTACATTATTGCTTCCGCCATTATTATTATTCGTGTGCAAGTTCTCTTTGTGAGTGCAGGGACAAAGTGTTGCTAAGATCATCATTAACATACAAACACATTACATAGCTCCACATAGCTTGATAAGCATTTACTCGCATATTTACCTTGGGGGTTTTAGTTTCTGTGTGACATCGGACTATCCGGTGTATATCACTGGACTATCCGGTAGAACCCACCGGACTCTCCGGTGTGAGGGCTGACAGTGCATTTTTAAGTGGTGTAGATTTTTCAGTTACGCCTATTCACACCCCTCTAGGCGACATCTAGGTCCTTTCACCGGTGACTCGCCGCACATCCTTGACTTCTAGACCAGTAACCCCACCTCGCCGGAAGACCCCAATCTTGCTCCTGATTGATGGCCGAAGCAGCAAAGCCACAGATCGCGCGCAAGATTGGCCCCCCACCAAGTTTCCCCGCAGTCCATGCAACGCCGCGGTGGCTTGACAGTCGACCTCATAGCATCTACGGTTCATTCCTCGCGCCACGGTTCTCCTCAAACACGATGAGGATGCACGACAGGAGACCGCAAGCCCTCGGTATCAACTACAGCCTCAGCCACCTCAACTCAAGGAGGGGGGCGGCGAGAAGACGACAAGACCTCCCTCACGTTCAACGTCCACACCGCTCATGGACGATGACATCTATCACACGGTCGAGGAACCGGTGATTGGGTTTTGTTTGGGCCTCGTCATCAACTCTACCCCGAGCGGCAGAACTGCAACGTGGTGCAGCGCGTGCACAGTGGCAAAGTCGGAGATCGCGCTTCCACAGCAGTTGACTCGGCCACCTCTTCCCCGAGAGGGCAGCGAGCCTGCCTGCATCAAGATGGTCTACAACCTGGAGTCTCCCTCTAAGCCCAGAAGCGAGCAACCTCGGACGACTACAGCATCGGGATCCACACTTCCTGAATCTGAGCTTCACTCGGAGGGGTCTTTGACACTCCTCGATGATCAGGCCAGCTCGGAGGTGCCGACGCACTTCTCCGAGGTACTCGTCATTGGCATGCCGGTGGAGGATGACCCTGTCTCTGGGGACGAATCTTCTGTCAATGGAGAAATGCCTCAACAGCACGACCGACGGCGATGTCACAACTGGCAGCGCAACATCCGCCGTCACCACAATGCAGGAAATCAAGACCCGAGCCTGCCCATCTCACAGGATGAGGCGACCGATCCAGATGAGACGCCGGAGCAAGCTAAATTCCGTCGGCAACGAAACAGTCGGCGGCGCAACCGTCGGCACATGCAGGACCAACAGTACCAGCGGGATCACGGGGGAGCGGCGCGCGACGCAGAGAACCACGTTCAACCCCAACCACCTCTACCGGCAGGGCGTAACCTGCTGCCCGACTTCACCACAGCCATGGGCACCCCGAGTCAAGCGGGGGGAGTCCTGGAGCGGCTAGCGAATACACTCCCTCAGACTCCGGAGGGGGAAGCGTATCAGCAGATCTTCGCACAGGCAGCTCACCACCTCCTCCCGGCCGTTCCTCTAGCGGCCCTCGACGCCCGTCAAGCCATCAACGAGGGGTGTGACGCGCATAACAACATCGAAAGATCACGCGCGAAACGACACACAGAGGAGCTCCGACATTGTAACAACTATGACCGTGACTTCGCGGCGCCACACCAAGAAGACTGGGTCAGAGCTGACTCAGCCAGGGCATCTGTCAATAGCCCGATGGCATGGCGTTCAGCCCGCGACCGGTTAGGGGGGAATCGCCCTCGGTCCCCTTAATGCCGCGATCCAGCAGCTCAAGACGGAGGTCAGTATGAACCAGCCCATCGTGGTGTGGTCAGAATCTCGGCTTTCATCACTTGGCTCCGCGGAGTAGCGTAGCTGCAGAACTTCAAGGTATCCAACGTCGACAAGTATGAGGCAAAGCTCGACCCCACTGGCTGGCTGGCTGTGTACTCGACAGTAGCTAGCACGGTCGGCGTGAGTGAAGATGTGATCACGGCCTACGTCCCGATCGTCCTGGGATAGGATGTGCTACAGTGGTTACGACACCTCAGGCACGACTGCATCGACAACTAGGACGACTTCTGTCGGCGCTTCATCGCCAATTTCTAGTCGCTGTCAGACAAGCCGGCACAGCCTTGGGACCTCAAGTCTATCAAGCGCAAGGACGGTGAAGGTCTTCGATCATACCTCAAGCAGTTTCAGTCGATGCGGAACAGAATTCCCAACATCGCTGATGCGGTAGTAATCGACGACTTCTTTCGAGGCTCCAGGGATGAGGCTTTCGTAAAGGACCTCCTGCAAAAGTCCCCGGTCATGTCCGAGCAGCTCTTCCGTGATGCCGACTGATACATCATCGCGGACAAGCGAGCTCAGGATTTGGTCGACGCACAATGAGAAGAACGCGGGAAGCTTGAAGAGTCCTCGCGGCAAGATCACCGTTGGGAGAAGAGACCTCGGGAGGATGTCCAGATTGTGGGGCCATCGCCCACGCGGTCGCGCATTCCGCCATGGCAAGGGGGGCAGAGGTCACTTGACCAGGTCCTCGACGCATCGTGTCCCTACCACAAGGAGATGCATCACACCCTGCGCGACTGCAGGGACTTCAAGGCTTCGATTGCTAACGGTAGGCCTTTCGTGGATCTACCTCCTCCACCGCCACTCCTGCGTGATCAGGGGCCCCCGCCTCAGCAGAATAGGGGCAGTGGTGCCGGCTTCCCCAACATCAGCCGACATGTCAATGTCACCTTCAGGGGACATGGCTTCCTGGAGAGCAAGCGGTAGCAGAAGCTCGACGACCGCCAAGTCTTGGTGGCCACCAAGGAACCTCTAGAGCCATATAGCTGGTTGGACCTGACGATATCCTTCAATCAGGCTGACTAGTGGCTCAAGTATGATCACATCACCTGGGCAAATACCCCCTGCTGGTTAGCCCGGTGGTCCACGAGAGCTGACTCATGAGGACCCTGATCGACGGCAGCAGCAGCATCAACGTCATGTTCCCTAAGACCTTGCTGTCTCTCGGCCTCTCCATTGACGATCTAGAGGAGTCGGATAGTCTGTTCTTTGGAATCATGCCTGGCGAGGGGGAGTACCCTTTGGGGCACATCAGTCTATCTGTCACCCTCGGAATGGAGGAAAACTTCCACGCCGAGACCCTGCGCTTCGAGGCGGCTACCTTCGACTCTGCCTACAACGCCATCATTGGGCGGCCCGGGTTAGCCAAGCTCATGGCTGTCCTCCACTATTCGTACCTGGTCCTGAAGATGCCGGCCCCACATGGAGTTCTCTCCGTGCGGGCGGACTTCAAGGCCTTTGCCCTCTGCGCACGAGAGGCTTTCTAGATGGCCTACGCCACGATCACTACGGTGGCTCAGCGCCGACTCATCGACGACATGAAGAAGCTCCCGAAGGAAAACCAGGTGATCCCTACTCATGAGGAGATCCCCACCATGGCGATCCAAGCGACCGTGGCGACCAAGGAAGTGAGCCTCGACCTCCTCGATGCCTCGAAGATAGTGACCATCTGCGCAATCCTACCTCCCAAATAGGAAAGCGCGCTCATCCGGTTCTTGAGGGACAACTGGGACATGTTCGCTTGGAAGCCTGCTGATATGCCTGGAGTCCTAGGAGAATTGGCCGAGCACAGACTCAAAGTGTTCCCCAAAGCCAGGACAATCAAGCAGAGGCTGCGTCGCTTTGCTCCGGACAAGAGGGAGGCAATTCGTGCGAAGTTAACCCGGTTCCAAGCTGCTAGGTTTATTAGAGAAGTCATCCATCCCGAGTGGCTTGCAAACCCTGTACTCGTTTTGAAAAAGAATAAAGTAGACTCGCAGATGTGTGTTGATTATACTGATCTCAACAAACATTGCCCGAAAGATCCTTTCGGGCTACCTAGGTTAAATCAAGTAGTCGACTCAACGGCTGGATGCTCTCTCTTGTGCTTCCTCGAGTGCTACTCAGGCTATCATCAGATCAGCCTGGCTTTGGAGGACCAAGAGAAGACATCCTTCATCACACCATTCAGGGCATTCTGCTACACTTCTATGCCTTTCAGGTTGAAGAACGCTGGGGCCACGTAGCAGTGCATGATCTAGACATGCTTGGTCGAGCATTGCGGCAAGCACATCGAAGCCTACATCGACGACGTAGTGATCAAGATGAAGAATGCAGAAGACTTCATCGACGACATCCAGCAAGTTTTCTACAGCCTGAGAAGGTTCCGCTGGAAGCTTAACCCGATTCAACACCCGGTCTACTTCATCAGTGAGATACTCAGCCCATCCAAGATCAGATATCCTTAGGTTCAGAAGTTACTGTATGCGGTCATCATCACAGCTCAAAAGCTCTGTCATTATTTCGAGGAGCACAAGGTGGTGGTGGTCACTTCGTTCCCTATCGGCGAGACCCTGTGGAACAGAGAAGCTACGGGGAGAATCGCTAAGTGGGCGTGTGAGCTGGGAGCACATGACATCGAATTCCGCCCACGCACCGCTATCAAGACCCAAGCTCTGACTGATTTCATCGCCGAGTGGACGGAGAATCAGGTACCTGATAACCCAGCGCCTCTAGAATTCTAGAAGATGTATTTTGATGGGTCACTGAAGATAGATGGCGCCAGGGTAGGCGTTGTCTTGACCTCCCCGAAAGGTGAGAAGCTTAAGTATGTACTTCAGATTCTCTTCTCAGTTTCCAATAATGCGACAGAATACGAAGCTATGTTACATGGCCTGCGCATTGCGATTTCACTCGGTATCAGGCACCTCATGGTCTACGGGGATTCCGTAGTGGCGATAAGTCAAGTCAACAAGGACTAGGATTGCACCACGGAAGTCATGGACAAATACTGCGCTGAAGTTCGAAAACTGGAAGACAAATTTGACGGCCTTGAATTTCATCATGTGGAGCGCAATGGCAACACCTACACAGACTTATTGTCCAAGCTTGGATCTTGCCGCGCTAAGATTCCCCCAGGAGTATTCATCCAGGAGTTGTCTCGTCCGACCATTGATCGTGACCTAGAACCCCCAGAGCAGCACGTTTTGAGCCTAGAGGATGCTCCGGCTAACTGGCGGGTCCCAATCTCAGGTACATCAGCAATGGGGATGAGCCTGACAACAAAGTAGAAGCCGAGCAACTCGTTCGGCGTGCGGCCAGCTACACATTGATCGGCAACGACTTGTTTAAGCGCGGCGCAATCGGAGTTCTGTTAAAGTGCATCGACAAGTCTCGGGGTAGAAGTCTACTAATGGAGATCCATGCTGGACAGTGCAGTAATCACGCCGCGTTTAGGACATTGGTCAGGAAGGCATTCAGGGCCGGGTTTTACTGGCGGACAGCTAAGCAAGACGCCGCAGAGATCGTCAAGCGGTGCGAGGCATGTCGATTCTTCGCGAATCAACATCACCTGCCGGCTCAACAACTGCAGAGTATTCCTGTCTCATGGCCCTTTACATGCTGGGGGCTCGACATGATCGGCCCACTCAAGAAGGCTCAAGTTGGTTACACTCACGTCTTGGTAGCTATCGACAAATTCACCAAGTGGATCGAGGTCAAGCCTATCGCATCTTTGACTTCAGAAAAAGTAGTGAACTTCATCCAAGAGATTATATTCCGCTTTGGAATTCCGAACAACATCATTACATATTTGGGTTCCAACTTCACAGGCTCGAAATTCTTCGATTTCTGCAGCGAGAAGTCTATACTCATCAAATATGTCTCGGTGTCACACCCTCGTGCTAATGGCCAGGTTGAGCGAGCTAACGGGATAATTCTGGACGCTTTGAAGAAGAGAGTCTTCGATAAGGATGAGAGATTAGCAGGCAAGTGGATCAGAGAACTCCCATACATTGTCTGGAGCCTCAAAACGCAGCCAAGTAAAGCCCTCAACGGGAACACACCCTTTTTCATGGTATATAGCTCAGAGGCAGTGCTACCTGCTGACCTGGCACATGGGGCATCGTGGTTGGCATTCCAAGATATCGCAGAAGCAGAAAGTACGCGGCTTGAGGAGGTTGATCTACTGGAAGAAGAGCGGCTTAACTCAGTGATTCAGTCGGCACGCTATCAGCAGACTCTACGCCATTATCATGAGCGTAACATGCGTCCTTGCGCTTTTCTCGTGGGAGATCTGGTCCTCCGGAGGGCCCTCAAGGGGGTCGGCCACCACAAGCTGTCCCCCCCTTGGGAGGGGCCTTACATCATTACAGAAGTCACTCGGCCAGGATCCTATCGCTTATTTGAGATGGATGGCACTCCAGTCGGGAATTCGTGGAATATCGAGCATCTGCGCAAGTTCTACTGTTAGGCATCATGCGACCTCAGAAGTCATGTACTTTAGTCTATACTCATGCTTAGTCCTGATTTCAAGTGGACTCGTCCTCTGTCATGTTCAATCGGATGTACTCAGATAATAAATGAATGCATGATCTCTGTGCATATTTGTTCTCCTCATAACATGAATGCGTATGACTTCTGGTGAATCGTGTCTTCATACTTAGATAATCAAGCAATCGATCATGAGTCCTGACCGACTCATGGTTTGTGTTACATGCCTACTCCTACTCAAGCTAGGGTGTAGTCCGACCCTAATCACGGGGCAATCAGCCTAGGTCGTACGACTGACAGCTGGTGTTACATGCCTACACTTACTCAGAATAGGGTGCAATCTGACCCTCCTTACGGGGCAATCAGCCTAGGTCATTGACCGACAGCTGGTGTTACATGCTTTCGCATTTTCACAAAAAGGGTGCAATCCGACCCTCCTTACGGGGCAATCAGCCTAGGTCGATGACCAACAGCTGGTGTTACATGCCTTCGCGTTTCCATAAATAGGGTGCAATCCGACCCTAGTCACTGGGCAATTGGCTTAGGTTGCGGACCTACAGTCTGTGCTACATGCCCTCAAGTACTCGTAACAGATAGGCACGATCTGGCCTTGCGTTTTGCATTTTTTTTGATAAGTTTTCAGTTCGATTGATTAAATTCTGTACTCGTTTGCACGTTTTTCGATTTCGAGCAAGTCCGCATGCTAATGCTAATTTAAGGGCCCGATTTTTCCTTTCACAGAATCGTATATAGGGACGAGTAGTCATTAACGATTTCATGTCATCTAAGAATTCTGACATTGTTGTCCTACAGACTAACACTCATGACAGGTACAATTAAATCCTAGCAAGGAAGAGTTCAAATTTACAATTCGAATTCCGAGATCAGTTTCTCCGCTATGGACTGAATCTCTGAGGCGTATTAGTCAATGGTGGCATCACTCAGATCAACTCCAACTTTCGCTATCAGCTCGGCTAAGTTTAGCTCTGGCCGAGTTATCTTCAGCATCAACAGCACGTGTTTGAGGATTGATTTCAGTCACCCTCGAAGATGTCTCTTGGTATCATCAGCTAGGTTTGCCACCCGATCTGATAGTGGTCTTAATGAGCCAACCTCTAGGGAACAATGTTCAGCATGGTGCTCAGTGCAGTTGTTGCAGATTTCAGCAGTTCCTTGTTCTTTTCGTAGACCGCCTTCAGTTTGTCGCAGTTCTTCTTGACGATTTCATAGTTTCGTACGGCAAGATCCAAGTCATGCTGTTGTCTCTCCGACAGAAGCTGGGATTTTAGTACCTTGTCCAGATCTCTGTTTTTGCTTTGGATTTTGACCCGGATCTTGTCAGCTTCCATTAGTTCGGTTGTCTTCTGTTCAAGCTCTGTCCGAGTCAACCGGTGGCTTGTCTGAAGTACCGTCAAAGCATTGGATGTGTTCTAGAATGACCTTTCAAATCCATCTTGTGATTCTTCAAGCTCTTGGATCTCTCTTTTAAGCCGCAGTGCCTCATCCTGTGGACCGATTCAACTTATAGGCCTCTGTAAGTAAAGAATATGCTAACTGGGTTTCCTGACGAGTTACCTCATGCTGCTTTCGCTCCAGTTCAAGTTTGCGTTGCAGATTCCTAGCGTTGTCTTGAGCTTTGTCATGCTCAAGTGTAACGTTACGGTATGAAGTATCACGCTGGGCTAAGGTATTTTCCAGATCAGCAATCCTCTTAGCTGTGGCTGCATGTCAGGGTTAGAGTACGTCAGGATATGTCAGATGCTAGGTTACGTGGGCGAACAAAACAGTAAGCACTTACCAACGCTTTCAGCAGCACAGTTGGCTTCTCACTCGACCAGTTGCTAGCGTAGCATGATCACATCACCCCTAATCACTGGAGTGAGCCGTTCACGCCATCGTGCAGCTTGGTCAAGCCAGTCCTGCAGTAACAGATTCTGCACATTAGTGATATTAATATTGACTTAAAAAATCAGTGCAATCAGAATAGCAAGTTACCTCAAAAGCTGCGAATGGTCTGGTTTCATATGGTCCTTTAGCAAGTTGTAGATTTGGGGTCACCAGGTCGAGTGAAGGGGCTTCCTCAATCATGACAGTGTTATCCGCTGACTTAGGAGCTTCATCCTAGGGGCTTGGCGCTGGCAGAGTGATTTCTGGAATATCTCTGGTCTTGGTCGTCTCGTCACCAGTAACTGCATCGTTCTCATGATGTGGGCATTGTTCACCCACGGCAGGCTCTTGTCTCCTTGAAGTGCTTCTTCCTTCAGGACTGCTGAGCGCGTCGTGCCAGTTAAACAGGGGTTCCATGCCAGTGTCATCTTGGTGATCTTCCGAACTCTTCAGCTGTCCTTCAGTCAGGCACTCCGGGGCCTCACGCTCAGGCACTTCAGTCGTATGTTCTGAAATCTCAAGCTCGGGCGCTTCAATTGCACTAGACCCAATCTCGGGAGGTTTAGTCGCTTCAGCCCGAGCTCGGGGGCTCTGGCTTCACTCGTCTCAAGCTCGGGGGCTTTCTTTGGGTCAGCATCGGACCCAAGAGGTACTGTACTTTGTTCCGCTGAAGGTCTGCATAGCAGTTTGATGCAATCAGCATGTTGCAAAATAGATATGAAGAGACGATCATCAAAATGTTCAGTCATACCGTGATGGCGTGAAGATACTATCACTTGCGAGAGGGAAGGACTTCACGAATTGTGCTAATTCTGGGTCAATGTCTGATAATTCAAGTTCCTCTTCTACTGGCATATCTAGGTGAGTCGGAGGGGAGGTTGTGACCTCAGTTTCTTGAGCTCGCTTGGATCTCCTTTCACGACGCTGCAGTGGGACTTCTTCCTCCTCCTCCTCCTCCTCATCAATTAAAGAACTCTAGTCAATACCGCTGAGGCATGAAACTGTACTATGGTCAGTCGTATCCTGCATTCTAAATTTCTTGCTCGGTCTCTTGGACGGGGACATTGGATCAGGCTTGGCAGGAGAAGTTTTTTGGTTGTTGATTTGTTCCCTAATGGTTCTCTTTCTCCAGGGAACATCAGACTGTTCTGTTGACGTCCTGGCTCGGGTACGCCTTGACATCCTGGAGGCGACATCACCTTCCTTTGAGCCTGTTGCATGCTCGGGGGCTTTCTCTTCTTGGGCTGCATCTTCTTCTTTAGTATCTGCATTATCATTAGGACGTGGGATGATGATGAATGTCGCAGCTTCATTATTATCTCTTCCTTGTGTCACTGCAAGCATGGCCTCCATCTCTTCAGCAGTTAATTGGGATTGCCGCTTCAACATCTTGTCTGCCTTATGCTGAGGAGGGTTAGATAGAAACTTCATAATATTGCTCTGCAAAGATAAAGTCAGAAATCTATTCAGTACTGAATACATTATGAAGAACACACCAGTGAATTGGTCGGTGAGCTACCATACTTACAGTGGGCGTTGGATGCCATTAAGAATAAGGCTATGGTGACCCTTCATTGTACACGTCACCTCTTAGCATCAGGCCAACTCGGGCCTTGATTTCTTCTGCAGATATGGGTCAGCTGATCTCTCGAGTGGGATTGCTGGCCCCAACATACAGATAGGCTGGATACACTCAATCCTTCATTGGTTGAATGCTTCGGAAGATAAAATCTATAACTATGGCGTGAGTAGTCAAACCGCTATCTTTCAAGCCTGAGATGTCATTAAGCAGAATTTCTGCCTCTGCCATTTCCTCTGTGGTTGGTGCCTCTTCCCAACTGTTAAGCTTGGAGTTCGGCTGACATCCTGATCGGGTTGGCAGGGATTTGTCGTGGTTGGTCATGTAGAACCACTCGGAGTGCCATCCTCTGTTGCTGTCCTTGAGAGGGATATCTATGTACATTGATTTGCGTCCTCTACACAGTTCTAGGCTAGCTCCTCCAACTACTTGCAGCACTTTGTCTCGGGTGCCGGGTTTGCAGTGGTACAGATACTTCCAAAGACCAAAATGGGGAGCAATCCCAAGGAAAGCTTCGCACAAGTGAATAAAGATTGAAATTTGGAGAATTGAATTGGGATTCAATTGAGATAGATCAATGCAATAGAAGTTCAGTAAACCGTGGGCAAAAGAACAGAGGGGCAATCCTAAGCCGCGGACAAAGAAAGGGGCAAAAACTAAGGACTCATGGGTATCTTCTGTGGGGACTTTTTCACCTTCGCAATCTTTCCACCCACCCAACTCCTTGGGAGGAAGAACTCCCATCTTTACAAGGTGATTCAGATGAGATTCAGAAATGGATGACATACGGAATGCCAGAAACGGCGATGGGATTGGCCGGTTTTCGTCGTGTGGAAGCCCTTCGCTTGTGTTTCCATGTTCGCTGATCGTCTTCTTCTTCGGAGCCATGGGCGCGAAGGATTCTAGCGCTTGGTTGGAAGTTTTGCGACAAGGATTTCAAATCTGGTGATGATGGTGGCAGAGTAAATGCAGTTGTTGAGAATGCGGATTCGAGTGGGAGGAACCGTTAGGGTATTGGTCTTCTTTAATATTCGACGGCATTAAATTGAGGAGTTCTGTTTTCTCTAAAGAAGTTCACGGCGTCAACATCCTATCAGTTGGCACGAATTCAGTCAAAGCGGATTTTTTGTGGACCATATGGAATTCAGTCGGACGTCATTCAGTCGGATGAATTGACTCAGTTATTAATGATTTGTCGATACTTAGTGGCAGTTGTATTCCAGATGATTCGTTTGGCTCGGGGGCTAGCAGTTTTCATTCGATGGTACGGATTTCAATGCGTAGACTATTTCTAAGCAGTATGACAGGGATTGTTCATCGAAGGGGGTAGATTTCACTTTGCAAGGCCAAATTCATGAGCAAGCTAAAACTTAAAGCATTCATTAAGAGAGGCGAGATTCATTACAAAGATGGACCTACAGATACATGAGATTCTCCTACGGTACTACATTGATAATTAGACTAAAATCCTAGCCTAATAGCCGACACGGTGGCGCTTCTTGGGTGGCAGAGCAGCATCCTCGTCGCTGCTGCTGCCATCGTGATCGTCGTCGTCTCCGCCGTTGTCATCGTTGTCATCGTCGTCATCGCCATCATCGTCGTCGTCATTCTCCTCGTTGTTGTCCTCGTCGTCAGGACCACCGAGACCGGGGTGGTTCAGGCCCCGTAGCATTGCCTTCTCCTTCCAGTTATACTGGTCGGAGTCGGCGTCGGCGTCGGAGTCTTCGTCGGCTCCCTCCGGCAGCGCCTTCCCTTTGACGTCGCTGCCGTCATCGCTGTCGCTGAACGGCTCGGCGTCGCTGGGGGGGTCTTCTTCGCTAAGACCGCCGGTGAAGATTTCATCCTCCGAGTCGGAGAACTCAGGGCGGTTCTTACGAGGGCCAGCCATGGTGTTCATGGGAAAAAGGGTTTAGAGCAGTGGAATCTTATGCATGTGTAAGGCAATGGAAGTGTGATTGATGGATGGGTTCTAGCTTCAGTTATATAGCAGGCGAGGTGCCGCTTCGGTTTCTGCAAGTCCACGTATAATGATGGCGTTTGGTATTCGGATGGACACGTGTCGGTGATCCATAAACGAGACGAATCAAGAGGGTTGGATCCATGAACGGTTGGGTTTTCAAGGGAAAAGCGTATGCGGCAAAGAAAGGAATGGCTCTTCATTTTACTAGCAGTTTCTCGGTATACACCCAATGGGTGGGGAGTTTTTTCTGTAAGTTTTTTTCTGATTGAGACAAAGGCCTGAAGACTTCAGTCAGGCAGTGTTGAGTCGGGAGAGCTCTTTGGACCTTCAAGTTGATTGTTACTCAAGTCAACTTGAAGCTCGGGGGCTACACCCAATGGGTGCACCTAGTCGGTGCAACCATTGAAACGACGCAGTGATTGATTCAGGAAGAAATGTGTACTTTCAAAATTTCAGATTGTTAGGACCTTGAAGATGATTGTTACTCAAGTCAACTTGAAGCTCGAGGGCTATACCCATTGGGTGCACCTAGTCGGTGCAACCAATGATTCGAGAAGACAAATGATCTAGAGATGGGGTTGTCAAGGGCAGTTGGTTCTTTCTAGATCTTTAAGCTGGTTGATGCTCAAGTTAGCTTAAAGCTCGGGGGCCACACCCAATGGGTGCACCTAATCGGTGCAACCATTGGAGAGACATGAAAGTTGACTCGGTGAGATGCTTCACTCGGAGCTCTAGTTGGTTGTGGGAGTCTCGAGTCAATTTACCTCTGAATTGACTCGAGCCTCGGGGGCTTGTGGTGGATAGATATCCCCTGGCTCCTCATGGCGTGGATCCAGGACATGGGCCAGCAGTGGGCCTAAGTCGGGTGAGTGGCCATTTCCATGGGCCGAACGCCTGGCCCAGGCCCGATCGTGGTCGTAATGGCTTGGAGTTCAAGGCAACGATGGCGCAAACTGGAGAACAAACAGGGAAGTTTGGCTCGGACTCTAGGTCCGAGATTTGAGGAGATTGACGAAGATACGATGGAAACTTAGATTATGTTTGATTTTATGTAATCTGAACTGATTAGGAGATATAGAAGGAAATCGACTTGTAACCCAAGATTCCGTCAGCTTATATAAGGCGGAGGAGGGACCCCTACAGAAGATAGATACTCCCATCGCAATCCAGCCATAACCCTCATTGTAACCTCGAGAACTCGCAGCAATACAACCATCGAGCTACGTCGATCCCGCCGAGCCACAAAAGCTCCACGTGACCCGTCCCGTGGTGCACTGCCGGTACTAAACCTTGACAGCTGCATAACCAGCATCAACAAGGAAGTACTTCCCTAGGATGAGGAGAAATTATCAGACATAGCTAAGAAATTGTCAAGTATTAGTGGTTTCTATGGGCTCTAGTTACCTTGGGGGACTCTAAGTGCATCATCCCTCTCCAATGCATCAGCAAGAACACAAGCATCATGGGCTGAACCCTGCCACCCAGCAAGCACATAAGTAAATCTGAGATCAAAATCAACAGCTGCCATAACATTCTGAGTTGTGGTGTGCTTTCTTCCTAGAAATGCTGCCTTCTCACTAGCTGGAACTCTAGCTAGAACATGAGTCCCATCAATAGCACCTACACAGTCCTAAAAGAGTGCAACATATGCTCAATTACAAGGTATGGGTGGGTGTCAAACATAAGTGGACAGAACATAATTATGGCTAACCTTGAAGAAAGGGTTCCATCTTGGACTGTGCTGTATTTTAGTTGGGGTAGCAGAGGAGTGTGGAAGGATCATCTCATTCCTTAGTTCACCAACAGCAAATAGAACCTCGCGGAAGAAACGGCTAATAGTTTCTGTGGACCTCCTAAAGGATAGCCCAATTATTCTAAATCTCTGGTTGTGACCGACCACATGAAGGAACATGGCAACTTGTTCCTCCACCGAACTGTGTACGGTATCCTTCAACAACTCTCTAGTGCGGAAGAGGTCACAGAGCTGAAAGAAAGGGGCCCTCTTCATTCTCAACAGATCAATGCACCTTGTGTCGTCTGAATTGTAAATGAACATGAGGTTCTGCTGTCTAATTTCATCTCTAGCTGCCAGAGGAGCATAGGAGATGCATCGGTTCGATTGGGAACACAACCTAAACCTCACAAACATCCAAGCCGCAAGAACCACAACTACTGCTGCACCCCTCCGAACAAGACGGCGCTGAGATTGTTCATCCATTCTAGTTGTAGAGAAGAAAGATCAGATTAGAGAGGAGAGTACCCTAGGGGATGGGCAAATCTACTAGACTAGTATGTCATAGCATAATATCACTTGAGCAAGGCTGCTACAACCGAGGTTGGCCTCCCTTTGCTCATGTGTAATCATTGACCAAGCAAAAGAAATTCATATGACTAGCTCATCACAGAACCTAATAGCAATGCTCATTATTTTTCCACATCATTGACCATTCTACCTTAAATCAGACCAAATCGACAACAAAATGGCAAGAACATAACATCAGTTCAATAGATCTACACCACAAGAATGCAGATCTGGTAAAACCATCATCATATCTAGCAACAAATAGAAGCAAGGAATGCTCATTATTTTTCGACATCATTGACCATTCTACCTTAAATCAGACCAAATCGATAAAAAAATGGCAAGAACATAACATCAGTTCAATAGATCTACACCTCAAGAATGCAGATCTGGTAAAACCGTCATCATATCTAGCAACAGATAGAAGCAACTCAAGTCCATATCATAGATCAAGTACGATATCAGAGGGAAAATAACGTAATAGTAACAACATCATAACAAAGAACATAGATCGGCGAAGAATCGCCACGGAGGACATGCATGCGAAGCATCAAGATCAGAGGGGAGGAGAGGAGCAGAAGAAGAAGGTCATCACGAACCTGCACCTACCACGAACAAGGAGCGAGGAAGGCTCGCCGGCGGTGACTGTGAGGAAGAAACACAGTGCGGAGGAGAGGGGAGGGGAGACCTGAGAGGGGAGAGGGGAGGGGGGAGACGAGAGGCAACAGACGACGGCGCAAATGGGAGCAAGGGAAACCCTAGCACCGCGAGGTGCAAGGGAATAGCCACTGAAGGCCGCCGCGGGGCTCACGAGAGGCCAGCTGGGCAAGGCCAGGATAGAATGGCCGATTCGGCCGTTCGCCCAGACCCACCCCGTGGGCCTCTCCTTGCATGCTCAAGGACAGGCTATAGGAAGTGGTTCCTTTGCCAAACAATGGGCCACGTCCTGGGGTGGGCTGGCCAGCCCGCTAGGCGGGCAACCAAACAGCCCCATAATACACAGGTGTGACGGCTGCGACGGAAAGGGCCAATTGGAGGAGCTACAAATGGATGAGAACACAAACTTGGCATTACTGAGAACGGTATGATATGGGGGCGGGGGGGGGGGGAGCCTTGAAGGAAGTATCAATGACTACTGAGCAAAAACAATGTAACCTCCACTGAAACACAGCAAATTATATATGCCCCAATTCACAGGAGTATTTTACATGAAGAAAAATAGCAATCTGAAAAGCAGGATACGGATCACCAAAATGCTGGATTTTTGCATGCATGGACTCTTTTACATAATAAAATCCTAACCCCAGACATCCTCCAGAAAAAAAGGTTGGCCCAACAATCTGGTTTGTAAAATGTGCAACTCACTGCATGAAACTCTTGTGAAATTGATATATGACTTTCCATCGGTCACATTTTACGATCATTCGATCCATCGAACGGTTCCATTGGATGACTAACAAAATTCAATCTATCAATCACATTTTACACAACCACATTGGTGACCGATTAAATTCAATCTATCAGTTATATATCAAAATTACATAACACAATAAAAAAAATATGGTGCAGCAATAAATAATAATATATGTGTAGTAATTTAACAAAACAAACACAAAATCGTTTGACTAATGGATAAAAAAATATCGACTGAAGAGGAGTAAATATGGTAATTCTTTAGCTGAAAAAGCAATAAGTTAGAAACAGCTAATGGGTGACAACATGTATAAATCCCTTTTTTGTAAACCAAAAATAGATCAAGACATTTCTTTTATGTTCCTTACTCTTTCCTCTGAATTACCATTTTTCAAAGACGTGGAGTTACATGATGATAACATACACTGAAATATTTACGAGGGAAAGTTCCACCCTGACAGCACCTTGGTTAGTTGGTTTTATAACTAAGACATGAGAATACACCCTTCATCGACTCAGGAGACGATGTCTTGTGCAATTAAGAAAACATGGAGCATTAAGATGAAATGGAAATTGTATATGTTCTTTTAGACGGACAGTAGTGCAGACACAAAGAGAGAGGAGCCTTTGGCTTCTGTGTTGGATAAGTTGGGCTGTCATCAAATTGCATCTTCTGCTGTTTTGGCATGCTACAGTTTACACAACGAAAATACTATTAACCAAAGGGCGTCAATGTGCAGTTTCTCCACCTGTTACTGTAGTCTAGACGGGCTTGGCAAATTCCCAACGATTTCTAAAGAAAGATCAAGGTTGGTTTATTTTGCTATACTAGTATGTAGCTTGAGATCTTGGATTTACTTGTGGAATCTTGTTGGTTCGTGTTCGTTCCATCGGTTTAGCTATCTAGGCAATGTTGTTAGCCGCTTTATTATTAACAGTATGACTGTTTCATCACTCTTTTAGTACCACAATTTCCATGTTTCACCCCAAATTAGTTCTGCAATTTATTATTCAGTGAGCAACTTTCACTCCACCGCAACTCTAGAAAACACTAATTATTCAGTGTGCTCCTTAACTTGGAGGCATTTCGTCGAGCAGCTGCTGGGCGTTGTGCGTGGCGATGTCATCAGAAGCATATCAAATCCAGCTTTTCTCGGATTAGATTACAAACACAAAACTTACATATTTAAGTGATTCTTGGTCATTTATTTGGGGCACCTCCATTTACTCAACTAAGCAAGCTTATCAACATCCCTTGGGGCAAAGACAGGTTCATGCAAGTTTTTCATTGCTCTGGAAATCTTCCTATCGAAATAAACATAAAGTCTTTTTCTGGCTCCTACACGATAGGCTAAATACAAGAAATATATTAAGAAGGAAATCGATGCTATTGCAGTCATACAATTGTGTTCTTTTGTTCATCTAACACAAAGGAAACTCTCCACCACTTATTTCTACAGTTTGATTTTTGCAAGTCTTGCTGAAGCTTACTTGGCCTAATAGTTCCTCAAGGTCAAAATCATTTTCAAATACTGGAGCTCTTCAAATCGACATTGACTGTCCCTTTCTTCATAGAAATTATTGTTATGAAGTGCTGGTGCATTTGGGTGACTAGAAATAACCTCATTTTCGATGGATATCAGCATAATTAATTTTGGCTTGTAAATTTTTTTTTTCAAAAAGATCACTCTCGTTCTTTGCAGAGCTAAAGCTATGTACTTCCCTTCCATAAAACTTTGGTTCGAGAACTTCGCTAGTGCTTTATATATTAGTATTGCATGGGAAACCCTCCAGTTTTCTAAAAAAAAACTATTGGAGCATTGTCCAGCATGCTCTGTGTCTTGAGGAGTCACATCTTCGTGGCGGACTGCGGTCTGCGGACATTGCAGCTCCTTGCGGACGCCAGGGACAAGTGGAGGGAGTGCATGACCAGAGGGAAATGGAATGGCGCAGTTGGCTGAGAGAGCGCTCGGTTCAGAGGCATTTCGCGTCTCGGCGTGGATTTCAATAGTGACCCAGGTTAAAAAATAACACGCGCAAAGCATTTTCTCCGCGCCGCGCCGCGCCGCTCTGAGGTGTGGCAGGTGGAAGGAGGTGCGTGCAGGTGCAGCTTGACTGTGGAAGGGAGGAATACCAACTGACTTGTAGCAGTGTGTAGGCGACAGGCAGCGAGAGAGTTGTGTATTTTTTTTCCTTCTTCTAATACATCCATGCGGTAAATCTCTTAGCACACACATTATTAGCTAGTTGGGTGCAATTATTTTTAGTGGCTAAATGAAATTCGTTGATTCAAACATAATCTATGGTTATCCTCGTCAGATTACTCATCCCTCTGCCTATATTTCAAGGCAATTGCTACGATACACCAAAAATAATATAGACCATTGATCTATTGAAGTATTACCTTCAAGGAGGTAATAGATAAAAAATTATAAATGTATACTTTGTATTCATTTTTAATTCCAAAAATTTGGGGAGTATGGTAACTAACTAACTACAGTTGTTTCTCTTGATATTTTGTGACAGCTTTGGCTTTTTCTCTCATCACTTGAGGATACGTAACTTGATTTTGGTGATGATTATTTTTCTTTATACATAGGGCTTCGAATGTGACCGTGGTTTTTTTTCTCGGTTTTGAGCGTGGTCACTATATCGAAACGTGAGTACTAGGAAGTGAATTAATCTTAAGTTCCATGTGACTCGTTGATACTTACCACTGATGCAGGTGAGTACGTGAACTACTTATACTGCGATCTGAACATACCATCACAATCGAACGTTACTATTGTACGTTGTTGTGAATGGCGTTTGGTCAGAGAGTGAGGCAGGATATACAACTCTGTTCTAGGTTTTAAGAATGGAACGGTCACTACTAGAGAACGGACTATCCGTCCTCTAGATCCATTCCGATATGCAATGGAGAGGTACCGATAGAAGAATCATTTTCGGTTCGAAAAATGTAGTCTCTCTTAGATAGGTTTTAGTCTGTGTTGGTATTACCAACCAAGACAAAAGAGTACATTTCGTTCCGGTTGGTAACACTAACACGGGCTTGCCTATGAAACATCAGTTCCGGTTCTTACACTAACAGTTCTAAGCCCGTTAGTCACAGTTAATCATTGACCACTTGTCAAGCACTGCTTTGTCTTCGTGCCCCTTAAGGGAAATGCTTCCATGGACTTCTTTCTCAACTTGCACGACTTTTAAAGCAATCTAGGTAATTAAAATTAATTAATTTCGCCTAGGTAATTAAGGCCGCACCATACCCTTGCCCAGCCTAGATCCAGTCCATCGTAACGCTAGCTGCCAGGTGCCGATCTGAACCTCACGGAGTGAACTGATTGTCGGTTCTATTCCTCCCTGTTCATCGTAACCTCTCGGACGAGTGACTCAGGAGGACAGGAGCCGAGCCGGTAAAGAAGATGGTGGTTTTTTTGGTTGGATGGACAGGGATGAAACAATTCTAACCTCATTAGTCACTGTTGATCAATGACCACTAGTCAAACACTATTTTGTCTCACTGCCCGTCAGTGACGTCCCACAAAATTTGATGGTTCTGTGCATATTACTAATGGGGTCTACCTTAGCAAACCAAAATAAAAAATGTAATATATATTGATGAATTACAGTATAAATCATAGCGATATGGTCGGTATTATACCCGATATTGTACTTGCTATATAATATTTACTTGAAAAACATCGTCCTCTTAGCGTTCTTTGGAATGAAAAACCTTTCCATACCACTTTTTTAAGATTGAGTTAATTCCTCAATCCTTTGCTTCTTTTTACACTTTTGATGGCCAGACTCATACTTTCTAACTTGATTCGAAGATGGCATGGCTTCCTAGTTCCTACACATATACATAGACAAAAAAAAATTCTAGACTAATTAATCTATTAACACATTATGCATATACTTTGACAAAAAATATCTTGGGAAATTGGGATCTACCTACTGCTGTAGCGCTGATTCTTGTTGGTCGTTAATGGCTTCATGGACTGGTAGCTAATCAGCGATGAGCGATGTACGATTTAGAACCAGCTTGCCGGAATGAACTACTGAAGACGATCAGACAGACAGACAGCGGTGCACAGCGATTCGCCTTCCTTGCCTGCAAACTGCGAGTGCGATGCCGATTGCCGACTGCGAGGCGCCGATGGCCCGATGATACGATGGAATGCAGCGGGCGGAGGCGATGAAGATGATGCGTCGTCGTCTGGTCGAACTCGAACCGTCGAAGAGGCGAAGACGCCGGCCGAATCAGCGGGCCAGAGCGTGATTTTTCTCGGGAACTCACGCAATCACGCGTGATGGGAGAGGAAACGCCGCGCGGTCCTTCCGGTGGGAGAAGGCTGTTGTTTCGGGCCAAAAAAACTCTCTTGACCGTGTTTTCAGTAGAAATATTACTTTTTATGAATATATATGTATGGATCTTAAATTAATTTAGGAGCCTCCCGATTTTGAGAGCTTTGTGCGGTCGCACAGTCCGCACAGGCCCATGGACGCTCCTGCTGCCCGTGGGTCGTGCATCTACTTTGTGGCACTACTTTGTCTCACTGCCATGTATCGTGCATTGGGACATGCGGTGTCCGGATGAGAGCATTTCCCTTAAAGTTTATTTGCTTTCCTTGCGGTTCATGTCGATGTCATGTCATTCCTAGGGAAAACACAATGCTACTAATTTTTTGAACCAATAGTGGATAAGAGGTAGTAATAGTTGTGACTAAATATTATGGCATCTTTTAATCTTAGGTAAGACACCAGTCGAAAACTCGAATTCCGATGAGCAGGATCTGCCACTTGAACAAGCAGTGATAGCCTTTTAAAAGGGAAACACCGATAACGGCCAAAAAAAATCCTATACATAAGCGGCACTGCCACGTGTTTTTTCAACACAACTACGCACATGTTGTTTGCAATGTGCACTCTGGGCTCAATCGCACGACCTTTTCTTACTACTACACGCCACTTATAACTAGTAGATAGATAAGAGATGAATTAGTTTCTTACTGAGACCTATAAATCTTTCTATTAAATATTTGGATACCTAAATGATCTCAAATGAAAAGTAGTCAGCTATAGAGTTTAGATCTCTTCAAGCACTACCATTTTGATATAGAATGTATTTCAACCAGATATTGTTCTAAAACCTAAGAAACATGAGATAAAATACTGCCCGTTTGGGTACATAAATGAACTCAATTGGAAAATTTATCGACTCCAACTTTGCAAATCGTAACTATTTACTAGGTTGTTCTCAAAAACGAATATAAAAATTTATAACATATAATAAATATTTTGGATGGTAAACAACCTAAAAATACCATGCTTTGCAACTACAATATTTTAGATCTCATTGAGACTCTATAATTGTGCTATAAATTTAATTTGTATCTGAATTTATTTAAAAGCTATGAATTTATTTACATAAAAAATATCTTTTATATCCAAATGAAGTGATTAATAAGAGGTAAAATAAGTGCTATGTCGGAAATCCTAATGTGGAACAACAAAGTCACATATATATTGCGGCATATAACAGGGCTTTGGTGTTTATACCCTCACTTTAGAGTGTAATGGTGATTTTGCCCTCACTTTTTAACTTTGTGGATTCACACCTACGTCAAATCGAAGGTAGGTTTTACCCCTCTCAGTCAATGCCTCTTAAGGTGCCTATTCTCGTAAAAAAACCCATCTTGCCTATGCGATTTTGCCCTTGTTTTTAGTAACGAATTGTGATAAAACCCTACTTTAGCACAAACCGTTGAGCAATATTATGACAGATTGCAAGGGAATTGATTATTTACAACAAAAACTAAGCAAATTCCATGCGATTTAGCCTAAAAATCACATCATTATGTCAGCCAATCTCCTCACCAAATCTAATACAGTACGTACATCCATCTGAAATTGTGCTCTATGCATTACAAAAGCAAGGAAATCCCCAAATAACCTCCATGGCTCGCACTACTCGCACTGATGGGCCGAATCTCACTACTGGAAGTCGCGCCGGTGAGGGGGAGCAATGCCTGCCGGGCCCCGAGCCACGCTCCCATACCGGGAGGGGCCGCGGCTGGTGCGCCGGCCAAAGGAAAAAGCCGTGTTGGGCGGGGGAGGGGGTCGCGTCTGAAGGGCCTCGGTCCGCGTGCTCTGGCCGGGGGTAGCGGCGCCGCCAGCAACTTGATGTGGGGCCATGCCATCCTCGCTGGGCCACGCCGCGGCGCCAGCCGCTAGGCCACGACGCAGGGCCAAGCCACTGGCCGCCTTACCGGTCACGTTGGCTGCCTCTCCCTGCGCTGTTGGCTGCTGGGCCGCGCCGTGGCTGTAATCGGGAGATGGGACTGCTAGAGAAGTGAGAGTAGGATGGATGGATAAGGGTAGGGATGCCCTTTTCCCATGGGTTTGTATGGTTTTTTTAATTTGTTTAATGTGTCAACATCTAAAGGACTTCTAAAGTAGGGAAAACGACGTGTTCATTTTCAAATCGCGAAGGTAAAATCACAAAGTTAGAAAAAGAAAGGTAAAATCACCATTAGCCTTCAGTGTAGGGGCAGAAGCATCGATCTCCCTATATAATATCATAACTGGTAAGCCAAAATATGGAGTCATAAAGTTACAATAGATATGTTGCAGCAAGAACTAACATAGCATAATCTAAGGTTTTAAGTGAATGTGTGTCAAAATGCATAAGGCTTTGTTCGGTTAGCCTTGAACTAAAGGGGATTATTAGGTTGGACTGAGGAGATTTTTGATTTGGTAGAGATTTAATTCCCTCGATCCTCTCAAATTGAACAAGCCTAAAAGTGCAACGCAAAAGAAAAAACGGTGAATGGGAAAATAGTGTGGTGTAACAATCAGTAACAAAGTCATGAATTTTTAATATTCTAATAAGTTTTACTAGCAAATGTGTCCGTGTGTTGCAACGGAAAAATAAATATACTCGCACAATCTTGAAGGTTTGGATAAACAGAGTTAAACCATATAGCCATTAAAATTTAGTCAATTTGTATCAAATAGGCGGTTAGTGTAAGCCTAAATTTTAGCTACTACTCCTATGTTACATAATTATACAAATAGAAACAATTACACGTGGAAAGAAATTAGCAGTCTGGGAGCAAGCAAGACCTGAAAATATTAGCCCTTGATCCTAGCCATTTGCTGTCAGCGGCATATACGAAAGGTCGGACCGTCCGTGGAGCCGCCGTTGTGAAGGCAAGCTTGTAGATGTGAAACTTTCTTGAAGAGCAGGGGCTCCTGTTGCGTCGTCAAGGGGAAGGTGTTTTCGTGGAGGAATCAACAGCCTCGGTTGCAGAAGATGGCAGCAAGGGAGAATCCACCGATGCCGGAGGGTGAGGCAATAGTGTGCGCACGGCTCGATCGTCCATCCACTGAATATGCAGTGGCTAGTGGCTCGCGTGCTTTCCCGGCACTCAATCCGCCAGCCGATACATTGGCATGCATGTTTTTTTTTGCTTCTGTAGTAATCTATTGGGATGAAACTTCTTGATATTTGGATCTTCCTTTAATTGCATGCATGTCTTGACCCCATTTTCCATGCGATGATGCGAAGCTCTTGATGCCAGAGCTAGTCCAGACACCAATTAGTTTAGTCTGGATCCAATCTGTGTGCTTCGATTTCTATTACCATTGTTGTCTTAGATCTCCGTGCAATTTAAGTTACGACAAACTCTCTCGGTGCGTTCTATTCGATTTGGTTTGGTTGTGCGAGATTTATTTGAAGGTCATTGCATTGGATGGAGTCAGGATCAAATAGATGATTAAACCGTCAGAGGTAAAAGATCTAGAGATAATTGAATTCAAACCGGATTCCAATTGGACTTAGCATTAATTAGTAACCGTATTGTATGAGACAGGTCTCACATGTCATATTTATGAGAAAACGGTCTAAGAATATTATTCTCCTTGATATTAGGTAATAAAGATAGGGATTTTCTAAATGCATGGTGTCAAGTAGCAGGGGTCGTTGCACTGTTATTGGTCCTATTCGGATTTAATTTTAACCAAACATAACACCTCCTTATTACTTGCTACTTTAAAAAGCCATGCCCGTTGCGGGATCCAAATGTCATGTCTCATGCAGCAAAATACAGAGTTAAAAGGATAGAACTACTGCATGTCTGTGGCTTTCCAGGCGCCGTACAACCTGAACAGGTTGAACGAGGACACAGCTGACACAGCGAGCACGAGCACGGCCACCACAAGGGCGCAGACGATGGCGCCAGCAGCCTGCATGCTGAATTTGGCGTAGAGGTCAGCCGTCCCCATCCAACCAAACACCGGGAGACCGTGCTTTCCGATCATGGATGACACCAGCGCCGCCGCAAGCGCCGAGACCACCATGTATGCAATCACCTGAGTTTTGTTAATTAATTACTCTTTCCGTGAATTGAAGAGCAGCTGCCGAAATAACTTTCAGAGGGCACTGACAGACAAAAAAGGCACCGTATCCGGTGCAACCAGGTACCTACGTGCAACCATGCAACCTGAAGACCAGGTACACTTGATGGAGATCCTATGGCCGACGTCTAAAGTGCTGCCGTTTTGCAAATAAACGCCCGCAGCGGCGCAGCCCTGCCTCTGTACTAATTCTAGCATGTACGTTTTGCAAAACACCCCTCCGCTCATGTCCCCGTAGCTCCCACCTACTTCCCCAGCGATGGGCGACGGCGCCGTCAATCAGATGCGACACCACGCCGTGACGCCGGCCAACAACAAGCCGCACTCTCTGAGTCTCTGTTCCGGTGGTTGTGCCGCCAGCCCTGGTGGCCGCGCTGCCCTCCGTGGAGTCGTTGCGCCAGCCCGCCTTTGTTCCCTGCGCCGGCGTCCAGGACATTGGCGGAAGAAGGTTTGACCTTGGCAGCAATGGCCGTCAGCCATGACCACGGCACCAGCGTTCGGCTAGGTTCGACAACCATGGTGCCGGTGCGCCAGCGTCCTGGACGTTGGTGGTGGAAGCTTCATCCGTGTCTGGCTGGCAACCATGACACCGGGGTTCAGCAATTCACTGATTGGCATATGGTGATGACAATCTGCAATGCGAAATGAAGCGTCGTGGTTGCCTGATGGGATACTATTAGAGCCAGGGGGATTTGTAAAAAAAATGGACTGGTGGACAGCTGCGGGCGTCTACTTGGAAGATTTCCCCACCCTTGCTTATGGCCATCGGATCGCATTTGAAGGGCACCGGTTGCTTATTTGCATAGTTGCACGGAAGATGACGTTTGCACACGTCACACGATATGTTGCCGACAAAAAAAAACCGTACCTGATCGCAGATGGAGACAGCGCAGGCCATGGGCTTGTTGACGGGTGTGGTGTTTCTCCATCTGAGCGCGCTCATCACCAGGCATCGCCCTGCCTGGAGGAGGTTGCAGGACGCGGCTACTCCGTTGACGATCACCAGGAGCCTGCATGCACATACAAAATTCACATCGGCCTGTTATCTTTTCTTTAATTTTTTCCCTTTTCGTCAAGAGTAGGGTGTCTGATTTTTGAATAGGCCGGGTGCTTGCACGAACGCCGGTATATTCGTGTATCGCGCCACCTTCACGAACGATCCCATGAAGTCATGGGTCTCCGTGTTCACGGCGAGCACCACGGCTGCCACCAGCGCCAATCTGCATGCCATGAACCGCAGGCACAACTCGGTGGCGCAAAGCCGACCCTCCGTGCATGCCCACACGCGCCAGCCCGCCGCAACCCCAGAGCGGCGCCCCGGCGGCGGTGGGACAACATCAACGGCGTCACTGGCTGTTAGGCTGATGACCTCGATGTCGTCATCGTCAACGCTGCCCCCCTCCTGTCGTCTCATCCTTTTGACACCTCCAGAACCGCGCGTCCGCGACGCGTCCTATGTTTGTTTTGGTGAGAGGCTGAGAGCGATATTTGCATATATATATCATACATGCAGTATAATACTCCCTTCATCCACAAATAATCTATATATTTAGGAGGAAAAAGATGTCCAGAAATGATCTACGTATTTGCAGAAGAGTTTGTTAATACACCTTGTATTTAGCCACTGCGTCTATGCATGTAGGTGACATTGGTTGCATGCAACTCTATGCATTTAATAGTTCTTTCTACGATGCATATTTAATAAAAATATAAGTATGTACTCATTTCACTTTGGTCTTAGTACCATCTACAAATATAAAGATTATTCATGTATGGAGGAAGGAATATCTCATCAAGAATATGAGAGAGAAGGAATATATAAATGGGTATATGAATGAAGAATTAATGGACCAGAGTTCAAATCCTCATGACGCGTGCGACCACCGCACATAAATACATCAAGTATAGGCTGCGCCTGGGATATGTAAAGATGGGCACACATTCTGTATATGTACACTATATATGAAAGCTTTCAAGGTATTTAATGCACTTCTTGATATCTTTCGTCTGGAAGGACACGCATAGATTGATGACTTCAGAAATAAAAAGGTAAATCAAATTCGACAACTCAAAAATATATATACTGCTCGCTATGGTTTTTTATATTTCTTAAATTAAAACAATAAACTAGCAACTGATAAATATTCGAAAATGGATACAGTAACCAATATATCACATATAGCAAGATAACAACCAACAAGTATGAATGAACCGTACCAATGCAGATTTATTAATCAACCAATAAATACTAGAAGATCTACTAAAAATATTTGGAATTCTTAAATAGCCAAGCACATATAGAGGTGAAGCATTGCAAAGATACATATCATAAATCATGTACAAACAACCAAATCATAGCTAGAGACAAATCCAAAGCAATTTCATTGATCGCACTCAGAGATTTTTTTCATCAACCTAAGAAGAACAGAGAGACTACTCAAAAAACATCATGAACTAGAAGTCTCAATCGGATAGATAGGTACATAAAAGCATTGTCTTTGGCATGGTTCCGACCTAAATGATAAGAAGGATGTAAGGAAAATAGGCTCTATGCCTCATGCTTAGTGTGCTTATTTTGATTTCTAGTGGTTGAACCGACAACATGCGCATTTGAGGACTAATATATGGGCCTTAATAATTGTTTAAGTTGCTTTAAAGACCCAAAACATCAATGATTAAAAACCATGCTGGCCCTGACCAGAATTTTTCACACAAGGGACGGTCAATTGATGCATACCAAATGGTTCATTGGGAAGAAGACGGCCGCAAATTGAAGACCAAGACCAGTGCAAATACATGGACTAGACGGTCCTATGTTCAAACACCTGACAGAAGCAGCAATGGGGATGAAGGAGTGACCTGTGAGTTGCACACACCGAATAGTTCGATGTTGCACACACCAGACGTTATAGGACAAGAGATGCCAACGGCTAGTCTAGGTGTACACACGGATCATCCGGTGAGAACAACCTGCGAGCTACAGTTTTTTTAATGGCTAGTTTTGGAGTTTGGGCTATTTATACCCCCTGCCCGGTCTCCATAGCATTGTTGGTGACTCTTGAGTTTATTCTAGTGTTGAGACACATTCTTGAGAGCCCTAATTCATCAAGGGAGCATATAGTGTATACTTTAGCATAGATAGTGCTTGTGAGCACTTGTTTAGGCCTTGTTTAGTGCATAGCCCTTGGTTGCGACCAAGTGTTATAGTGAGACTTGTAAGTGTGGGGCTTCTAGTCTTGTGAGACTCTCTAGATCGTGGAATGTGAAGTGGCTGCCACTTGCTTGTGAGAGGCAGGAAGGCCCTCAACCTCTTGGCCAAAGCTCACCGTAGTAGAGATAGTGCTGAGTTTCTGAGAGAGGCTCAAGGAAGCCTCCACTCGAGAGTGTGTGTGCACTAGGGATATCCGAAGTTACTGTGATGCCCCCGGCATCTCGAAAGTCTTAACACGCGATTAGATTTGTGGTAGTCAAGGATCTGGCTTAATGATGTTTAGAGAAGAGCAACAACTAGACTAGTAAATCACGAAGTCAAAATTTTCTAATGAAATATGCAAAACCCCTGAGTTTATTTGTGACCATAGTTCAAAATATAATGTGATTGGAACCAAACTCTCTATAACAAACTTGTAGACAATTTTATGTAGATCAACTTTGTTATTGAGTATGGTAACATGTACAAAGGTTTAGGTGGAGTTTTGAGTCGATTAATGAAAAAGACAGAAATCTGCCTAAATTTGATCGGTAAGGAAAATTCAAATTTCATAGGAACAAAAGTCCCTATCATGCAAAACATCATATAAGAAAGTTGTAGATAATTAAAAACTACACAACATTGGTATAATACTCTTTCTCTGAAAATGAGCATAAAATAGACTTTAGGAATTTCTAAGTTTGCATTAAACCTTGGTCAAACTGGAGTCAGCAGGTTAAATTCAAATTTAATCATGTTTAAACTTGGAATATGATGTTACCCATTTTGACAAAGTTGTAGATCCTAAAAGGTACAACAATTCATTAAATTGGGTCCTTTCCAAATTCGGACTCTAGAATACCCAAAAATTCAAAATTCAAACAGGTCTTCCTGCAGTCAACAGGGGATTTCCTTTTTTTTTTCAAAATTTTATTTTCTCCGTGAGTCGCTGACGAGCGGGCCCCACCTGTCGGGCTGCCCGCGCCAGCGCATTCCACCGACTCCCTTGCTCCGTGCACCCGGTCCGTAGACCTCTCACCCTCCTCCTCACCCCGACCCCACCTGTCGGTCTCGCCCGGTCCATGGACCGCGTCCACCCGCGCGACGCCTTCTTCCTTCTCCCCTCCCCTGCGCCCACGCGGCGGGCGAAGGACGCCAGCGCGCCACGCCGCGGCCACACGCCACCCGCTCCGCGCCCTGCTCCTGCCTCCATCCCACCGGCTTCCTTGAGGTCGAAGCCACCTACCACTCGCCCCTCCGCTCTCCTCTCCCTCCCTCTTGCTCTCTGCTCTCGCGCACCGAGCGCCGGGCCGCCATTACCGGCCGACGCCGCGAGCTCGCGCCTGCCTCCTCCGGTGCTCCTCCAGCTCTACCGATGTGCGCTCCACCACCGCCTCCTACCCCTCGTTCGGTTCCGCGCATTCTTGACTTCCCCACTTTCCTCCTTCCCCCTGTTCCACGGGCGCCACTGCACGCCGCCCCGATGCGCCGCGCCTCACCGTGGACGTCCCACCTCGGGCCATCCCCGCGCCTCCACGACCCCACCAACAGAACCGCCACCACCCCGCGCACCTCAAGCGCTCTTCACTCCTCGAATCCGCCTCCCCTCCGGCCGGAATCGCCCCGCGCCGCCCCAAGCGCCGTGCGCCACCGCCGTCCAGTTCACCGGCGTTCCTCGGCCACCGTCGCGACCTCGCGCGACACCGTCTTGGGGGAAAGAAGCCCCGTCGCCAGGAACACCTTCCCGGACCCGCTTGGCTCCAAGTCGGCGCCCCCACGCGACGCGCCGTACGCGGAAAGCCGGCCGCCGCGCGCCCCCTGCCCTGTCGGGAGGAAGAAGATGGTGACTTTACAAAAATCCCCCTGTCATATTTCGTTTTTGTGCGCCCTGTTTGATTACTGTGCACTGAGTCTTAGACATATTCCACGCAGGACCCTGGGAGCTACGGATATTTCCGATCTAGTCCCCACCAGAGGGCTTTTCCATTTAAAATTCATTTCTCTCGGTTTAAACTTTGGAAATTCGTAATAAATCAAATAAAAATCAGAAAAATACAAACTAAGTTGCATTTTTATCCTTGTTAAAAGATCTATCTGCTAGGTATGATGGTTGAGTAGGAAAAGACTGTTTTGCCCCTGATTGCTTGCATGTTATGATTTCTTGAATAATTAGCAAAACTAAAATTAAACACTTTCAAAAATTACTAAACTTGGATAGTAGCTTTTATATGATGATTAAGATCTATGATGATTTTTGGAAACCCTAGCACGCAATGCTTAATTCCTGTTTTACCCCTATGTGTGTATTTAGTGTATTATTAGAATATGAATATATATACTACATAAAACTCATCCTAAAAAATCCACAAAAATTATATTGTACCCATATGACTCAATGTAGCCCAACAATAAAGTTTTATGGGTTTGCTTGCTGAGTGCTATGTATTTTGAAAATGGCAAATGTTAGGGTCATTTAAACAAAAATAGGAAAGTGCTATTTAACATGTCTCCCCTATGATTCGCAACTTGATAAACTTATATATATAACCTGCATGAGTGAATTCTTGCTCTAGGTCTATAAAAGTACTAATGCCACTAGCGCTAAAAGTAATTCTTGCTTAAGTAGTGAAATCAAACATCTTTCGATATTGTCCCTGTCCCTGTCCCTGCCCTTGAAATGTTTGCTCAAATGAGTGCTTGATCTTCATGTATCTCATGCACTGCATCATGCATATCATTCATATAATGACGCCTATTACAGATACGTGATCGGGAAGCAAGAGCATGAAGCTACTTCGAGCAACGGTGTCCAGAAGACCAAGTAAGACCCAAATACCACCTGGAGACCCCTGAAGTGGTATTTGGAAGGAGGAGCTGTCCAAGTGATCAAGGGGTTGCCTGGGGCAGAGCCTCACAACCCGGCAAACTAACTTTAGTTTAGTTTGTTCAAGTATCAACAACAAAAGGTAGGCCCCTTAGGCATATACACCTACCTAGGGAATCTCACCATCCTTTATTTGATTGTGCATTTACGTTCAGGTGTTGTTTGGAACCCCACCTGCATAAATACCTGATATCCTATGTAGAATGGATAGAACGAAGTCTATGCTTAGCCATGCTTAGACGGTAGAAGTCGAGTGAAGATATTCACTCGCGAGATGATAGGACCCAAAATGCTTTACAAAAATTTAATACGAGAGAAATATGATATGATGTGATGAAAAGATGAGACCGGGCGGAGATATGGGCATATTACGATGAAAAATGATGAGGATGGTTTGGTGGACTCCGCCCGAGTCGTTTAAGGCCCGATTCGCTGTTCGCCTGCTGATCGGCATAATATTGCTAGAGTGCTTAACCGGGATAATGGACCAGTGAAAGTCTTACTCGTGCCATCCGAAGAACAGAGACAGGTTCCTACCATTCTTGTTGGAGGGAGTTAGGCCTGGGGGAGCTTGTACTCGAGGGAGGGCTGACCCGGAGCGGCCGTGGTATCGCTCCTAAGGGAGGGCTGACCCGGTGCGACCGTGGTATCGCTCCTGAGAGGGCAAAACCCAGGGGAATGGCGGGATTGAATCGAACTTGGGATGGGACGAGTGGAGATGGGGGCTATATGTGGGAACGCGATGGCTAGTAAGCATATACCCCTGGCATGATAGTTATTCCCGGGAATTAAAAATCGATTCGAATCGCTGATGCTCACCAGGTGTGAGAATGCCAGTATCGCACACGGGCAACGTAGTAATAACTTTAATATCTTGTTCATTTAAACATGCTTTTTATATTACATGTTTGTACTTGTATGTTACGTTTCCGCAAGTTCCTTTATGATGACATAAGTGTTGGGATGATGATGTATATGAGCTATAGATGATAAGAATAACTATAATGAACCAAATGAGACTTATACTTTAGAAATAAATGATACTTGAAAGTAAGGACTCAATTCTAGTAAGCTTGCGCGGGTTAGAGTCCAGTCCACAAAAAGCCTTGCATACTCTCAAATGTGTCAGGTTGAAACCGCCCACGGGTAAGTCCTACGAGTACCTCACGTACTCACCCCTACGTTGTTGATGTTTTTCTTTTCAGGAGTATCATGATCGAGAATGACAATGGTGGGCTCAATGTCATGGCTCGATATTTTATTTTCCGCTGCAAGAGTATATCAGTATTACGTCACGGTTTCCGCTGCGCGGCTATTTTGGAATTCTAATTCAGTATGATTGTACCCCATTTTGAGTAAATGTTCTTAAACAAATCAATCTATGTTTGTATGAAATGATGGGTTGTTGTAATTGTTGTGGCTCTTTCGAGAGCTTAACGTGTGTGATGTCGGTATCCTTGGGTGATGGTCGCATCGAGTGCCCTTTTGGGTAGCTCGACGGACAACCGGGTTTAGTTTGGCCTAACCACACTGCAAGCCAGAGGTGGCAGGTGTGTTTAGTTCGGATTAAATCGGCGGTTCCGCCACAGCTACCCAACCGGGAAGCTTGACCATTGCGTGGGTCACCTTGCCAACCTTGATCCTTGCACCGATAAAGTCCTTAGTCCTTATGTGGACTATGCGAGAGCAAGGCTTTGCGAGGAACTCCAAACAAGGACTAGGGGGAAGGCTTGCATGCCTTCTCAATACCTCAGGAAAAAATAACCTCGTCTCTAATTTGTGTCACTATCGCCATCATCATCGGGAGTTTCCATACTCTACTAATCTCTTTAGCTTACGCATTACTTTCTTTCAATTGTCTGTTTATATTCACAGACTAGCTTGATAGGTTACTTTTCTATGTGGAACTAGGTTGCAATACGTAACTCGGCAGAGTTAGAAACACTTAGCAAAACCTTAGTGCATATATCTTGTTTGTCTTGCATAGGTTTTGATAAGTTGTTTTTGGAGAGACTTAGTTTTTCGAATCCTAATTCACCCCCTCTTAGGACATCGGCTTAAAGTTCCTCCGTGTGACTCTCAGTCCCATTTTGGACAAACCTTGTCCATGATCCTCATGAGAATTAGGGTCTCCCAAGCCCCTGTGAGGGGCCTCAATGAGCAACTAGAGAAGGTTTGAAATCCTCAATATCTCCGTAAAAAATTACCGAACCATGATCGTCAACGAGTTTGCTCGTCTACCCCACCCATTACATTCCACTCTTATATTCTAATTGTGTTCCTACTTTTATAGTGTAGCTTGATAGGCTAGTTTCTAGGTTGGAACTATATTGAAAGTCTCTTTTGTAATACAAACAACTTGGACTTAGAAAAAAACCATAGTCACATTGTTCTATGTTTTGCAGAGTTTTTGTTAAGTTGTTTTTGTGAGCCTTAGTTTTAAACTCATAATTCACCCTACCCCTTCTTAGGATGCCACGGTCTCACATTCACTCTTGCTCAAGCAAAGCATTTGTATTTACCTCTTTCAGTACAGGTGCATCGGCAGTTCCAACACATGTTCAACACCATCAAAGATATGGAACTATGAGACTCTCATAATCGACATAGTAATATTTGGGCATCCTCTCAATTTCTGAAGACAGAACATACAAACACTTAACTAATCAACAACAAGTTTACCCAAGCTTTAAATGGTTATGAAAGTTCTTATGTCAGAACAAACACCAAGTTTTTTTGTTGCTTCTTCAAGATAGACTCAACAATCAAGAACTCCTTCATGAAAGATAGTGTTGCACCCTCTTACAACCATACTTTTTGCATTGAAGGTTTAGAAGATATTTTTCAAGGTCTTAAAAGCACCACTTCATGTAATATGACTTTGTTATTAACTATCATGCAATATGACTTGTTTATTAGATAATGGGCAATATTTGGCCTTAGACCTAATCATGGGCCACCCAGCCTAACCTGCCTAAAAAGGAAACTTGAGAAATGCACTAGGTGGGTGCAGGTTGTAATCATTTGCCTATAACAATTGAAGGGCCAGACGTGGGCCATGATTTTTGACCTAAAACACGTAAGGCCAAAAACCTGACCCAACCTAAAAAAGCGTGACCCTACATGTATGTGGGAGTGCATGGGCGAACCTAACACTAGGTGTAGGTTGGGTGATGGCCGTCCTAAATAATCCACAACCTAAACTTGACCCAACCCAATCCAACGCTTGAATAGATCTACAAGTCCTTACGTTTCTAAGAATTTGAATCCTTGCAAAGTTGTTGATCGGTTCAAGACATATCCTGCAATGCTCAACATTTTATTGTGGTGATGCATTTCGTTAGTCAATAACAACTTAGTCGCCAGAGGCAGTTCTCCTACTATAGCTTGTTGTAAAGTAGTTTTCTATCAAGAACTTGCCATGATCTTCCACAGAGAAAAACTTAAGTACTTCACTAATAGAACAATGGCTAGGCAATTTTGTGTGATTCCTTGTTACTTCTTTTTCTTTGCTTAATATATTTGTTTCTACAGAGAGAACCTCTCCAATTTATTCAAAACAAATTTGCATGTATAGAAGACACTAGCAATTTACAAGCACCAATGTCAAGACTCATGTGTGCCATTAGTCTATCAAGCACAGATAGACTAGGCTTTACCTATCCTCCATTTTTCTTGCTGTCGCCGCCGAGATCTATGGTTTGTGCCTTAGCCTTGCCTTCCATCCATTTGGTTACGGCATTGAATTGCACCCATGTCCTCTGTTGTAAGTCATGAGAATGATCATGTTTAGGAACCTTAGGATTGAAAGGAAATGGGCCCTAACCCTTGTGATTTGTATATATGCATATTGTGATTTTGCTAGTTGAGGGACAATATGTACCATTTTGGGACTAACGTGTGTCTAAGTGTATTTTTTTAGTTAAAAGAATGCAAAGTGATGGGCTTGGGGTACAAGCGTTCCAAAATTGTGTGACAAGACTATTCAATGTTAACATCAAATGATATGAACAAGGCAGTGGAGTGACCATCGGTGAGTTTCTACTAACTAGATGGTTCAATGTTGGACACACAAGATGGTCCAATGCTACACCAAACTAAGTAGACATAAGACGTGAATATTTGAAGAACCAAAGAAATTGCACTGATCGAATAGTCCATACCTTCGGTCATTCAAGTTCAACGGTTGACTCTGATGGCTAGTTGGGATTGTACTGACTGGACTATCTGGTCCTACACTGGACTGTCTAGTGAAAGCTATCTTCCAATATCTAGGTTGAATGTTTATGCTATTTATGCCCCCTTGCTTAGCCTTCAATGTATGCTTGGCACCTCCTGAGTCGATTTTAGTGTTGAGACACATATTTTGAGAGCCCAATCATCAAGAGTGCACACTTAGGTAAAGATAGTACCTGCGAGTTCATGCATAGGCCTTGCTTAGCACATAGCTCTTGATTCCGACCAAGTGTTTCACTAAAATTTGTCACTCTCCTTGTTTATCCATGCTTGCGTGCATGAAGACGTGTAAGTATGGGGTAGTAAGTCTTGCAAGATCCATTGGAGTGTAGAGGGCTGCCACATTGCTTGTGACATGGAGGAAGGCTCTTGGCATTTATTCCAAACCTTGCCTCAGTGGAGATGGCTCAGCGAACGATCGAGAGAGGCCCACGGAAGGCCCACTTGTGTGTGGGTGTGAACCAAGGATATCTGGAGTATCTAATCAAAGTCTTGACCTTGAGTGGGTCACCTTACCACCTTAATCCTTGTATGGATCAAGGCCATAGTTCTTAGTGCAAACTATGTGAGAGCAAGGCCTTGTAAGGGGCTTCAACAAGGACTAGGAGGAAGTGCACCTTCTTGGTAACTCAGGAAAAAACTCTATGTATCCACCTTGTCACCATCATCATTGTTAAACGGGAACTTGCATACGTCTACCTTACTCCCTAGGTTCTGCACTTATTTTTTCAATTGTGTGCATACGTCTACCTTACTCCGTAGCTAGGTTCCTAGACTAGCTTGATAGGATAGTTTCTAGGTGGAAGTAGGTTGCAAGTCCCTTTTTGTTAGGGTTAACAACACTTAGAAAACATTATGTTAGTGCACCTTCTTTGATGAAGAATAGGGTTTCTGATCTTCCGATAGGTATGGATAAGTCGGTTTAGGGGTGGAGAACTCGACGTTGGTGAAGAAGGCTCTGAGCAATCGAACGAATCCTTGTGATCACTACACTGCTCCGATGGTTATCGACCGCGTGACGCATGCAATCAACCTCGCCAAGAAGGCAATTGTTCCTGCAATGCAACCGAAGAACACCAGCAAGAACGAGAAAAAACGCAAATCTCAATTGAGTTGCACAAGTTGGGGTTTCACAAACCGATACACGACGAACTGTTCACGACAGAATACTCTTAAGCAATACCCATCTAATCTAATGATGGTTACAGAATATATACAATAGGTGGAGGCCAAGGAGGTGGCCGAGCAACCCTATGGCGTACAAGGCCAGCGGGTCTAAAAACCGGTCCAACAGCACCCTGGCATATTTTGATCATTGTGTTGTTTTGATGATTCCTGTTGACTCTGAGCTTATTTGGGCCTGAGATGAGATGGGTTGGAAAGCTTATGTCCTTAGCTTTCCGTTGATATGTAGAACTCTTGAAATGGAGTTCGTATGTGGCCTGGGCGTCCGTTTTGCTGAGGCCTACTCCTGCCGTCCGAACCGGCCTCGCGAATAAATTGGACCTCAACTCGGATTGTGCTTCAAACTTCATATTCTCTTGGGGCTTGGTCATATGCTTATTGGTCATTTTCTCATCATTCTCTCTTTCTTGTTTTTGAGTCGTCTTCGACTCAAAGTCGTGGATGCATGCGGAAGTAGTTGTAGTAGTTCGTGAAATCATCCATGCATGCTCCCCTTCATGAAATTGATCTTGTTGTGACAACTCAAACAAAGAAGAACAAGTGGATCTCGACATAATATGGTTACTTTTATGGCAGCCGTTTACTTAATTTTGATGTTCATAAATAAAATGAGAATCAAAATTGGAACATATATAAACCCGATGTACCATATATTCTCCTTCATAGTTATATCGTCCAATAACATGATATGTATTTTTAGAAAACCATGGCAAAATCAGCGATAAACGAAAGTTTCTTGTCCAAATTATATAGGTTACATAGGACATCCAATTCAATATAACCCAAAGTATTTGAAGAACATAACAATTTCAGCTCATCGTGCACACTATCAATAGGGAGAAAAGGTTTATTTTCTGCACAAGTAATTGGTTTGGGAGCAAGAAAATCATGTTTCCTCAGAAGTTGTGGCATAGAAATAACAGAAACATCATCACACAACTCTTTTTGATCACAAGAATCGGAAGTACAATAATCTTGTAATAAAGGTAACTCAGATTTATCTAAAGACATGTCATTATTAGAATTACTCAAATCATTTTTAATAGCATCCATCCTTTTAGTTTGATCCCTCGCAAGTTTAATTTCTAAAATTTGAGCAGGATTCCTACCAAGCAGCTTGATTTTTCTACCTTTATATTTGAACGAATATATATTATCAACATTATCATACAAAGCATTGTTTCGTGTACCCATGGTTTACCAAATAATAAAGCTGTTGTTTCCATATGCACAACATCAAAATAAGCGCTATAATGATACCTGTCAAGAGAAAATTCGATCCTGCTAATTTTATTTACGTAAAACTTACTATTGAAATTAGGCCATTGGACATAGTATGGACATGGATGTTGATCTGTGGCCGAGCAAAGTTTCTCAACTAACTCAAAACTAACAATGTTGCAGCAAGTTTCACCATAAATGATGATCCGACAACGTCTCTTCATTACGATAAACGCAAGCCGAAATAAATTATTGGACTGATTGTTCTCTACTTTCACCATTTGAGAACTTAAAAGGTGTTGTGGCAGAGAACTCACATTATCCTGCAAAAAGTTAGTCGTAGAAAGGACAATATGGCATAAAGAATCAAATTGTTTTCTCATCAAAATTTTTATATTAGACCATGTGTGAGGTTTATTATTAACATGTAAATTGTTCCACCAAATTAAAACACGATTCTTTAAAACACTAGCTACATTTTTATCTTTCGTCTTTCACACATATGATATTGCGCAAAAATATTATCTATTTTACTTTCTCACTTAATATACTCATCATCATTAAAACCATTATATGTATGCGGAGATTTAAGAATAGAGTGACCTATGGAAGAAGGGACAGTAGCAATGGTGTGACTCTCAAGCATCTTTATGGCTCCAATATGTATGGAGGTATAACCTGTCATTGTTAGTAGAAAAAAACACAAAAAAATCAAGGTTAACCCTATCTAATGACAGTAGACAAGTGGGATCTCTCGCGCTCCAAACGTTTATCAAGCATTTGCAAATATTTTTACTATGCACTGCAAAATACGATGGCTACCTGTAAGAGACGACGGCGGCCAAGAGCCAATAACACACCTAGAGCATGGGATGATTGCAAGACCGACTTATACTGCTCAAGAGTATGTATCTGGATCTTTGAAAATGCACAATATGTAGCAAAGAATAGTCAAATTCGAAATCAGATAGCAAAGTTGAATAAATGTGCAAAGTATCTGTCAAAGTTGCTGGTCTAAATGTGCTCCTAGAATTAGTTTAAGCAAGCAAGATATACACCGAAGTACAAAGGACACAAAGAATGCAAACACTTCTAATTTTTTTCTTTTTTTTCTCTTTTTTATGTGCGGCTCTTTTTTATGTACCTGCCTTTTTTTTCTTTTTTATCTCAAAAGTTCTGCAAAACAAGTTACAACTCCACGCAAACACAAAACTCTCATCCAAAAATCACAAATTTACTACTCAAATTTGCAGAGCCGATTAGACAATCTTAATGGCCTCAAATGCAAAAACTTTGAATACCAAAGTTATAGATTTCTTTTTTATCTTTGCCTACAGTATATGGAACACCTTTTTTGGATAATGAATGGTGAAGATATTAGCCCCGAAATACATACTGCTCAGAAAATTCTAGGTCACAAACAGATTTACTCCCAATAGATATTACTCCCTGATAACGACGTTTTCTGAAAACTTCCCAATTGACAATGTTGTATATAATTTCACATGCTTTCCAGAAAGTACAAGAACACAAAAATCCAAGTTCGTATGAGAGAGATATCATGCAAATACCAAACTGGACAGAGAGGATTCCGAACCGAACGTGACGACATGATGAAAACGGACACGGTAACAAGGTGCAAAACTCAAACTAAACTAAGAACGTGATTTACACCAGCAACAAGACTATGACAATGCACACAAACTCAAAGGTGCGGACTCTGAAATGAAATTATGCAAAGGCTAAACGTGGTGATAGGACAAGATGAACTATAAACCCTAATTTTTTATGGCTTTTTGTGGACTTTAGAAATATAAAACACTCAAACTAAGGGACACACGATAATATACCTCAAGAGAAACCTGAAACTGTGATTACCAAATGATAAAGAAAAAGGTTTCCGGTCTTCCGAGAGGTATGGATAAATCGGTTTACGGGTGGAGAACTCGACGTTGGTGAAGAAGGCTCCGAGCAATCGGTCGAATCCTTGCAATCACTACACGCGTTCACGCGCGTTCTCGGCTCCCTCGATCCCTCCCGCGTGACTCCATCTGGGGGAATGGGTAGCCCTTCCCTAGGAACACATTCTCAGACTCCTGCGATGCTGTTCTCGCCGGTCCTCACGCCGGTGCACGCGTGACACCGTGGACGGCCGCGTGGCTTCTCCCATGGCTGATGGTAGAAGGAGGGGGTTTTCCCCAAAACTCTCTCGGTTTTCTGATTTTCACGTGCACTATTCGCTCTGTGTTACAGATCTTGCATGCTAGCCCCTGATATCTTCAGTTAATTACGAAAAGCTCCGTGATCTGTTCATTTTCGAAATAAATGCATTTTGTGGTCCGAGAAGCTTAAAATTTCATTACAAATCAAGGAAAAATCCTAAAAATACAAATTCTATTGCATTGTGTTCCACTTCAGTAGATCTACAGAATGTATATGATGTATATGTGTGTAATGACCTTTTTGCCCTTGGATCTTGCATGAAAGATAAAACAAAACAAATGACAAAAAGTAGTCTAAATGGACTCCAAAAATCATGAAACTTGGATAGTAACTTTGTTATCACCTCTAGGCTCTGTGATATATTTGGTAGCCTTAGCACTACTCTCAAATTCTAGATCTACCCTTTTACTTGATTTATGATTTAAAAATGAGTAGAGAAATACTTGCTGAATGAAATGTGCTCTAAAAAAATATGCCATATATTGTACATGGTCTTGGACATATTTATAGCCTACTGTAGAAATGGGAAGCTCTACATGTCACGTTTTGTTAGTGTTTAGAAATGTGATTGTTTTCTGCATAGTGAAATGAATAAAAGGAAAAAGTTTTACAAAATAAATTCTGGGAAAAATCAAGATGCTTAATTGTTAAGTCTACGTCCCAAAAAGTATTTTTGTGGATTTTATTGTTACTGTTTTGAGCTACATGTGAAATAGGCAAAAATAAATATATGGAAAATAAATGTCCTATCAAACCTTAGTTATTTTGCTTGCTGGACTTTATACATGCTCATCATGACATGATAGAAGTGTTGTTAAAATTTCATGGTTAGAAACATTTTCTACAATTTATTATAAATCTGAGAACATAAGTGCCATGTAATCTTGTTGGAATTTCTATAATTATTCTGTAGCTCCATTACTGCTCAACTTTGGGTGTGGGCATTTCATAGTACTTGTCTACATGACATAAATATTTGAGCTCATTTGGAACTGTTTAACAACTTGAACTCATCGTGGGTGTATTAATACGACAAATAAACATATGGTATAATGTGAATTGGGTATTTTGCTATGGGTGCATAATGTTGCATTTTTCAACTCGTTTGCTTGCTACATGATATTCCATATATTTCACCTACACCTCATGCATGCATTTGCATTTTTTGCATTCATTTGCATTGTATCATGCATATAGACCCCGCGAGCAAAGGACCACCGCTGGAGCAACCGCTGATCGAGGAGCTGGACGACGTGCCTCCGCATAAGGAACCAGAGGAGCAGTTCAAGAGAACCCACAGCCGACACCCGACTTCACTCCGGAGGCACCCGCTGACCTTAGCGAGGAAGGTAGGTAGGACCATGATTTCTCCTAGCTAATATAAATTCGATTGATTGATGATTACGCATCTGCATTAGGAGTTGATTGAAAACAATTGCATTAGACTCCTTGGCCGCCCTGGCCCTAGCACCTATACATAGAGTCCGTAGGATGAGTATACCTAGAATTTGCTAGGCATGAGTAGATACGAGTGAATGGAGTCACTCGTCGCGTATGTAATTTTTAAATCACAAGAATCTTACTATTATGGAAGATATTATTATGCTTATGATTTAAATGGAGACGGGGCGGAGATTTTATTTCAGTATTTACTTTTCATGATGTCGCACTATAGACTCCGCTCGAGTCGCATAAGGCCCGTCCACTATTTGCTTGGGATCGGCATAACATTGCTAGAATGCTTATCCGGGCCATGAGACCGGTGAAAATCTTTCCTGGGTTCGTCCGATGTTTTTGGGGTGGTGCCCATCCACTTGTAGGAGGCCGATGGGCCCAGGGGCGCTTGTACTCGAGGGAGGGCTGGCCCGATATGCTGTGGTATTGCTCCTAAGGGGGCATAACCCGGGGGTAAGGTGGGGGAATTTTGAATCTTAGGACGAGGCATATTAAGATGGGAGATATATGTTGGAACGCTACGGTTAGTAAGCATATACCCCTAGCATGAAAGTTATTCCCAGGAATTAAAAATTGATTCGAATCACTGATGCTCACCAGGTGTGAGAATGCCAGTATCACTGCCGGGCAACGTAGTAACTACTTGAATAAGTTGTATCTAATACTCATGTTTTCAATTATCACATGCTTGTATTGTACTGTTTACATTCCTGTAATTTATTATTATGATGTCATATGCAAATGATGGAACTTGTTACTTTACGTTGTTATACCACTGTTTAAAATCAATGGCTAAGGATCCACTTGTTAGTAAGCAAGCTTCGCATCAGCCGTAAGCCAATCCATTAAGTCCTACTTAGTAATTAGCACTCAGGGTTTGCCCCCTACATCTTGAGTGCTGGTATGGAGTTCCTTGTGTGCACCTGTGTTGGAGGTGGTGCATGTCTCCATCTGGGATGAGAGACATCATGTGTAGCATTGGAGCAACATCAGTGGGCTCAATGTCGTTTCATTTGATGCAAGTCTTTTGATGTTTATCATGAACCTTGAACTTTAAATTTCTGCTACGAGATACTTTTGAACTTGCCTTGCGATGCCACTATGTTGGAACTTGCATTTTATTTCGAATTGGTTTGTAAACTAAGACTACTTATGCTGTATTCAACTGCTTGTGATGATGTAACTATTGTGACTCCATCGAGCACTGGATGTGTATGATGTCGTTTCCTTTGGGATACGGTAATATCGAGAGCCGAATGACTCTTGACGGATGATTGGATTGAGTTCAGTCTAAGCGCACTGCGAGCCATGTGATGGCAGGTATGCTTAACTCAGATTAAATTGGCAGTTCCACCACACGTGGATAATAAAATCACAACTCACAAATATTGACACATATTACCTAATAGATTATTACATGTTCAAAGTTCAAATTAGGTTCCACACAACCATCACACACATAGTTCATAACATCAATACAAGCCAAATAGATAGAAAGAGTTCTCATAACAGATAACTCTCAACTCTCAACATGCTCAACACGCTCCATACTCCCCCTTTTGGCAACAAGCACCAAAAGAAAGAATCACTCCCAACCTCCACGTGGCTACTGCGATCCTAGCCAATTATTCTAACTAAGATCCTGAGGAGTAGGCATGTGACCATGATAATGATAGGATCCTTGATAGCTTGCTACCCTGGAGGCACACTGGAGAAGAGATCGGCACCGAGCTGCTCAAGACTGGAGTGAGGATCATGCTGAAAATTACTATAGGACTCCTGAGAATGGGCCTGAGGTTTCTGAGAGGAGCCCTGGGGCTGCTCAAAATGAGTCTGAGGCTGCTCTTCTTTGGCCTCACCAGCTGTTCCACTGGGACCTTCATCATCCAAACCATAACCAAACTGCTGATGATGGTACTCATCAAGAGTCTCTAGAAGTGCTGAGTCTGTGCATGAACGAAGTGGTGACAAAAGTGCAAGAGGCTGTTCAGCAGCGTGCCTTTTAAGTTGCTCCCTTATCTCAATGACATTATTCCTATTAGAGCAGCACATTCTGAAAATTGCATTCATACTCATCCTCAAGAAAGAGTCAGACCGTGGATGCCCTCTAAAACCAGAAGAAGCCATGAGACGTGTGGTGGTCGTTGCATGAGAAGAGTTATTGGTGGTGAGGGGCTTGAGGTGCTGGATCGCCTGAAGTCTGTGGAGATAGAGGTGCATGCTCTAGAAGAGTAACTAAACCTGAGCTACATAACCACCTCAATCATTCTCATCACATAAGGGGCATGAGTGAAGCGCCCCGGTATCCATAATGGGACTAAAATATGCTTTATTACCATTCCAGGGTTTGGTAATCACATTCTTACATCTGAGTGATACAGATCCGCCCTAATGGGTCGGACAGCAAATGGCCACAGCTCTAAAAATGTAAGCAGTGGAGAATAAAACGTAGGCCCAAACTTCCACACGTTGCAGTTGGGAGCAGGTCGTAACCCTTACTCGTCCTAATAAATGGTAACTGCATCATCATCACTAGAAAAACATCAACAAAGCAAGGGTGAGTACATACGTACTCAGCAGCCCACCTTCCTCCATACGGAGTAGGGGTAACACTACATCTATATGCAGGATATATCTGGAGCGCAGGGAGAGTTTTGCATAAATACATTTTGTATGCAGGGTTTGAGCTAGATACCAGATTTTATTCTTTCTGAAAACAGGGTTTGTCTCAAAAAGGGGTGCCACTGCACTTGCCGGTCCACATGGCTCAAGGCGTGTCCGCCAACACATTTTCCACACTGCTACTGGGCTTTCCCCCCATAGCTCCAACATCCACCAAAACAATTTTGTTCCAAGCCAAACCAATAATTTTAGTTTATGAAAAGGCTAATTGGAGAACCAAGCCGTAACTCATCCATACCAGTGGACTCAGACTATTCGTGTAGGTTTTACTCTGATCATAGGTTGTACTAGTTCCCACAAGTTGGACTCAGCGACTGCTTACGGCCAAATAAAAGTCTGAATTCCAAACCAAACCTTCATCTTTGTTTCATCAACTAGCAGTGCTTTAGGGATTCGGGCAACCGAGTCACTCCAGTACCCCGCGGTACTCCTCTGACACACAACCCCTTCTTTATCCCCTTATGTGCCAACACGGCAGCTACTAGGCTATCCACTCAGGCTCGGGCCTAGCCAACGTCTCATACATAGTGAGTGATTGTACTAAAAGAGTTAGGCAAAATGAAAATCAATGTGGTCCTTACAGGGCGCAGGTAGAACATTTCTATCTTTCCATTACTCGACACCACGAGCATCCACATACCTGGCCTTCTCCACAAAGCTAGAGACTGGGGTAACAGCGAGTTGCCAAGTTACCCGTTCAAACCCTACCCTTTAAAAGGCTGATCCCGACCCGTGGGTCCTTTGCCGGGATTCTTCCCTATTTTATTTCAAAACAAACCCACTCATCCATATCCCACAACACTTTAAGTTCGACAACCGTGATCCAACTCAATGTCAAGATTATGATAGATATAATTATATGAGCGATCCCACCATGTGAGCTATATCTAGATAGGCTTAGGTGGCCATAATTCACTGGGTTACCTTAGCAAGCAAAACATGCAAGTTTTATTGTGATTATTAGGCCAAGGGTTGTGTTTGCAAGACATAGGTAATTTATGCATCAAGTGGGGATTCTAGTGGGCTTGCCTATTGCTTTGTTGCTACAGATGATGCATTGGTCGCTCGTGACGAGCGTGTATCATCTGTCGAATACACTGTCATACCACCATCTGCCGAGCACGTTGGTATACCAACTATTGGCCGCGATGGTGTGCCATCCATTGCGCATGCTGGTACAGCATCTGCTACAAGCGCCGGTTGCTTTCTTCAAGCATCACGAAGGTTCTCACGAGGGGCATACCGATCAGAATCTCAAGTATATCCTACGCGCACAAACCAGGAAAAACACACACATCGAGGTATAACATAAGCTCAACATTGATTTTGGGTGTGGTGGAATAGTGGAGAGCTTCGGCAGGGAATATAGATTATTTGGTGATCGGCTTTTGCTTACCAAACAGGTTGGCTCTAGCAAGTAGCGTGGTGTAGGGGATCACGTCAGGATTGGCCGGGTACTTTTGCGAGCGCGATAGTGGTCCTTGCGGAATCACCATGGTAGTGTGTGGTGGTGGTAAGAGCGGAAACAGAAGCAACAAGATGGCAGTCGATGATGGTGTTAGGGTGGGGATTTTCTGTGGAAGGAGGCGATGATAGGGTAGGGCATGATGGAGTGCGATCGGCGGGGACGATTTCGGAGATCAGAATCATCTTGGAATAGGATTTGAAGAGACCAAGACAGGAACCTTTAGTATTTATGGAGCATAGGAGGGCAACGGTATCAAGCACCAGGCACACAATATTTGTGCGACCAGTGTGAAGCACTTTCACACTGACTGGGAGTAGGACGGCATCATGGTGGCATGACAACCGCTTTCAGCCAGGGGAAAAGGACTATGCGGGGTGTAGGAATATATAGTGCGTGATTTTAGATAAATTTTGGGGCAAGAATCACCTAAATTGGAGTTGGAATGGAGGAGATATGGAGTATCAAGTGGCTAGGGGGGTTGATATGAACTTTTCTGGAAGTTGGAGGGGTAGAAGTGGACCTTCTTTGGATGCACTATTGGATTTTGGCCCACAGGAGGCAGCCTGGGCTATCGGCCAGATCAGCCTTGTGCGGCCCACGCGTGAGACACGTGCGGTGTGGCCAACTGGGCCAGCCCACGACAGCGGGGACGGTGTGGCCAACGCTGTGGACGCAAGGCCCACCTGGCAGTAGCTAGAGGGGGGGAGTGCAATGCATCAAGGAGGGATGACGACCCGGTCTAGTTCAACCGCGGCACGGCGGGGTGGACCATAGGCAGTGGACGGCGGCGATTGAGTAAATAGGTTTTCAGAATTTTCAAAAGCAGGGCATGCCAACTCTTTTGATCTCAAGACCAACTCTTGGTCACTCAAAGGACAAAGTGTCCTTGGCAAAAGCTTGCATTCCTCACATCCTATACTACCAAGGCTTTTTGTGGAGCTAAGGTGGTTGGGATAATGAAGCTCTCCCATCAAGTTTATATTGTCGAATCAAATCAAGTGTTAAGAAAGAATCCAAAATCAAGCCAGATCCAAGTGCAAGTGTAGTGTAGGGATTTGTGTCTTTTAGGTAATTTGCTTCAATCCCATGTTTAGTAGAGGGCATGGAGTTCTTCTTTCTTTTTTTCTTCTTTTCTCATACTTTTTCTCTCTTTCTTCTTTTTTTCGAATCTCCATGTCTCTCTTTCTTTCAAACAAAACTTGAATGGGATCACTGACATTTGATTACACACCTTCTTGGGAGACTTTATTTCATGGAACATGCATGCAAAGGCCAAAATTCTCACATGATTCAAACTCTTTTGATGGCACCAAATTTGATAAGACTCAAAACAATCAAGGGAGCAAGAATGCATAGGTTTTCTTTTCATATATGTGGCACTGGTGGGACAAAGTATAGGACATTGAGATCATCCGAGATGGGGCCCTCTTTTTATTTTGCGAATAAAAACTCTTACTCATGTGCGAAGGTTCCTTTAGTCTTCTCCAATTATCTGATATCACAAGAATCAACAAGCTAAACTCAAGTGGTTCCCTAATCATGATAGTATCCAAAGGCAAGATTACTTTAGCATAGGAAATAAGATGGTGCAAGCACAAGTTAAATATGACATTATGAACATGTAGAGCATGATTTGATTAAGTTCATGTGTAAAGAGCACAATTAAGAGGTATGCAGAATGTAAACAAGTGTTTCTAACCTCCAAGTACGGGTTCGAGCTGAAAATGGGCCAAACAACCCATAAGCATGGCTGGGCGACCTACCTGATGGCTGGGTGGCCACTCCTTTTGTGTATTCAATGTGTGCACTGTTCGTTTCTATTGTAGGAGCCTCAGGGGGACGTGATAGGGCAGCGCGACCTGTTTTTATGAAAAGTGATGGCCAGACGGCCATGAGTTTTCGCGAAATCCCCTGAAATTTTCTGAGTAGCGTGCTGTCACCCTGTACATCATGTTTCTCGTGAGTTTTTTGAAGGGTCAGTGATAGGAGGACAAATGAATTTGCTATTCTATCCAAACTCATTATTGAAAGAGAAAACTATCCAAACTTTATTGAAAGAAATGAAATTATAGGCAATTGGTACATTGAATGAAATGAAACAAAGCAAAACCTAACCCTAGAAAAATCAAACTAAGTGCCTAAGATAACTAGAAGCACGAACGTCTATGGTTTGAGAGGATCATAGAGCTCGGGACGCCCCATTGCTTCCGCAAGGCGGCGGACTTTGGCAGATAGTACTTTCCTAAGTACTTCAACTTTCTCATATATTTCCATCCGCCAAAGCTCACCTTCAGCGCAGCACTCTTCTAAGTTCTGGAGTTTTGCCTTGAGCACTGTGATCTCCTCCTTGAGGGCTGCCACTGTTTCCTTCTCTTCATCAGAAGAATCTTCAAAACATCCCGGTGGTCCTCTAATTGGAGGTGGTTGGGAGACCTGGTTCACCGTCTTCCTTAGTGGTGTTGAGTCAATGGACTCATCTATGGAGGTGTCCGGCTTGGGCACCCTAGGGACAAGCACCTTTCCATACCCCATGGTCATTTCCATGCCATGAAGGGTCTGGGTAGATGCCCTTGGGATGTCTGGATTGCTGGACGGCTCGGAACCTTGAAGAGGCTCTTTACACACTTTATCGGGGCGATCACCCCTAAAGTGGGATGAGGGGATGGACGACCCACCTTCTTGGCGATCATCCCTAAGGGGGAAAGACCGCATGCAGGCTTCTCCACACTGTGGGAACAACGAGGGGATGTTGGGCGGCGTTCATGAGTGGCCCATCGGCCACGGGGGCGGGCGCCATGGCTAGGCGGCCATGGGGACCGAGCCTCGTTGGCCAGGGCGACCTTTCGATGAGTCTCTCATGGCTTTCCTCCCTAAGTAAGGGCTACAAGGGCCATGGGGAACCTTCGGACACCGGAGTGTAGGTGGCTGTGGTGTCCAAAGTGATGGAGATGATGGCCTTGCCATTGTTAGGGGAAGAGGGGGGTGCCTTGGCTAGGTGTAGGTCAAGGTGGGGTGTAGATGGGGAAGAAGGCAACTCTCCCTTCCTTAAAATGTCAGAAAAGTTCACCCTCATCCACTCAACAGCACCGAAGAAGTTGGATCAGAGCTCCAAACTTTGAATTTTGAGTTTTGGTGGCACGATGGAGTCAGGGGATGGCCAAGTGGTATACACAGTGGCTGGGCAGCCAGTCCCTTGGCCGAGTGGCCACACCTAGGGCTGGGCAGCCAGTCCTATGGCCAGCCAACCATGCCAACGTGGGCTGGACGAGCCACACGTTGGGGTTGCCCTTGTAGGTGAGCTGTGAGTCCATTTTTCATAGGTGGGACGTCGGTTATGTTGAGATCTTGTGCTAAAGGTGAGATTAGATAGAATTTTAAGGGAGTAAAGAGATAGTGTACATGGCTCTTTTTAGGTCTGAGCTTGACCCTGGACGTGTTATCAAACCACCTCGTGAAGCTCGAAGACGTCCATTTCTTTGAGCAGAGGCATTTTGGGCTCTAGAAAGACTTTAAGGCGTTGTCCATTTGCCTTGAAAATCCTTCCGTCATTGTCCTCGAGGGTGATGGTGCCGTGATCGGTGGCTTCAAGGACCGTAAAAGGTCCTTCCCACATACTTCTAAGCTTCCCATGACCGAATAAACAAATGCGGTAATTAAAGAGTAATACCTTATCTCCCGGTTTGAATGTCTTGATCTTGAGTCGCTTATCATGCCATCTTTCGGTGTGCTCCTTGTATAGTTTGCCACTGTGGTATGCCTTCTCCCTCCATTCCTCCAACTCGGCCAGTTGAATCTATCTTCTCACACCTGTCGACTGGAGATCCATGTTCCACCTCTTCACCGCCCAATGAGATTTCAATTCGAGCTCCACAGGAAGATACCATCTAGTATGGTGTCATGCCAATGGGAGCCTTGTATCCTGTATGGGATGCCCAGAGAGCATCGAGTAGCTTGGATACCCATTCTTTTCCCATAGCCTTGACAGTCTTTTGCAATACGTTCTTGATTTGTTTATTTGATGTCTCAGTTTGGCCACTTGTTTGCGGATGGTAAGGAGTGGCAACACGATGGTCCATGCCGAGTTTAGTGAAACACTTCCTGAAGCACTTGTCAATGAAGTTTGCATCCCATCACAGATGATGACCCACGGTACTCCAAAATGAGAAAAGATGATCTCCCAAAACATCTTGATGGAGTGTTTTGAGTCCACTGCTAGACAAGGTAATGCTTCTACCCATTTTGACACGTAATCCACTGTGACTAGAATGTACTTCTTGTATCCATTCTTGGAAAAAGGTCCCATGAAATCTATGACCCACACATCGAATATGTCAAGTTGAAGATTGCTCATGAGTGGCATAGCATCTCTTGGATTTCTATTCCCATGACGCTGGCACCTCGGACACCGTCGCGTGAACTCTTTCGCATGTTCATACATAGTGGGCCAGTAAAACCCTCTTTGCTAGATTTTTGCATGAGTCCGACAAGCCCCATAGTGACCTCCGTAAGAGGATGCATGACATGTATCAAGGACTTGGGGTGCTTCACAAGTTGGAATGTAGCGACGTAGGAGTCCATCTGCGTAGAGTTTGTATAAGTAGGGGTGATCCCAGAGATAGAATCAGCTGTCATGGGCCAATTTCTCTTGTCTACTCCCTCGGGGACATAGCTAGGAACTATGTAATTCACCAGATTAGCATACCAAACATCATCCTTTCTACAATTCAATGTACGCAATTTGAAGAAACATCATCCTTGCTGATTGATGATTACATGAGAGATGACACCTTCCTAAAAGTCACCACATCGCAACCATGGTACGCAGATCTGGTCAATTACCTGGTTACTGGATATGACCTAAAGGAGTTGACAAGAGGAAATAGATCCATGATAGCTGGTTCTATCTCTGGACTACCCCTACCTACACAAACTCTGCACAGACGGACTCTTGCGTCGCTGCATTCTCACTTGCGAAGTACCACAGATCCTTGATAGATGTCACTCATCTTCCTATGGAGGTCACTATGGAGCCTATCAAACTCATGCAAAAATTTTGCAAAGTGGATTCTACTGGCCAAATATGTACGATGATGCCAAAAAGTTCATGCGAAGATGTTCGTTGTGCCAACGCCAAGGAAACATTAACCCAAGGGATGCTATGCCACTCACAAGCAACCTTCAACTTGATATATTCGATGTGTGGGGCATAGACTCCATGGGGCCTTTTCGCAAGTGTGGAGACAAAGAATATATCCAGATCGCAGTGGACTATGTATCGAAATGGGTAGAGGCACAGCCGTGCTCTGCGGCAGATTCAAGGCATTCAATCAGAATGTTCTACGACACCATCTTTCCTCGATTTGGTACGCTAAGGGTAATCATCAGTGATGGAGGACCTCACTTCATAGATAAAAGATTCAAGAGGTGCCTTGTAGAACTCGGTGTGGATCACCTTGTCACCACTCCTTATCATCCGCAACCAAGTGGCCAAGCTGAGACATCAAACAAAAAGATCAAAAACATCCTACAGAAAACTGTCGAAGCTATGAGAAAAGATTGGGTATCCAAGCTACTCGACACTCTATGGGCATACCGCACAACATACAAAACTCCCATTGGCATGACACCATACCAAATGGTGTACGGCAAGACTTGTCACCTGCCAGTAGAACTTGAGTTCTAGTCTCACTAGGCGATAAGGAAATGGAACATGGATCTCCAATTAGCAGGAGTTCGGTGTCAGATTCAGATCACCAAATTGGAGGAATGGAGGGAGAAGGCCTACCACAGTGCCAAGCTATACAAGGAACAAACTAAAAGATGGCATGATAAGCGTATCAAGATCAAGACATTCAAACCATGCGATAAGGTACTACTCTTTAATTCTCGTGTTCATTTGTTTGGTCATGGTTAGCTTAGAAGTAAGTGGGAATGACCCTTTTTGGTCCTTGATGACACTGATAATGGTGCCATCACCCTCTAGGACGATGATGGGAAAGTCTTTAAGGTGAACAGGCAACGCCTAAAAGTCTTCCTAGAGCCCGAAATGCCACAGCTCGAAGAAGTGGACATCTACGAGCTGGAAGACGTGGTATGATCACACGGCCATGGTCTAGCGACGACCTTAAATGAGCCATGTACACTACCATGCTCCTCACTTTTCTGTCTTATCTCATCTTTTGCTTCCACCGCACCAAAATCTCAACAAGTGACAGCACAACATGATGAAGAAGGGTTTCATGCACCTAGAAGAGCAAAACCGACCTTTGGTCTGCCAAACCAAAGTCGGCGTGGTAGGTCCAGGCCGCCCGGCCCAAGGGCCAAGCTGCCCGGCCCCACACAGGCTGCCCGGCCCCCCTCCTCGGCGCCTAGCCGCCTCTCTTCGAAAATTTTCGAAGAAGAGTTATCCCCAAGCCGCCGGACTTCGTTGAGTAGATGAGATCGAAGTTCCATGACTTAAACATGAGAGGTTCCCGCCTTCCGGTCACTCTCCTCATTCCCATCTCATCTCCACTCAAAAAAACTCAGCCATGGCCTCCAACAACATTCCATTCAAGTGCCTAGCCCTAACTTCCAGCACCATGGCGACCTACCCGTCGGCATTCGATGATGAGCTCGTCCCAACATGGGACATACCTGTGGGAAACGACACCATGAAGGTGCTAGACGTCACCCTACTGGCCGCCCAGCCACCTCCTCAGGCCGCATGGCCTAGAGGCAGGCCACCCGGCTTAGAGCGGGGCCGCTCGGCCTCCCCCCTGCGCTCTCGCAGTGTGGGGAGGGCTGCACGTGGCCTATCTCCTATGTGCACCATTGCAAAGAAGGAATACAGGGCAGATTCGCCTCGGCCTAAGGTCGGGATGATCGGTCCTAAGTTACTAGTGCGCGAGCTCTTCTCGGATGACTCCGTGAAGGACACGGGAAATGGAGTGCCCAAGAGCCTGGGATCGCCGGCCTACACCATCCGGGGTGGAGTCACTCCCGCCGGCAGATGGGGGAAGGTGCTTATCCCAAAGGGCAAGGCAGCGAACATTCGGGGGGATGCATCTATTGATGAGTCCATTGATTCAAGTCCCCCCAGAAGGACCGTCAATATGATCTCCAAACCACCTCCAATTCGAACTCCACTGGGCCAATTTGAAGATTCAGAGGAGGAAGAGGAGGAAAAAGAGACCATCGAGTCCCTCAAATTGGAGATCAAAGCGCTCAAGCATGCACTGCAAAGGCTTGAAGAGCACTACACGGAAGGCGAGCTTTGGAAGTGGGAGATCAATGACAAGTTAGAAACCCTCAGGAAGGGCTTCTCTTCCAAGTTTTGCTACCTTGTGGAAGCCACAGGGCATCCCGGCATCTATGATACAAAACCATAGATGCCCATGGTTTCACAATAAATTTAGTATAGGCGCCCTTTGTTTTCTTAGTGCTTAGGTTTTGTTTTATTTCTTTTTTTTATGAATAGCGCCTATGTTCTTTGTCTCCTTTAATTCCAATGATTAGTGCTTAGTTCATTGAATAAATCTATACCCAGCTTTGAGTTCAAGTGTGGGGGCGAAGCACTCCACTTCCCCCATACTCTTATCACTAACCTTGCAGAAACGAACAAGAAATACGATGTACGGGGTTGCACCTCACTGCACACAAAAATTTGGGATGAACCAAGCCAAACACTGTCAGCCCAGCCTCCAACCCAGGTCACCTGGCCCCAACCCAGGTCACCCGGCTCCAACTCAGGCCACCCAGCCTGTCACATTGATGAAAAACGTAACACACACGTAACCAAAGTGCTTCTCCATGTAAAACCATCAGTTCAAGGGTCGAAAGGCCCCATTGCCAGGCCGCCCGGCCCTAATCAGGCTGCCTGGACAGGTCTAGGGCTGAGTCAGCCCATCTTCACCTCGACCTTGCACATGGAACAGGTATTGTCATACAATTTTCACATATGGTCCTTATATTCCATTCTATACATGAAACTTGCATAAAATTTTACTTTGCTTGATCATGTTGACAAATTATGTCCATGCTAGTACAAACTTTACTCGCTATGTTAAAGTAAAATTGCCCATGGATACTCTTGTTTAGGGACCGACTTTGATTTAAGATGTTGATTCACGAGATATGAGTAACATGACCACAACCCAGTGATCCCCTGCTTGAGCAAAGAGTTTTTATTTGCTAAAATGCTAAAAATGTGCTCTCCTCCAATGTTCTCAAGACACATGTCCTACCAGTGCCACAAATGAAAATTCTTATGAATCAAAAAGGCTTCTTTGAATGTTTTGAACCTTGTCAAATTTTGTGCCATCAAATGAGTTAGAATCATTCGAGATTTTTGGCTATCACATGCACGTTCATTCCACAAAGTTCCAAAAAGATGTGCTATGCAAGCATTCCAAATACCCCTCGTCAATCATGCAAAAAGAGATGAAAAGAGGCATGGGATTGAGAAAAGAAACGAAAAAAAATAAAAAAAATAAAAAATAATGCCATGCCCTATCTCTCATCAAAAGGGGAATACAAAAGCACACTTACTGATAGCTTTCTGCCACACTTGCACATAGCCAAAATCTCTGAGTTGATTCATACTCTTTGATTGACACTTGATTTGACTAGGTGATACAAACATGATAAGATAGTTAGGTTACTTCTCAGCTCCACTCAAACTTAGATTAGTAGGAGAGGAAACACAAGGATTCTCATCCTTTAAGTGATTGAGAGGTGATCTTGAGAACAAAGGAATGAGCATCATACTTTTTGAAAAAGTGAAAAAAAAAACCTCTTTTGCTCATAGTTGGGAGGAAACTGTTGTGTTACTTATGGCTTCTTCTTGGTCTCAACATCTCAAAATCACAAGTGTAGCCACCATTGAAATCCTAGGTAAGATGAACCAACTTGGGAGTGACTTTTGTGCTTGTTAAGGCTATAGTTGTCATATGCTCTCTACACCAAGCTTAACTCTCATTTGCTCGAGGACGAGCAAAGATCTAAGGGTGGGGGCGTGTTGGCGGTCGTTATAACCCATTTCGACCACAAACATTTCATGTTACAGGGGTCATTTTTATGCAAAGTTCATACATATTAACCGGTTCCACGAGTTGTGTATAAAAGTATTGCAGGAACACATGTCATGGTGCAAAATGTACAAAATATGGTAGAACATGGTGAACCAAGAAAGAAAGGATGGACATGGGCTAAGGACCCAGGCTGCTAGGACTATGATCGAGACCGCCCGGCTTGCCTCTGGTTCCGAATGCCACCACCTTCGACCTGCATGCAAGAGATGATGTGTCAAACACAACTCCACATTGGAAACCAAGAGAGGAAGCACAAATACAACAGAAGACCTCCACATCACCAATCCAGCCCACAGATTGGTTAAGTCAGCAATCCAGGAGAGTCTCATCCATTGGCTAAGGAAGAAACACAAAGAGAATCCAATGGTTGAGGAAAAAGTACACGAGATAACCGCCAACTGACCTAATAACTCCCTTGGAGAGTCAATATCAACCATGGGATCAAGTAAGGCAGTGGATCCAAGGGCACCTCGGGCCGCTCGGCCTAGGGTGGGGCCGCCCGGCCTCCGCCAGGTCGCCCGGGCTGGCCCTCCCCCTTCTAACCGCCATACTGACCCTACAAGTACCCCTCACTCACTTGGGTACTATAAATACCCCATGATAGCTCACTTGTGAGGTGTGTGTGTAGAGTAGTTGTATAGTAGCACTTAGAGTGAAGTGTATAGTGTTAGAGAAGTGAAGCTGTCCCTTAGCTTGTAGAGAGAGTGCCTCTTGTATCATGGAGAGTAGTGAGGAGAAGAGTGAGGGAGTGGGAATTCTCTCCTCTCCCAGACTTGTGTTCTGAGCGGAATGATATTCAATTCCAGGATTGAGTAAAGCTCCTTGTCCTCTACCTTTGTTATTTCATTTTCTCTTTACTTTCATACTTAGTTTCATGCTTGTCTGTTTATGGAAACCTTGTGCATGCTTATTGTGTTGGTTATATAGTGTTGCTTGCTTTTCTGTCTCATTACCAGTTAGTAGTAGACTCTCTGAGTGGCATGACGGTGTTCATACTTAGAGTTTACCTTGGTTGGTCGGCTATCCCACGCAGCTCTGGTTGGTAGACACATTAGGTGACAGCTTTTGTGTTCTCAGTATTCCAATCCCGTACGTTCGGATAGACTCACTGACGATATAGCCGAATCCTGTAGTACTCACCTTTCTCGGCTGGGTAATCAGCACTCTGGTGCCTGGCAGTGGTGTCTATGTTTACATGACAAGTATATCTCTTTGCATGCTTAGTATAGTAAGGTGATCTAACATTTGTCGAGAACCTGCTTTTCTATCTTTTATCCTCTACATTGCTAGCTTGACTAGTTTGGTTGGTTGTGTTATGTGCTATTATACTCCTCGTTCCTTGTGGATTTGATACCCTAGAATACTCTTGGGTGAAAAGGCTACAATGCGTTTACCATGCGCTTGCGGAATTCTATCTGAAGGCTAAGAAATGGCAACAGAAGCCTTTACAAAGATCACTTTAGTAGGATGTAACCGCTAAGGATTCAGGGTCACAATGGTGGAGCAAGCCTCAAGGGAAGAAGCACATACATCATGTAAAGCACACTCAACCCAAGTAGTGCGAGGGCCACAGAAGCTCACCTCCCGTCTTGCCCCGCAGGTAAGTTACAACCAACTAAAACAACCTAATTAATCAGCTAAGTCCGTGCCATTCCAGCCTTGTGGTAGCACTGTTGTCCCAGGTGGTCGCTTTGTGAACCGATCCCTAAGGAGAGAAGCTAGAAAAGCACATGAGCACATTGCTCAGGCATCCCTAAACCATGTTGCTAAAAAACAGATTATTAAAACGGACATGAACCGCTTAATGTTCAAGCCCAACAATTAAATTGCATAAAACCATTAGTCAAAATTAGTTAACAAAAGGACATGTATTCTCGCAGCCCTTGGCACAACGTAAGCATATGCATTCTCAAAAGGTAAATATCTGGATGAAAGTAGCTAAGGAGATATCCTTATAGACAGTCAAAATTAAATGCACATGCCGAGATTAAAATAAGTTATTGGGTGTTGTTTATGTTATACTTGCCTTCTTCAAAGTTTCCTCGCTGCTGCTGCTCAAAAGCTTCAGGAGACGGCTCTTCGAACTCAACTGGCGGGTCAACGTCTATGCATCGATCATAGCGCCACACAAGCATCCATATAACCAAACATGCAAGCATACAAGAGCCAAAGATAAGAAACAGTACACCATAACATAAAAATAGGGTATAAAACGTGTTTAAAATTAATCTACGCGTTACCATGAACACATGGGCGCAAGAATTGTCGAAATTAGATTTAAAACGGAGAAAATATAGCCTTTTGAAAGCAGCTAGGTCCTAATTGGAAATGGTTTTCAAAACCCAGGGTTTAAAAGGTTAAAAACATGGCCTGCTCACTATGGCGATGGACTGCGGGTTAAATTCTAAAAAGAGCAGGCTTTTTGGCAAAAAAGGCGGTGGCTGACCGGAGCTTGACTGGAGTTGACCGGTCGTCGGCGTTTGATGGCCATCGCATCAAGATAGAGCGGCCAAGATTGATCGGGGATGGGGCAAACTGGCGATGACCACAAAACGCAGTGGTGTCCGCTTGTCTGCGGTGGAACATCGTCAGCGCACGTGCGATTGAGTGCTCTAGGGCTCGTGGTAGGATGAGAACGGGCTAGGGAGAAAGGGCATGCGATGGGGATGCTCACTGAGGGTCTAGAGACGGCGGTGCGTGACTGAGGCGGCGCAGCAACTAATAGGGGCAGCGAGGCAGCTCTGTGCTCGGGAACGGCATCGAGGAGTGGCTCCGGGCATCCAAGAAATTGCGACGAGGCTTCACTGGGGTCCTGCGAAGGTGGAGCAGTGGTCAAAGGGGCCAGGGAGTGCATGACGGCGGCGAATTTTGGAGTGAGGAAGAGCTCACCGCGGCTACTCCGGAAGCAAAATCGACGGCGCACGTGCGAGCTTGGTCTTGGGCAAAGTGTGTGCGAGCAAAATGGTGCAGCGGGGAGTTCAGGGAGGCCTTTTATAGGGCAGCGTTCACCAACTCGAGTCTGATTCGACTTGCAGTTTGAGCAGAGGAACGGCGCGAGCTCGGCTCGGTGTCCGGTTCAACCCGGACTCGGGTCCGCGCGGGGTCCTCATCGATCGTGTTGGGGGTGGTAGGGGCTGCTGCCAGGCGGGCCGCACTTGCAGGAAAGGCAGGGTTGGGGCCATGGTCAGGGATGCAGGCTTGAGGTCCACGATCAGGGGCCAGTGGTGGGAGAGGGGCCTGACGAGTTGGCCCCGCTCGTCAGTGGACCGGGGACGCGGGTCCACCGGGTAGAGAGAGGAGGAGGGAAGGGGACGTGGCTGGGCCGCTCAGCCTGGCTGGTTTGGCCGCTGGCCGGCCCTGGCAGGTAGGAGGGAGGTGGGTTGGGCCATGCAGCTGAGCTGGGCTGGCTGCTGGGCGGCTTCACCCTTTTATTTTTCCTTTCTGTTTTCTTTGCCTTTTTCGAAAACCCAAAACCAAACCGAAAACTGAAACTGCACAAAAATTTCAGAATAACTGAATTTTCAGAACTGAGATCACACAAGAAATAAAACAATGCCCCAGCATGAATGCACGATCAAGGTTGACCAATGATCTATTTTAATTACTTATTCAAATAAAATAAATCATAAACCTTAGAAAATTAAATAAAGCATGTTATGTTCATTGTAAAATGCTGAAAATAAAATTCAGGGTGTTGCAAACCTATCCCCCTAACAAGAATGTCACCCTGAGATTCAGATAGGCTGGTTAGCAAAGAGATTGTGGATGCTGCCTTTAACTCATCCTCTCAATCCCATGTTGCCTCGGCCTCTGTACGGTGACTCCATTGTACTCGGCACATCTTGGTTCTCTTGTTGCTTGTAACTCTTTTTGATGTGTCCAGAATCTTCACCGGATGCTCCATGTAAGTCAATCCTCCTGCACATCCAATCCCTCTAATGGTGCTTGCTCCTCAGGCACTCTCAAACACTTCTTCAACTAAGAGAGATGAAACACATCATGCACACCTGACAAACTAGGAGGCAACTCCAGGCGGTAAGCTACCTCACCTTTCCTTTCCAATATTTTAAATGGCCCGATGTATCTTGGTGCCAGCTTCCCTTTCATATTGAATCTGCGGATCCCTCTCATCGGTGACACCTTCAAATACACATGGTCATCCACCTTGAAAGTTAGATCCCTCCTGCGAACGTCAACATAGCTTCTTTGCCTAGATTGAGCAATTCTCGAATTCTCCTAGACGATCCGTACTTGTTGTTCCGCATCCTGGACTATGTCAGGTCCAAATACTGCTTCTCACCAGTCTGATTCCAAAACAATGGAGTTCTACACCTCTTACCGTACAGTGCTTCAAACGGTGATTTCTTTAGACTGGCATGATAGCTGTTATTATAAGAAAACTCGGCATACGGCAAACTCTTGTCCCAGCTAGTACCATACTGTATTGCACATGATCTCAACATATCCTCCAATATCTGATTAGTTCTTTCTGTCTGTCCGTCAGTCTATGGATGGTAAGCTGTGCTAAATCTAAGCTTTGTATCCAATGAATCATGCAACTGCTCCCAAAAGCGAGAAGTAAACTGTGAACCTCTATCAGATATGATCCTTTTGGGTACACCATGCAGGCACACAATTCTAAAAATATACAACTCTGCCAAATTTGCACCAGAATAAGTAGTGTTGACTGGTATGAAATGAGCAACCTTTGTCAAACGATCCACTACTACCCATATTGAATTATAACCTTTTTGTCTCCGAGGTAAACCAACGATGAAGTCCATAGTGATTTCTTCCCACTTGCACTCTGGAACCTTCAATGGCTGTAATAATCCTACAGGTCTCTGATCCTTGGCCTTCACTGGCTAGCAGGTATCACATATAGCCACATACTCAGCTACTGCACGCTTCATCCTATACCACCAGAATCTCTCTTTCAGATCATAATACATCTCCGTGCTACCAAGATGGATAGAATAAGCTGTGTCATGTGCCTCTCTCAAAATCAACTTCTTGATGCTGTCCACTTCTGGCAAGTAGATCCGATTCTTGTACCATAGGGTTCCTTGTTCATCTTCTCTGAAGTGGGGCGCCTTGCTCACTTTAAGCAACTCACGAATCTCATTTAATTTCTCATCGTTCTTTTGGTGTTTCCTTATTCCCTGCTCCAACGTAGGCACTGCTTCAAACACTGCTGCTATAGTGTGATGTAGGAAAACTAGGCTCAAGCTTTCGAACTCTTCACATAACTCTCGTGGCATCTGGAAACCCAAAGCCATATTAGCATAATGCTTCTGACTCAAAGCATCTGCCACCACATTAGCCTTGCTTGGATGATAGTGAATTTCCATATCATAATCCTTAATTAATTCTAGCCATCTCCATTGCCGCATATTCAACTCATTCTGGGTGAAGATATCTTTGAGGCTCTTGTGATCAGTATAAATCTCACAACGTTGTCCAAACAGGTAATGTCTCCAGATTTTTGAAGCATGCACGACTACTGCAATTTCCAGGTCATGTGTTAGATAATTCAACTCATGCTTGCGTAGTTGCCATGAAGCATAGGCCACCACTTTTCCATCCTACATCAGAACATATCCTAGACCTTCCCTCAATGCATCACAATATATTGTGAATTTCTTCTGTTGATCAAGCAATGTCGACACTCGTGTCATAGTTAGTCTCTTTTTCAACTCATTAAAGGCAACCTGTCGGGCATCTGTCCATTTAAATTCGGCATCCTTCTCAGGCAGAGTAGTCATTGGTTTCGCAATTTTAGAGAAGTTCTCAATGAACCTTCGGTAATAACCAACTAAACCCAAAAATCCATGAACCTCCTTTGGTGTCTACGGCATCTTTCAATCCAACACGTCGTTGACCTTTCTTGGATCTACTGCAATCCCACCCTTAGAGATGATGTGACCAAGGAAGGGCAATTCGTTAATCCAGAATTCACATTTGCTGAGCTTGGCGTATAACTTGTGTTCCCTCAATCTCTAAAGATCTAGCCTCAAGTGTTCATCTTCTTCTGCTTCTGTCTTAGAGTAAATCAGAATGTCATCAATGAAAACCACCACAAACTTGTCCAGATAATCCATGAACACCTTGTTCATCAGATGCATAAAGTAGGCGGGAGCATTGGTCAGACCAAAAGACGTGAATGTATACTCGTACAAGCCGTATTTAGTGGTGAAGGTAGTCATTGGAATATCTGAAGGGCGGATTTTTAACTGATGATAACCAGACCTCAAGTCAATTTTGGAGAAAACACAAGCACCTTGGAGCCGATCAAACAAGTCATCAATGCGGGGGAGTGGGTACTTGTTCTTAATGGTTACTTTATTCAGAGCCCAGTAATCCACAACATGCGCTTGGCCTTCGTATCCTTCTTCTCAATAAGCAAAACTGGAAAAGCCCAAGGAGAGGAACAGGGACGAATAAATCCTTTAGCTAGCAACTCATCTATATTCTTTTTAACCTCATCTTGTTCTCCAGGTGCCATCCTATATTGCCTCATTGCTATGGGTGCAGTGCCAGGTAGAAGCTCTATTAGAAACTCAATATCGCGGTCAGGTGGCATACCTGGCAACTCCTCTAGAAAAACATCTGTATAATCGCACAGTACCCGTAAACCATCTATAGGCCTAGCTTCCATATGATGTAAATATCCAGAAGGACTGATTGCAGTTATCTCTACTTTCTGGCCATTTGGTGCTATCAAGTGAACTATTCGTCCAGCATAATCTATTCTAACACCCCACTTGGTAAGAATCCCCATACCCAGAATTATATCAATACCCATTAAGTCTATGACTATCAACCCGGTGCGGAACTCTAGCCCCCTTATGTTGATACTAACTCTTGAATAGATAGTGTTGGTGGTTATCTTCCCCCTTGGTGAATTAACTACCATAGGCCTTTTCATGTAGCTTAAGGGAAGATTGTATTTTTTCGGTATATGATCTTGTAATGAAATAATGCGTAGCACCAGTATCAAAAAGTACAGTAGCAGGATTGGAGTTGACTGTGAACGTACTGAGAACGACATTGGGAGCTTCTGCTACGGTTTCTGCCGTCATGTGGTTCACCTTGCCCTGCCTTGGCGCCTTGTTCTACTGGTTCCCATTGCGGCGCCCCTGCTGTTGTTGTGGTGCATTCTGCTTGGCGCCCTGTTGGTTGGACTGCGGCTTCTGGGGGCAATTGTTGGCGTAGTGCCCGCTCTAGCCACACTTGAAGCAATTGCGGACCATTGGAACTGTTGCCTGATTAGGGGCAGGACAGTTGGATGGCCCCTATCGGATAGCTGGGTAGGTAGAGCGTTAGTTCTGATTCTGATATCGCTGGCCCTAACCTGTCTGCTGTTGCTGACGCTGCTGGTAACCCTGCTGCTGGGTGTACTACTGCTGCTGTGGGTAGCGGGGTCGAGTGTTGCTGTTGGAGGGAGCAAGGTTGAGCTTCCTCTTTCTGTCATCAATCTCCTTGCGCTTCTGCTCAGTGAGTAAAGCATGATCCACCAGGTGATTGAAATTGTTGAAGGTGTTGTTCATCTGCTGCAACTGGAGTGTGTCATTAAGGCCCTCCAGGAAGTGCTCCTATTTATGACTATCCTCTGTAACTTCTGTAGGAACATAGCGGGCGAGCTATAGGAACTTGTCTTGGTACTCAGTCACTGTCATGTTTCCCTATTTTAGAGAGAGGAACTCCTTCTTCTTCATCTTCATTAAGCCTACAGGCACATGGTGACTCCTAAACCTCTCACAGAACTAAGCCCAGGTGAGACATTCTCGGTCCTGTTGCCTATTGGATTCCCACCAATCCAAAGCAGCACCACGAAGCAGTCTTGTCGCATACAGGACCCTTTCTTGATCATTGCACTATGCGATGTCCAGCTGCCACTCCACTGCACGGAGCCAGTCATCAGCCTGTAGCAAATCAGCAGAATGAGAGAAAGTAGGCGGGTGTCCCTTCAGAAAGTCTCCACGTCTGTCCCTCTACTGCTGCGGTGGGTTGGCATGAGCTTCCTGCAAAGCTTGAACTATATTGTTGACCATCGCCATCAGCTGCATCTAAAGTTGACAGAATTGTTCTACGGTTAACTGTGGTGGGTTGGGCAGATGCTGGCCATTAGGCTGATTGTTGTCCTCCAGTCCGTTGCCTCGGTTCCTAGTGATAACCATCTGTTTGTAGAAGTTGAGACGGCATGAGTAAATAATTGTTGCACATATCCAAGATGATAAGCAGAGCTCATAGATAAACTAGAGAGAAAAATAGAGTAGATGGCTGCATATAACCCAATGATCTAGCTTTATTAATTAATTCAAATCTTCATAGTTGTTTATACTGTGGACATTCCCCACAGCTAGACTAGCACCCAACCAAAGAACCAACTCAAGCATAATTCACCATGACAAGCATTTACACACCAAACTTTAACTCAGTTTAACACACCAGACATAACTCGACTCAGAACGACCAGACATAACGCACTAACGATCAAACATAAAGGTAGCCTAATCCTTACTAGGAGGAATACTAGTAGAACTACTGGGGTCGCTTACACGGGTCCTCTTGATGGGAGGTAACTGAGTTGGATCCACTATTGGCACCTTGGGATTGGGGCCTAGCACTTCATCTTGCAGAGCATGAAGCTCGATCACGTCCTTGTCTCGGCGATGAACCTCGTCAGTGGTTTTGTCGAGGAGGGAGCTACTGGCAGCCACGTACTCGAGAAGGATCTCCAGTAGTGGGACAGTGCTCGGAGTTATCTCCTGCCCTGTCGCCCCGGATCAGCGACTTGGGAGGTGACGATAATCTGACTAGTAGAGGTAGTGGCAGAAGTCGTGGCAGATGACTCCTAGAGCCTGACGTGCAACATCTTCAATGACGAACTCCATCGTGTCATGGGCTGCTATGCACTGGTGTTGATGCACCACAGTTCCTCCTCCATGGTTGAGGTTAGGCTTCAAGATCTTCGTGCGAGCAATCCACATACGGCCAGCAATAGGATGTAAACCCTCCCGGCACTCGTACATGATGTTGTAGGTGGAGAAGTCCAGATAGTCGATGCACTTGCGTAGAAGTGTAGGAAACTTCAGATTGGCACCATCATGTTCATGGTACTTGTCCATCTAGGCGGGGACCGTCTTCGTCTCTCCAATAGGACCAATAGGGATGTTGATGTAGAATGGCCACTCGGGAATCTCAAGTGGTGATAGTGGACCGTCGTCGTCGTCTGAGCTGATGTAGTAGAAACGCTCCTCTAGGTCTTCCTCATCTGAGTAATCACTCAAGACGATTACCTCATGAGCCTACGGAGGTGGTGCTGGCGCCAACTGGTGTACGGGAGGCTGCTGCTGGGGCGCCTATTCCTCAGGCTGGGGCTCAGGTTACGGCTGCGGCAGAGATGCAGAAGCCTGCTGCGGAGTGGGCAGCGCGATACGGCGAAGGCTGTTCCTGGTCATCCTCGGCATCTTCTACAGAGACGACAGAAGGGGTTAAGAGCAGGTCTATATGACAAAAGGAATAAACAAAAAAAACTTTTCAACATAGGGTGAGCAATTAATTACTAGAATAAAATAAAGGCAAAGCTTTAAAAAAATCAGCAGGCAAGACAAGAGGAAGTGAAATCCTTAAACATGACCAGTTCTGTCTAGGCCTTCGTCCTACAGTCAACACGGCTCTGGTACCAAATTTGTCACACTTAGTTTCCAACGAATAAAACCGAACAAGTATATATGCACCAGGATCAAGTCTCGCATATACATGACATATTACAAGGTACCACAAACGCATGTCAAAACTAAAAGCGTGCATAACATTGAATATCTTTATTACATAATGACATAAGTCTTTAACACAGAGTAATACGATGCGGAAGCATAAAACATGAAAGATAACTAGGGCACCACAGGGGCATCGACTGGTGAATGAAGCGCATAATATTCATCGTAGTCTTGCGTAGTCTTGCGCATAATCTTCAGCACCTCCATCAACTGAGCAGCGGTTGGATTCCCCCCCCCCAACATGGAATAAATATAAATAAGCAAGCGTGAGTACAACAACTCGTACTCAACAAATATAACAAAAGCCATGAGGCTCTAAGTTTAGTTGACAGACTGCATGTGCTTTTAATTGAACAAAAATTTATTAAAACCTGATTACTATTATTGATTAAAGAAACCATTAGCCCAAAGATATTGCATAAAGAATTAGATAGCATTTAAATAGATATAACCATCACCATAACCAAAACCAAAGTAATCCACTAATCACTAGGAAGAGTCTGGGCCGCTCATAACCGTGAGCATGGCTGACATGTCAGTTTTACTCTATCGAGAGGTTTTACATCTTTACCCACAAGTCATGAGCTACGCTAGGGGTTCATCACACACCTTAGGTGAGATGACTAGCAAGCACACTACGAAGCCTTTACAAAGATCACTTTAGTAGGATGTAACCGCTAAGGATTCAGGGTCGCAACGGTGGAGCAAACCTCAAGGGGGGAAGCACATACATCACATAAATCACACTCAACCCAAGTAGTGCGAGGGTCACAGAAGCTCACCTCCCCTCTTGCCATTAATTTGCATAAAACCATTAGTCAAAATTAGTTAACAAAAGGACATGTATTCATGCTACCCCTAGCACAACAAAACCATAGGCATTCCCAAAAGGTAAATATCAGGATGAAAGTAGCTAAGGTGATATCCATATAGGCGGTCAAAATTAAATGCATATGCCGAGATTAAAAGAGTTATTGGGTGTTGTTTATGTAATAGTTGCCTTCTTCATAGTGATGAGAACATGTACAATATGCATATGATCAAGGCCCAAGAGAAGATAGAGTTTGAATCCCAATCCGAGTTGAGATCCAATTTATTTGCGAGGCCAGTTCGGACTGCAGTAGTAGGCCTCAGTAAAACGGACGCCCAGGCCACATACGGACTCTGTTTCGGGCGTTCTACATATTGACCGAAAGCTAAGGAGATAACCTTTCGAACCCATCTAGTCTCAGGGCCAAATAATCTCAGAGTCAACAGAAATCATTGAAACAACTTGACGATCAGAATCTGCCAGGGTGCTGCTGGACCGGTTTTTGGGCATGCTGGCCTTGTACGCCCTACAGTTGCTCGGCCACCCCGTTGGCCGCCGCCTATACCTCTCTCTTGTATATATTCTGTAGCCATCATTAGATTAGATGGGTTTTGCTTAAGAGTATTCTGTCGTGAACAGTTCATCGTTCGTGTATCGGTTTGTGAAACACCAACTTGTGCACAAGATTAATCTTGATTGCATTATTCCTCGTTCTTGCTTGTGTTCTTTCGGTTGCATTACAGGAACGATAGCCTTCTTGACGGGGTCGATTGCGTGCGTCACGCGGTCGATAACCATCAGAACAGTGGTGTAGTGATTGCAAGGATTCGATCGATTGCTCGGAGCCTTCTTCACCAACGATGAGTTCTCCACCCCTAAAACGACTTATCCATACCTCTCGGAAGATCGGGAACCCTATTCCCCATCATTTGGTATCAGAGCTTCAGGTTTCTAATGAGGTATATTATCGTGTGTCCCTTAGTTTGAGTGTTTTATATTCCTAAAGTCCAAAAAAGCCATAAAAAATTAGGATTTCTAGTTCATCTTATCCTATCACCACGTTTAGCCTTTGCATAATTTGCTTTCAGAGTCTGCATCTTTGAGTTTGTGTCCTTGTATATAGTCTTGTTGCTGGTTTAGATCGGGTTCTTAGATTAGTTTGAGTATTGCATCGTAACATCGTGTCCGTTTCCATCCCGTCACCCCATGTAGATCTGTTTTGTCTCTGTCCAGTTTGGTATTTTCATGATATTTCTATCATACCAACTCGGATTTTTGTATTCTAGTACTTTCTGGAAAGCTTGTGAAATTACCTACAACAATGTCAATTGTGAGATTTCCAGAAAACATAGTTATCAGGGCGTAATATCTATTGGGTGTAATACTGTTTGTGATCCAGAATTTTCTAAGCAGTCTGTATTTTGGGGTCAATATCTCCGTCCTCCCTTGGCCAAAATAGGTGTTCCATATACTGTGAAGAAATAGAAAAAGCTAAGCTACAATTTGGTATTCTAAGTGTTTGCATTTGAGGCCACTAAAATTGTGTAATCTGCTGTGCAACTCAGAATAGTAAATCTGTGATTTATAGACGAGAGTTTTGTGTTTGTGTGGAGTTATATCTTGTTTTGCTTTGCGGCACTTTTGAGATAAAAAAAACAAAAAAAAGTCAAGTGCATAAAAATAGCCGCACAAAAAAAAAGCAAAAGAAAAGAAAAAAATTAGAAGTGCTTGCATTCATTGTGTCCTTTGTACTTCGGTGTATCTCTTGCTTTGCTTAAACTAGTCTTGGAGCACGTTTAGGCCAGCAACTTTGACAAGTACTTTGGACATTCATTCAACTTTGCTATCTGATTTTGGATTTTGCTATTCCTTGCTACATATTGTGCCTTCCCAAAGATCCACATATATACTCTAGAGCAACACATGTCGGTCTTGCAATCACCCCACGCTCCAAGTGTGTTATCACCTTTGGGCCACCATCATCTCCTCTAGATAGCCATCGTCTTCTAGCTGTGTATGGTAAGAACATTTGCAAGCGCTTCGTAAACGATTAGAGTGTGAGAGATCCCACCTGCCCACTGTCATTAGATAAGGTTAATCTTTTTTTCTGTGTTTTTTCTGTTTTTCTGCTAACAATGACAGATTGCACCGACGCACGTGAACGTGAAAGGATCAAGAAAAGGGTTAAGAAGGCATTTGAGAGTTGGATAACTTTGAAAGCATCTCCATAAAAAAGTTGAGGTTGTCTCCTTCCAAATCTTCCTTCTAATAATGGTTTGGTTGATGATGCTTATATTGATTGGGAAATAGCTATGGATGAATTTTTTCCCAATGTCGTTTGAGTGATAGAAGAAAGGTTAATAATGCTTCTAGTACTTTTTAAAAAATGTACTTTACGTTGGTGGAAAGATCTTTGTGTTTATGATCAAGATTCACAAAATTGGAGAGATATAAAAAGACTTATCAGGAATGAATTTGTTTCAGATTCTCATTCTATAAAGCTAATTTGTGACCTACAATTTCTAAAATAACATGATAAAACTGTTGTAGAGTATTATAATGAGCTACATACTTTGTTGTTGCGTTGTGGTTTACATGAATCAAAGAAAGAAGTTACAATCAGATTTTTAAAAGGTCTTGACAATGACATTTGTGATATTATTGCTGGTAAGAAATATAAGTCTCTTTATAAATTATATACACATGCTTGTAAAATTGAGAACAAAATTAGACATAAGAAACAACAATTTATTAAAATTGAATATGATGTATTACTTGCTGAAATTAAACATCATGACACACAACCTATGGAGGTACCCTTTACTACTGACCATACACAGAATGTTGAGAACAAAGATGAAAAAGACAACACATCAGAGGAGAATGAGGATGATCTTGTTTCCATTCTATACTTGTCACAGTGCCCTGATTACGTAAACCAAGGTAATGACACATGTTATATGATCTCTCAAGGTGAGGAAACTTCTTAGTTATCTTCATTACATGCTGATTGTACTGCTGATTCATGTGATCAAAAAGAGTTGTGTGATTTTGCTTCTATTATTTCTATGCCACAACTTGTTGATAAGCTTGATGTTGATTATTCCGAGCTAAATATTTGTGCTGAAAATAGTCCTTTTCTCCCTATTGCTAGTGTGTATGATGAGCTGAAGTTGATATCTTTTTTAAATACTTTGGGTTATATTGAATTTGATGTTCTATGTAATCTGAATGATTTAGAGAAAAAACTTTCTTTTTTTGCTGATTTACCATGGTTATCTAAGAATTCTTATCATGTTATTGGCAAGTATGATAGTAAAGGAGAATATGTGGTGCACCGTGTTTATATCTCATCAAATTTGAACTCTCTTCCTGTTGGTGAATGTGAACAATTTGAGAGCTGCGCTAATGCTAATCATATCACATCGAGTTTCCCTTGCTCTTTGTTTCTTGTGTTACAATAGGGTAAATTTCATGAAGGGGAGCATGCATGGATGATTTAACGAACTGCTATAATTACTTCCGCGCGCATCGACGATGACTCAAAAGCAAGAAGGGGAGAATGATGAGAACATGTACAACATGCATATGATCAAGGCCCAAGAGAAGATGGAGTTTGAAGCCCAATCCGAGTTGAGGTCCAATTTATTTGTGAGGTAGGTTCAGACTTCAGTAGTAGGCCTCAGTAAAACGGACGCCCAGGCCACATACGGACTCCGTTTCGGGCGTTCTACATATCGACGGAAAGCTAAGGAGATATCCTTTCCAACCCATCTAGTCTCGGGCCCAAATAATCTTACAGTCAACAGGAATCGTCTAAACAACTTGACGATCAGAATCTGCTAGCGTGCTGCTAGACCGGTTTTTGGGCCCGTTGGCCTTGTACGCCCTAGGGGATTCTCGGCCACCCCCTTGGCTGCACCCTATACCTCTCTCTTGTATATATTCTGTAGCCATCATTAGATTAGATGGGTTTTGCTTAAGAGTGTTCTGTCGTGAACAGTTCGCTGTTCGTGTATCGGTTTGTGAAACCCCAACTTGTGCACAAGATTAATCTTGATTGCGTTATTCCTCATTCTTGCTTGTGTTCTCTCGGTTGCATTGCAGGAACGATAGCCTTCTTGGCGAGGTCAATTGCATGCATCACGTGGTCGATAACCATCAGAGCAGTGGTGTAGTGATTGCAAGGATTCGATCGATTGCTCGGAGCCTTCTTCACCAACGTCAAGTTCTCCACCCCTAAGCCGACTTATCCATACCTCTCGAAAGATCGGGAACCCTATTCCCTATCACATAGTTTCCTTTCTACTACTGCTCAAAAGCTTTAGGAGGCGGCTCTTCGAACTCAACTGGTCGGTCAACGTCTATGCATTGATCATAGGGCCACACAGGCATCGATATAACCACACATGCAATCATACAAGAGCAAAAGATAAGAAAGAGTACACCATAACATAAAAACAGGGTATAAAACATGTTTAAAATTAACCTACGCGTTACCACGATCACATGGGTGTAAGAATCACTGAAATCGGATTTAAAACGGAGAAAATATAGCCTTTTCAAAGCAGCTAGGTCCTAATTGGAAATAGTTTTCAAAACCCAAGGTTTAAGAGGTTAAAAATAGGGCCTGCTCACTGTGGCGATGGACTGTGGTTAAACTCTCAAAAGAGCAGGGCTTTTTGGCAAAAAAGGTGATGGCTAATCGGAGTTGACCGGTCGCCGGCGTTTGATGGCCATCGGATCAAGATCTAGCGGCCAAGGTTGATCGGGGATGGGGCTAACCAGCGATGACCTCAAAACACGGTGGCGTCCGCTTGTCTGCGGCAGCACATCATCGGTGCACGCATGATTGAGCACTCTGGGGCTTGAGACAGGATGAGAACTGGCTGGGGAGAAAGGGCACGCGACGCGGATGCTCACCGAGGGTCTAGAGACAGTGGTGCATGATCGAGGCAGCGCAGCAACTAGCTGGGGTGACGATGCAACTCAGTGCTCGGGGAACGGCATCGACGAGCGGCTCCGGGCATCAAAGAAATAGTAACAAGGCTTCGTTGGGGTCCTGCGACAGTGGAGCAGCGGTTAAAGGGGTCGGGGAGTGCTCGACGGCAGCGAATTTTGGAGTCGCAAAGAGCTCACCACGGCGGCTCCGGATGAAAAATCGACGGCGCACATGTGAGCTAGGTTTTGGGCGTACTGCATGCGAGCAAAAGGGTGCAGTGGCGAGTTCAGGGAGGCCTTTTATAGGGTGGCGTACACTAACTCGAGTTTGATTCAACATGCAGTTCAAGCGGAGGAATGGCCCGAGCTCGGCTCGGTGTCCGGTTCAACCCGGACTCGGGTCCGCTTGGGGTCCTCATTGGGTGTATCGGGGTCAGTGGGGGCTGCTGGCAGGCGCGCCACACTTGTGGGAAAGGCGGAGTCAGGGCCATGGTCAGGGATGCCAGCTTGTGGTCCATTAGTAGGGGCCAGAGGTGGGAGAAGGGCTTAATGGGTTGGCCCTGCTCGTCAGTGGCCCTGGGACGCGGGTCCACCAGGTAGAGAGAGGAGGAGGGAAGGGGACGCGGTTGGGCCACTAGCCGGCCCAGGCGAGTAAGAGGGAGGCGGGTTGGGCCATGCGGGCGAGCTGGGCTGGCTGCTGGGATGCTTCACCCTTTTCTTTTTCCTTTCTATTTTCTCTCCCTTTTTCTCAAACCCAAAACCAAACTGAAAACTGAAGCTGCACCAAAAATTCAGAATAACTGAATTTTCAGAACTGAGATCACACAAGAAATAAAACAATGTCCCAGCATGATTGCACCATCAAGGTTGACCTGTGATCTATTTTAATTACTTATTCAAATAAAATAAATCATGACATGCAAGGCTAGGCATAAACCTTAGAAAATTAAATAAAGCATGTTATGTTCATTGTAAATTGCTGAAAATAAAATTCACGGTGTTACAACACATGAGCACGATTTGGAGATGAATCTTGCCTTGATTAGAAGTGGAAATCAGTTCACAAGGGGTTTCTCACAGCCTACCACCCATCATCCTCCCACTAATGCAAAGTACTACCCTAGGGGACTCTAAATCCTAGATAAGCACCTGATTTGTTCTCTAAGCTCTTAGTTGGTTGGAAAATAAGCTTGGGGTTTCTAGAGGTTAAAGAGTCACCCAAATGACCAGCCACTTAGGTATATATAGCCTAGGCCTAACAGACACAGTTTACACTAAGATTCCAATATTACAGAAACGCCCGTAGGGGCCAAAATGGAAAAGACTTGACTATATTGGGGATGGACGACCGATATAGAGTCTTTATCTTCTTCAGTTGCACACTAACTCCCGGATGATGTCCACATGGCTAGTAGTCCAAATCTGCCGATCGACCCCGGGTTTTGAAGTTAGAAACCGAGAAACTTTAGGGTTTCCTCCCTAGGCTTGGAACGTCCCACTCCACTCTATCTCGGTGAGGACTGAGCCCATTCACCGAGTCTTGGTAACTTGGTAGTAAGGTGGTAGATTTGAGCGAATCCGCCAATGCCCTTGCACGTCTTCGCGCCATGTACTCAGGTTGGAGCACCACGGTGGTACCCTGCATACCCTGTCCATCGGTGTCACCTCGCAGTCGTTCAGAGGTCTTACTCCTGCCGTTGTCGTGCCGCTCCTCCATGTACTGAACTCCCATGGCCGACCGATGCCGAGCATGCCTCATGTCCTTCAGAGGACTTCCATCTACCTCCAGTCCATCGAAGGGCCTCCTGTCCATCGGTGGTCTTGTGCCCACGTCCTTCTGGGTCTTGACTTTCGTTGACAATCACTCATCACTCCAGAGGCAGTGGAGCCGGTCCATTGGCTCTTAGCCGGGCTGCCATGTGGGGTGGCTGGGTGGCCACGAGAGATGGTCAGGCGGCCATGGGCATGACTGGCCGGCCATGCAATTTTGCATGACTGCCTTTCCCTTGCCACTTTGCCTTTATTTTGGTCATTCCTTTGATATTTTGGATGTGACAAGCTCTACGTACAACTTTTAGGCACAACTCGTGGAGCCAGTTAGTGATACATAAAAACTTGATAAATTATGCCCTCAAACATGAAATGTTGGTGGTCAAAATGGGTTTTATTGACCGCCAACAATGCCGGAGGGGCCTATGCCAGTCATATTAATTGGGCTCCTTATTGCTTCCCTACTCAATGCGACTACA
>JAMSGZ010000087.1:0-167614 GCA_030272315.1 Paspalum vaginatum
ACCGTGCCGCCTCATTGGCACCGTCGCGGCATGATCCGGGACCGCCCACCACCTAGGATGTTCCGAGACAGTGCCTCCCTCAGTATAGGCTCCCCCGGTACTATCATCTTCACGATTCCGGTGCTGATAGGTCCCGGAGCGTTGGCCGGATGGGGTCGAAGACACCGCGCACGCATCTGATGGCCATAACTTCCCCTTCGGATCCAGTTTTGGGCACGTTTTTTTCCCAGGTGCAGAATCACATCGGAGCACACCCTGAAGGCGAGAACGGAGAAAACCACATTTCAAAAGAAATAAATATAAAATATAAAACCAGAAGAACCGGTCAGGTCAAATTCAACGTCCTCCTTGCGACATTCTAACCGTGCCGCCTCATTGGCACCCGTCGCGGCATGATCCGTGACCGCCCACCACCTAGGATGTTCCGAGACATGCCTCCCTCAGTATAGGCCTCCCCAGTACTATCAATCTTCACGTTGCCGTGTGCTGATAGGTGCCGGAGCGTTGGCCGGATGGGGTCGAAGACACCGCGCCGCATCTGAATGGCCATAACTTCCCGTTCGGATCCAGTTTTGGGCCAAGTTTCTTTTCCCAGTGCAGAATCACTGGAGCACACCCTGAAGGGCGAAAACGGAGAAAACCACATTTCAAAAAAATAAATATAAAATATAAAACCCAAGAAGAACCGGTCAGGTCAATTCAACGTCCTCCTTGCGACATTCTAACCGTGCCGCCTCATTGTCACCGTCGCGGCATGATCCTGGACCGCCCACCACCTAGGATGTTCCGAGACAGTGCCTCCCTCAGTATAGGCCTCCCCGTACTATCATCTTCACGATTTGTGCTGATAGTCCCGGAGCGTTGGCCGGATGGGTCGAAGACCCGCGCACGCATCTGAATGGCCATAACTTCCCCTTCGGATCAGTTTTGGGCCACGTTTTTTTTCCAGGTGCAGAATCACATGGAGCACACCCTGAAGGGCGAAAACAGAGAAAACCACATTTCAAAAAAATAAATATAAATATAAACCCAAGAAGAACCGTCAGGTCAAATTCAACGTCCTCCTTCACGACATTCTAACCGTGGCCGCCTCATTGGCACCGGCGCGGCATGATCCGGGACCCGCCAACCACCTAGATGTTCCGAGACAGTGCCTCCCTCAGTAAAGGCCTCCCCAGTACTATCTCTTCACGATTCGGTGCTGATAGGTCCTCGGGAGCGTTGGCCGGATGGGGTCGAAGGACACCGCGCACAGCATCTGAATGGCCATAACTTCCCCCGTTCGGATCCAGTTTTGGGCCACGTTTTTTTCCCAGGTGCAGAATCACATGTAGCACACCCTGAAGGGCGAAAAACAGAGAAAACCACGTTTCAAAAGAAATAAATATAAAATATAAAACCCAAGAAGAACCGGTCAGGTCAAATTCAACGTCCTCCTTGCGACATTCTAACCGTGCCGCCTCATTGGCACCAGGTCGCGGCATGATCCGGGACCGCCACCACCTAGGATGTTCCGAGACAGTGCCTCCCTCAGTATAGGCCTCCCCGGTACTATCATCTTCACGATTGCGGTGCTGATAGGTCCGGAGCGTTGGCCGGATGGGGTCGAAGACACCGCGCACAGCATCTGAATGGCCATAACTCCCCGTTCGGATCTAGTTTTCGGCCACGTTTTTTTCCCAGGTGCAGAAATCACATGGAGCACACCCTGAAGGGCGAAGAACGGAGAAAACCACATTTCAAAAAAAATAAATATAAAATATAAACCCAAGAAGAACCGGTCAGGTCAAATTCAACGTCCTCCTTGCGACATTCTAACCGTGCCGCCTCATTGGCACCGTCGCGGCATGATCCTGGACCTGCCCACCACCTAGGATGTTCCGAGACAGTGCCTCCCTCAGTATAGGCCTCCCCGGTACTATCATCTTCACCATTCCGGTGTTGATAGGTTCCCCGGAGCGTTGGCCGGATGGGGTCGAAGACACCGCGCACGCATCTGAATGGCCATAACTTCGCCGTTCGGATCCAGTTTTGGGCCACGTTTTTTTTCCCAGGTGCAGAATCACATGGAGCACACCCTGAATGGCGAAACGGAGAAAACAACATTTTCAAAAAAAATAAATATAAAATATAAAACCCAAGAAGAACCGGTCAAGGTCAAATTCAACGTCCTCCTTGCGACATTCTAACCGTGCCGCCTCATTGGCACCGTCGCGGCATGATCCTGGACCGCCCACCACCTAGGATGTTCCGAGACAGTGCCTCCCTCAGTATAGGCCTCCCCGGTACTATCATCTTCACGATTCCGTGCTGATAGGTCCCGTAGCGTTGGCAGGATGGGGTCGAAGACACCGCGCACTGCATCATCTGAATGGCCATAACTTCCCCGTTCGGATCCAGTTTTGGGCCACGTTTTTTTTCCTAGGTGCAGAATCACATGGAGCACACCCTGAAGGGCGAAAACGGAGAAAACCAGCATTTCAAAAAAATAAATATAAAATATTAAAACACAAGAAGAACCGGTCAGGTCAAATTCAACGTCCTCCTTGCGACATTCTAACCGTGCCGCCTCATTGTCACCGTCGCGGCATGATCCTGGACCGCCCACCACCTAGGATGTTCCGAGACAGTGCCTCCCTCAGTATAGGCCCTCCCCGGTACTATCATCTTCACGATTCCGGTGCTGATAGGTCCGGAGCGTTGGCCGGATGGGTCGAAGACACCGCGCACGCATCTGAATGGCCATAACTCCCCGTTCGGTTCCAGTTTTGGGCCACGTTTTTTTTCCCAGGTGCAGAACACATGGAGCACACCCTGAAGGGCGAAACAGAGAAAACCACATTCAAAAAAAATAAATATAAAATATAAAACCTAAGAAGAACCGGTCAGGTCAAATTCAACGTCCTCCTTAAGACATTCTAACCGTGCCGCCTCATTGGCACCGTCGCGGCATGATCCGGGACCGCCCACCACCTAGGATGTTCCGAGACAGTGCCTCCCTCAGTAAAGGCCCCCTGGTACTATCATCTTCACGATTCCGGTGCTTGATAGGTCCCGGAGCGTTGGCCGGATGGGGTCGAAGACACCGCGCACGCATCTGAATGGCAACAACTTCCCCGTTCGGATCCAGTTTTGGGCCACGTTTTTTTTTCCCAGGTGCAGAATCACATGTAGCACACCCTGAAGGGCGAAAACAGAGAAAACAACATTTCAAAAGAAATAAATATAAAATATAAAACCCAAGAAGAACCGGTCAGGTCAAATTCAACGTCCTCCTTGCGACATTCTAACCGTGCCGCCTCATTGGCACCGTCGCGGCATGATCCGGGACCGCCCACCACCTAAGATGTTCCGAGACAGTGCCTCCCTCAGTATAGGCCTCCTCGGTACTATCATCTTCACGTTTGCGGTGCTGATAGGTGCCGGAGCGTTCGCCAGATGGGGTCGAAGACACCGCGCACGCATCTGAATGGCCATAACTTCCCCGTTCGGATCTAGTTTTGGGCCAAGTTTCTTTTCCCAGGTGCAGAATCACATGGAGCACACCCTGAAGGGCAAAAACGGAGAAAACCACATTTCAAAAAAAATAAATATAAAATATAAAACACAAGAAGAACCGGTCAGGTCAAATTCAACGTCCTCCTTGCGACATTCTAACCGTGCCGCCTCATTGTCACCGTCGCGGCATGATCCTGGACCGCCCACCACCTAGGATGTTCCAAGACAGTGCCTCCCTCAGTATAGGCCTCCCTGGTACTATCATCTTCACGATTCCGGTGCTGATAGGTCCCGGAGCGTTGGCCGGATGGGGTCGAAGACACCGCGCACGCATCTGAATGGCCATAACTTCCCCGTTCGGTTCCAGTTTTGGGCCACGTTTTTTTTCCCAGGTGCAGAAACACATGGAGCACACCCTGAAGGGCGAAAACAGAGAAAACCACATTTCAAAAAAAATAAATATAAAATATAAAACCTAAGAAGAACCGGTCAGGTCAAATTCAACGTCCTCCTTAAGACATTCTAACCGTGCCGCCTCATTGGCACCGTCGCGGCATGATCCGGGACCGCCCACCACCTAGGATGTTCCGAGACAGTGCCTCCCTCAGTAAAGGCCCCCCTGGTACTATCATCTTCACGATTCCGGTGCTGATAGGTCCCGGAGCGTTGGCCGGATGGGGTCGAAGACACCGCGCACGCATCTGAATGGCAACAACTTCCCCGTTCGGATCCAGTTTTGGGCCACGTTTTTTTTCCCAGGTGCAGAATCACATGTAGCACACCCTGAAGGGCGAAAACAGAGAAAACAACATTTCAAAAGAAATAAATATAAAATATAAAACCCAAGAAGAACCGGTCAGGTCAAATTCAACGTCCTCCTTGCGACATTCTAACCGTGCCGCCTCATTGGCACCGTCGCGGCATGATCCGGGACCGCCCACCACCTAAGATGTTCCGAGACAGTGCCTCCCTCAGTATAGGCCTCCTCGGTACTATCATCTTCACGTTTGCGGTGCTGATAGGTGCCGGAGCGTTCGCCAGATGGGGTCGAAGACACCGCGCACGCATCTGAATGGCCATAACTTCCCCGTTCGGATCTAGTTTTGGGCCAAGTTTCTTTTCCCAGGTGCAGAATCACATGGAGCACACCCTGACGGGCAAAAACGGAGAAAACCACATTTCAAAAAAAATAAATATAAAATATAAAACACAAGAAGAACCGGTCAGGTCAAATTCAACGTCCTCCTTGCGACATTCTAACCGTGCCGCCTCATTGGCACCGTCGCGGCATGATCCTGGACCGCCCACCACCTAGGATGTTCCGAGACAGTACCTCCCTCGGCATAGGCCTCCCCGGTACTATCATCTTCACGATTCCGGTGCTGATAGGTCCCGGAGCGTTGGCCGGATGGGGTCAAAGACACCGCTCACGCATCTGAATGGCCATAACTTCCCCGTTCGGTTCCAGTTTTGGGCCACGTTTTTTTTCCCAGGTGCAGAAACACATGGAGCACACCCTGAAGGGCGAAAACAGAGAAAACCACATTTCAAAAAAAATAAATATAAAATATAAAACCTAAGAAGAACCGGTCAGGTCAAATTCAACGTCCTCCTTAAGACATTCTAACCGTGCCGCCTCATTGGCACCGTCGCGGCATGATCCGGGACCGCCCACCACCTAGGATGTTCCGAGACAGTGCCTCCCTCAGTAAAGGCCCCCCTGGTACTATCATCTTCACGATTCCGGTGCTGATAGGTCCCGGAGCGTTGGCCGGATGGGGTCGAAGACACCGCGCACGCATCTGAATGGCAACAACTTCCCCGTTCGGATCCAGTTTTGGGCCACGTTTTTTTTCCCAGGTGCAGAATCACATGTAGCACACCCTGGAGGGCGAAAACAGAGAAAACAACATTTCAAAAGAAATAAATATAAAATATAAAACCCAAGAAGAACCGGTCAGGTCAAATTCAACGTCCTCCTTGCGACATTCTAACCGTGCCGCCTCATTGGCACCGTCGCGGCACGATCCGGGACCGCCCACCACCTAAGATCTTCCGAGACAGTGCCTCCCTCAGTATAGGCCTCCTCGGTACTATCATCTTCACGTTTGCGGTGCTGATAGGTGCCGGAGCGTTCGCCAGATGGGGTCGAAGACACCGCGCACGCATCTGAATGGCCATAACTTCCCCGTTCGGATCTAGTTTTGGGCCAAGTTTCTTTTCCCAGGTGCAGAATCACATGGAGCACACCCTGAAGGGCAAAAACGGTGAAAACCACATTTCAAAAAAAATAAATATAAAAAATAAAACACAAGAAGAACCGGTCAGGTCAAATTCAACGTCCTCCTTGCGACATTCTAACCGTGCCGCCTCATTGGCACCGTCGCGGCATGATCTTGGACCACCCACCACCTAGGATGTTCCGAGACAGTACCTCCCTCGGCATAGGCCTCCCCGGTACTATCATCTTCACGATTCCGGTGCTGATAGGTCCCAGAGCGTTGGCCGGATGGGGTCGAAGACACCGCGCACGCATCTGAATGGCCATAACTTCCCCGTTCGGTTCCAGTTTTGGGCCACGTTTTTTTTCCCAGGTGCAGAAACACATGGAGCACACCCTGAAGGGCGAAAACAGAGAAAACCACATTTCAAAAAAAATAAATATAAAATATAAAACCTAAGAAGAACCGGTCAGGTCAAATTCAACGTCCTCCTTAAGACATTCTAACCGTGCCGCCTCATTGGCACCGTCGCGGCATGATCCGGGACCGCCCACCACCTAGGATGTTCCGAGACAGTGCCTCCCTCAGTAAAGGCCCCCCTGGTACTATCATCTTCACGATTCCGGTGCTGATAGGTCCCGGAGCGTTGGCCGGATGGGGTCGAAGACACCGCGCACGCATCTGAATGGCAACAACTTCCCCGTTCGGATCCAGTTTTGGGCCACGTTTTTTTTCCCAGGTGCAGAATCACATGTAGCACACCCTGAAGGGCGAAAACAGAGAAAACAACATTTCAAAAGAAATAAATATAAAATATAAAACCCAAGAAGAACCGGTTAGGTCAAATTCAACGTCCTCCTTGCGACATTCTAACCGTGCCGCCTCATTGGCACCGTCGCGGCATGATCCGGGACCGCCCACCACCTAAGATGTTCCGAGACAGTGCCTCCCTCAGTATAGGCCTCCTCGGTACTATCATCTTCACGTTTGCGGTGCTGATAGGTGCCGGAGCGTTCGCCAGATGGGGTCGAAGACACCGCGCACGCATCTGAATGGCCATAACTTCCCCGTTCGGATCTAGTTTTGGGCCAAGTTTCTTTTCCCAGGTGCAGAATCACATGGAGCACACCCTGAAGGGCAAAAACGGAGAAAACCACATTTCAAAAAAAATAAATATAAAATATAAAACACAAGAAGAACCGGTCAGGTCAAATTCAACGTCCTCCTTGCGACATTCTAACCGTGCCGCCTCATTGGCACCGTCGCGGCATGATCCTGGACCGCCCACCACCTAGGATGTTCCGAGACAGTACCTCCCTCGGCATAGGCCTCCCCGGTACTATCATCTTCATGATTCCGGTGCTGATAGGTCCCGGAGCGTTGGCCGGATGGGGTCGAAGACACCGCGCACGCATCTGAATGGCCATAACTTCCCCGTTCGGTTCCAGTTTTGGGCCACGTTTTTTTTCCCAGGTGCAGAAACACATGGAGCACACCCTGAAGGGCGAAAACAGAGAAAACCACATTTCAAAAAAATAAATATAAAATATAAAACCTAAGAAGAACCGGTCAGGTCAAATTCAACGTCCTCCTTAAGACATTCTAACCGTGCCGCCTCATTGGCACCGTCGCGGCATGATCCGGGACCGCCCACCACCTAGGATGTTCCGAGACAGTGCCTCCCTCAGTAAAGGCCCCCCTGGTACTATCATCTTCACGATTCCGGTGCTGATAGGTCCCGGAGCGTTGGCCGGATGGGGTCGAAGACACCGCGCACGCATCTGAATGGCAACAACTTCCCCGTTCGGATCCAGTTTTGGGCCACGTTTTTTTTCCCAGGTGCAGAATCACATGTAGCACACCCTGAAGGGCGAAAACAGAGAAAACAACATTTCAAAAGAAATAAATATAAAATATAAAACCCAAGAAGAACCGGTCAGGTCAAATTCAACGTCCTCCTTGCGACATTCTAACCGTGCCGCCTCATTGGCACCGTCGCGGCATGATCCGGGACCGCCCACCACCTAAGATCTTCCGAGACAGTGCCTCCCTCAGTATAGGCCTCCTCGGTACTATCATCTTCACGTTTGCGGTGCTGATAGGTGCCGGAGCGTTCGCCAGATGGGGTCGAAGACACCGCGCACGCATCTGAATGGCCATAACTTCCCCGTTCGGATCTAGTTTTGGGCCAAGTTTCTTTTCCCAGGTGCAGAATCACATGGAGCACACCCTGAAGGGCAAAAACGGAGAAAACCACATTTCAAAAAAAATAAATATAAAATATAAAACACAAGAAGAACCGGTCAGGTCAAATTCAACGTCCTCCTTGCGACATTCTAACCGTGCCGCCTCATTGGCACCGTCGCGGCATGATCCTGGACCGCCCACCACCTAGGATGTTCCGAGACAGTACCTCCCTCGGCATAGGCCTCCCCGGTACTATCATCTTCACGATTCCGGTGCTGATAGGTCCCGGAGCGTTGGCCGGATGGGGTCGAAGACACCGCGCACGCATCTGAATGGCCATAACTTCCCCGTTCGGTTCCAGTTTTGGGCCACGTTTTTTTTCCCAGGTGCAGAAACACATGGAGCACACCCTGAAGGGCGAAAACAGAGAAAACCACATTTCAAAAAAAATAAATATAAAATATAAAACCTAAGAAGAACCGGTCAGGTCAAATTCAACGTCCTCCTTAAGACATTCTAACCGTGCCGCCTCATTGGCACCGTCGCGGCATGATCCGGGACCGCCCACCACCTAGGATGTTCCGAGACAGTGCCTCCCTCAGTAAAGGCCCCCCTGGTACTATCATCTTCACGATTCCGGTGCTGATAGGTCCCGGAGCGTTGGCCGGATGGGGTCGAAGACACCGCGCACGCATCTGAATGGCAACAACTTCCCCGTTCGGATCCAGTTTTGGGCCACGTTTTTTTTCCCAGGTGCAGAATCACATGTAGCACACCCTGAAGGGCGAAAACAGAGAAAACAACATTTCAAAAGAAATAAATATAAAATATAAAACCCAAGAAGAACCGGTCAGGTCAAATTCAACGTCCTCCTTGCGACATTCTAACCGTGCCGCCTCATTGGCACCGTCGCGGCATGATCCGGGACCGCCCACCACCTAAGATCTTCCGAGACAGTGCCTCCCTCAGTATAGGCCTCCTCGGTACTATCATCTTCACGTTTGCGGTGCTGATAGGTGCCGGAGCGTTCGCCAGATGGGGTCGAAGACACCGCGCACGCATCTGAATGGCCATAACTTCCCCGTTCGGATCTAGTTTTGGGCCAAGTTTCTTTTCCCAGGTGCAGAATCACATGGAGCACACCCTGAAGGGCAAAAACGGTGAAAACCACATTTCAAAAAAAATAAATATAAAAAATAAAACACAAGAAGAACCGGTCAGGTCAAATTCAACGTCCTCCTTGCGACATTCTAACCGTGCCGCCTCATTGGCACCGTCGCGGCATGATCCTGGACCACCCACCACCTAGGATGTTCCGAGACAGTACCTCCCTCGGCATAGGCCTCCCCGGTACTATCATCTTCACGATTCCGGTGCTGATAGGTCCCAGAGCGTTGGCCGGATGGGGTCGAAGACACCGCGCACGCATCTGAATGGCAACAACTTCCCCGTTCGGATCCAGTTTTGGGCCACGTTTTTTTTCCCAGGTGCAGAATCACATGTAGCACACCCTGAAGGGCGAAAACAGAGAAAACAACATTTCAAAAGAAATAAATATAAAATATAAAACCCAAGAAGAACCGGTCAGGTCAAATTCAACGTCCTCCTTGCGACATTCTAACCGTGCCGCCTCATTGGCACCGTCGCGGCATGATCCGGGACCGCCCACCACCTAAGATCTTCCGAGACAGTGCCTCCCTCAGTATAGGCCTCCTCGGTACTATCATCTTCACGTTTGCGGTGCTGATAGGTGCCGGAGCGTTCGCCAGATGGGGTCGAAGACACCGCGCACGCATCTGAATGGCCATAACTTCCCCGTTCGGATCTAGTTTTGGGCCAAGTTTCTTTTCCCAGGTGCAGAATCACATGGAGCACACCCTGAAGGGCAAAAACGGTGAAAACCACATTTCAAAAAAAATAAATATAAAAAATAAAACACAAGAAGAACCGGTCAGGTCAAATTCAACGTCCTCCTTGCGACATTCTAACCGTGCCGCCTCATTGGCACCGTCGCGGCATGATCCTGGACCACCCACCACCTAGGATGTTCCGAGACAGTACCTCCCTCGGCATAGGCCTCCCCGGTACTATCATCTTCACGATTCCGGTGCTGATAGGTCCCAGAGCGTTGGCCGGATGGGGTCGAAGACACCGCGCACGCTTCTGAATGGCCATAACTTCCCCGTTCGGATCCAGTTTTGGGCCACGTTTTTTTCCCAGGTGCAGAAACACATGGAGCACACCCTGAAGGGCGAAAACAGAGAAAACCACATTTCAAAAAAAAATAAATATAAAATATAAAACCTAAGAAGAACCGGTCAGGTCAAATTCAACGTCCTCCTTGCGACATTCTAACCGTGCCGCCTCATTGGCACCCTCGCGGCATGATCCGGGACCGCCCACCACCTAGGATGTTCCGAGACAGTGCCTCCCTCAGTATAGGCCTCCCCGGTACTATCATCTTCACGATTGCAGTGCTGATAGGTCCCGGAGCGTTGGCCGGATGGGGTCGAAGACACCGCGCACGCATCTGAATGGCCATAACTTCCCCGTTCGGATCCAGTTTTGGGCCACGTTTTTTTCCCAGGTGCAGAATCACATGGAGCACACCCTGAAAGGCGAGAACGGAGAAAACCACATTTCAAAAAAAATAAATATAAAATATAAAACCCAAGAAGAACCGGTCAGGTCAAATTCAACGTCCTCCTTGCGACATTCTAACCGTGCCGCCTCATTGGCACCGTCGCGGCATGATCCGGGACCGCCCACCACCTAGGATGTTCCGAGACAGTGCCTCCCTCAGTAAAGGCCTCCCTGGTACTATCATCTTCACGATTCCGGTGCTGATAGGTCCCGGAGCGTTGGCCGGATGGGGTCAAAGACACCGCGCACGCATCTGAATGGCCATAACTTCCCCGTTCGGATCCAGTTTTGGGCCACGTTTTTTTTCCCAGGTGCAGAAACACATGGAGCACACCCTGAAGGGCGAAAACAGAGAAAACCACATTTCAAAAAAAAATAAATATAAAATATAAAACCTAAGAAGAACCGGTCAGGTCAAATTCAACGTCCTCCTTGCGACATTCTAACCGTGCCGCCTCATTGGCACCGTCGCGGCATGATCCGGGACCGCCCACCACCTAAGATCTTCCGAGACAGTGCCTCCCTCAGTATAGGCCTCCTCGGTACTATCATCTTCACGTTTGCGGTGCTGATAGGTGCCGGAGCGTTCGCCAGATGGGGTCGAAGACACCGCGCACGCATCTGAATGGCCATAACTTCCCCGTTCGGATCTAGTTTTGGGCCAAGTTTCTTTTCCCAGGTGCAGAATCACATGGAGCACACCCTGAAGGGCAAAACGGTGAAAACCACATTTCAAAAAAAATAAATATAAAAAATAAAACACAAGAAGAACCGGTCAGGTCAAATTCAACGTCCTCCTTGCGACATTCTAACCGTGCCGCCTCATTGGCACCGTCGCGGCATGATCCTGGACCACCCACCACCTAGGATGTTCCGAGACAGTACCTCCCTCGGCATAGGCCTCCCGGTACTATCATCTTCACGATTCCGGTGCTGATAGGTCCCAGAGCGTTGGCCGGATGGGGTCGAAGACACCGCGCACGCTTCTGAATGGCCATAACTTCCCCGTTCGGATCCAGTTTTGGGCCACGTTTTTTTCCCAGGTGCAGAAACACATGGAGCACACCCTGAAGGGCGAAAACAGAGAAAACCACATTTCAAAAAAAATAAATATAAAATATAAAACCTAAGAAGAACCGGTCAGGTCAAATTCAACGTCCTCCTTGCGACATTCTAACCGTGCCGCCTCATTGGCACCCTCGCGGCATGATCCGGGACCGCCCACCACCTAGGATGTTCCGAGACAGTGCCTCCCTCAGTATAGGCCTCCCCGGTACTATCATCTTCACGATTGCAGTGCTGATAGGTCCCGGAGCGTTGGCCGGATGGGGTCGAAGACACCGCGCACGCATCTGAATGGCCATAACTTCCCCGTTCGGATCCAGTTTTGGGCCACGTTTTTTTTCCCAGGTGCAGAATCACATGGAGCACACCCTGAAAGGCGAGAACGGAGAAAACCACATTTCAAAAAAAATAAATATAAAATATAAAACCCAAGAAGAACCGGTCAGGTCAAATTCAACGTCCTCCTTGCGACATTCTAACCGTGCCGCCTCATTGGCACCGTCGCGGCATGATCCGGGACCGCCCACCACCTAGGATGTTCCGAGACAGTGCCTCCCTCAGTAAAGGCCTCCCTGGTACTATCATCTTCACGATTCCGGTGCTGATAGGTCCCGGAGCGTTGGCCGGATGGGGTCAAAGACACTGCGCACGCATCTGAATGGCCATAACTTCCCCGTTCGGATCCAGTTTTGGGCCACGTTTTTTTTCCCAGGTGCAGAATCACATGTAGCACACCCTGAAGGGCGAAAACAGAGAAAACAACATTTGAAAAGAAATAAATATAAAATATAAAACCCAAGAAGAACCGGTCAGGTCAAATTCAACGTCCTCCTTGCGACATTCTAACCGTGCCGCCTCATTGGCACCGTCGCGGCATGATCCGGGACCGCCCACCACCTAAGATGTTCCGAGACAGTGCCTCTCTCAGTATAGGCCTCCCCGGTACTATCATCTTCACGTTTGCGGTGCTGATAGGTGCAGGGGCGTTGGCCGGATGGGGTCGAAGACACCGCGCACGCATCTGAATGGCCATAACTTCCCCGTTCGGATCTAGTTTTGGGCCAAGTTTCTTTTCCCAGGTGCAGAATCACATGGAGCACACCCTGAAGGGCAAAAACGGTGAAAACCACATTTCAAAAAAAATAAATATAAAATATAAAACACAAGAAGAACCGGTCAGGTCAAATTCAACGTCCTCCTTGCGACATTCTAACCGTGCCGCCTCATTGGCACCGTCGCGGCATGATCCTGGACCACCCACCACCTAGGATGTTCCGAGACAGTGCCTCCCTCGGCATAGGCCTCCCCGGTACTATCATCTTCACGATTCCGGTGCTGATAGGTCCCAGAGCGTTGGCCGGATGGGGTCGAAGACACCGCGCACGCTTCTGAATCGCCATAACTTCCCCGTTCGGATCCAGTTTTGGGCCACGTTTTTTTCCCAGGTGCAGAAGCACATGGAGCACACCCTGAAGGGCGAGAACGGAGAAAACCACATTTCAAAAAAAATAAATATAAAATATAAAACCAAAGAAGAACCGGTCAGGTCAAATTCAACGTCCTCCTTGCGACATTCTAACCGTGCCGCCTCATTGGCACCGTCGCGGCATGATCCGGGACCGCCCACCACCTAGGATGTTCCGAGACAGTGCCTCCCTCAGTATAGGCCTCCCCGGTACTATCATCTTCACGATTGCAGTGCTGATAGGTCCCGGAGCGTTGGCCGGATGGGGTCGAAGACACCGCGCACGCATCTGAATGGCCATAACTTCCCCGTTCGGATCCAGTTTTGGGCCACGTTTTTTTCCCAGGTGCAGAATCACATGGAGCACACCCTGAAGGGCGAGAACGGAGAAAACCACATTTCAAAAAAAATAAATATAAAATATAAAACCCAAGAAGAACCGGTCAGGTCAAATTCAACGTCCTCCTTGCGACATTCTAACCGTGCCGCCTCATTGGCACCGTCGCGGCATGATCCTGGACCGCCCACCACCTAGGATGTTCCGAGACAGTGCCTCCCTCAGTATAGGCCTCCCCGGTACTATCATCTTCACGATTTCGGTGCTGATAGGTCCCAGAGCGTTGGCCGGATGGGGTCGAAGACACCGCGCACGCATCTGAATGGACATAACTTCCCCGTTCGGATCCAGTTTTGGGCCACGTTTTTTTTCCCAGGTGCAGAATCACATGTAGCACACCCTGAAGGGCGAAAACAGAGAAAACAACATTTCAAAAGAAATAAATATAAAATATAAAACCCAAGAAGAACCGGTCAGGTCAAATTCAACGTCCTCCTTGCGACATTCTAACCGTGCCGCCTCATTGGCACCGTCACGGCATGATCCTGGACCGCCCACCACCTAGGATGTTCCGAGACAGTGCCTCCCTCAGTATAGGCCTCCCTGGTACTATCATCTTCACGATTCCGGTGCTGATAGGTCCCGGAGCGTTGGCCGGATTTGGTCGAAGACACCGCGCACGCATCTGAATGGCCATAACTTCCCCGTTCGGTTCCAGTTTTGGGCCACGTTTTTTTTCCCAGGTGCAGAAACACATGGAGCACACCCTGAAGGGCGAAAACAGAGAAAACCACATTTCAAAAAAAAATAAATATAAAATATAAAACCTAAGAAGAACCGGTCAGGTCAAATTCAACGTCCTCCTTAAGACATTCTAACCGTGCCGCCTCATTGGTACCGTCGCGGCATGATCCGGGACCGCCCACCACCTAGGATGTTCCGAGACAGTGCCTCCCTAAGTAAAGGCCTCCCTGATACTATCATCTTCACGATTCCGGTGCTGATAGGTCCCGGAGCGTTGGCCGGATGGGGTCGAAGACACCGCACACGCATCTGAATGGCCATAACTTCCCCGTTCGGATCCAGTTTTGGGCCACGTTTTTTTCCCAGGTGCAGAATCACATGTAGCACACCCTGAAGGGCGAAAATAGAGAAAACAACATTTCAAAAGAAATAAATATAAAATATAAAACCCAAGAAGAACCGGTCAGGTCAAATTCAACGTCCTCCTTGCGACATTCTAACCGTGCCGCCTCATTGGCACCGTCGCGGCATGATCCGGGACAGCCCACCACCTAGGATGTTCCGAGACAGTGCCTCCCTCAGTATAGGCCTCCCCGGTACTATCATCTTCACGTTTGCGGTGCTGATAGGTGCCGGAGCGTTGGCCGGATGGGGTCGAAGACACCGCGCACGCATCTGAATGGCCATAACTTCCCCGTTCGGATCCAGTTTTGGGCCAAGTTTCTTTTCCCAGGTGCAGAATCACATGGAGCACACCCTGAAGGGCGAAAACGGTGAAAACCACATTTCAAAAAAAATAAATATAAAATATAAAACACAAGAAGAACCGGTCAGGTCAAATTCAACGTCCTCCTTGCGACATTCTAACCGTGCCGCCTCATTGGCACCATCGCGGCATGATCCTGGACCACCCACCACCTAGGATGTTCCGAGACAGTGCCTGCCTCGGCATAGGCCTCCCCGGTACTATCATCTTCACGATTCCGGTGCTGATAGGTCCCAGAGCGTTGGCCGGATGGGGTCGAAGACACCGTGCACGCTTCTGAATGGCCATAACTTCCCCGTTCGGATCCAGTTTTGGGCCACGTTTTTTTTCCCAGGTGCAGAAACACATGGAGCACACCCTGAAGGGCGAAAACAGAGAAAACCACATTTCAAAAAAAAATAAATATAAAATATAAAACCTAAGAAGAACCGGTCAGGTCAAATTCAACGTCCTCCTTGCGACATTCTAACCGTGCCGCCTCATTGGCACCGTCGCGGCATGATCCTGGACCGCCCACCACCTAGGATGTTCCGAGACAGTGCCTACCTCAGTATAGGCCTCCCCGGTACTATCATCTTCACGATTCCGGTGCTGATAGGCCCCAGAGTGTTGGCCGGATGGGGTCGAAGACACCGCGCACGCATCTGAATGGCCATAACTTCCCCGTTCGGATCCAGTTTTGGGCCACGTTTTTTTTCCCAGGTGCAGAATCACATGTAGCACACCCTGAAGGGCGAAAACAGAGAAAACAACATTTCAAAAGAAATAAATATAAAATATAAAACCCAAGAAGAACCGGTCAGGTCAAATTCAACGTCCTCCTTGCGACATTCTAACCGTGCCGCCTCATTGGCACCGTCGCGGCATGATCCTGGACCGCCCACCACCTAGGATGTTCCGAGACAGTGCCTACCTCAGTATAGGCCTCCCCGGTACTATCATCTTCACGATTCCGGTGCTGATAGGTCCCAGAGTGTTGGCCGGATGGGGTCGAAGACACCGCGCACGCATCTGAATGGCCATAACTTCCCCGTTCGGATCCAGTTTTGGGCCACGTTTTTTTTCCCAGGTGCAGAATCACATGTAGCACACCCTGAAGGGCGAAAACAGAGAAAACAACATTTCAAAAGAAATAAATATAAAATATAAAACCCAAGAAGAACCGGTCAGGTCAAATTCAACGTCCTCCTTGCGACATTCTAACCGTGCCACCTCATTGGCACCGTCGCGGCATGATCCTAGACCGCCCACCACCTACGATGTTCCGAGACAGTGCCTGCCTCAGTATAGGCCTCCCCAGTACTATCATCTTCACGATTCCGGTGCTGATAGGTCCCGGAGTGTTGGCCGGATGGGGTCGAAGACACCGCGCACGCATCTGAATGGCCATAACTTCCCCGTTCGGATCCAGTTTTGGGCCACGTTTTTTTCCCAGGTGCAGAATCACATGGAGCACACCCTGAAGGGCGAAAACGGAGAAAACCACATTTCAAAAAAATAAATATAAAATATAAAACCCAAGAAGAACCGGTCAGGTCAAATTCAACGTCCTCCTTGCGACATTCTAACCGTGCCGCCTCATTGGCACCGTCGCGGCTTGATCCGGGACCGCCCACCACCTAGGATGTTCCGAGACAGTGCCTCCCTCAGTATAGGCCTCCCCGGTACTATCATCTTCACGTTTGCGGTGCTGATAGGTGCCGGAGCGTTGGCCGGATGGGGCCGAAGACACCGCGCACGCATCTGAATGGCCATAACTGCCCCGTTCGGATCCTGTTTTGGGCCAAGTTTTTTTCCCAGGTGCAGAATCACATGGAGCACACCCTGAAGGGCGAGAACGGAGAAAACCACATTTCAAAAAAAATAAATATAAAATATAAAACCCAAGAAGAACCGGTCTGGTCAAATTCAACGTCCTCCTTGCGACATTCTAACCGTGCCGCCTCATTGGCACCGTCGCGGCATGATCCTGGACCGCCCACCACCTAGGATGTTCCGAGATAGTGCCTGCCTCAGTATAGGCCTCCCCGGTACTATCATCTTCACGATTCCGGTGCTGATAGGTCCCGGAGTGTTGGCCGGATGGGGTCGAAGACACCGCGCACGCATCTGAATGGCCATGACTTCCCCGTTCGGATCCAGTTTTGGGCCACGTTTTTTTTCCCAAGTGCAGAAACACATGGAGCACACCCTGAAGGGCGAAAACAGAGAAAACCACATTTCAAAGAAAATAAATATAAAATATAAAACCTAAGAAGAACCGGTCAGGTCAAATTCAACGTCATCATTGCGACATTCTAACCGTGCCGCCTCATTGGCACCGTCGCGGCATGATCTGGGACCGCCCACCACCTAGGATGTTCCGAGACAGTGCCTCCCTCAGTATAGGCCTCCCCGGTACTATCATCTTCACGATTGCGGTGCTGATAGGTCCCGGAGCATTGGCCGGATGGGGTCGAAGACACCACGCACGCATCTGAATGGCCATAACTTCCCCGTTCGGATCCAGTTTTGGGCCACGTTTTTTCCCAGGTGCAGAATCACATGGAGCACACCCTGAAGGGCGAGAACGGAGAAAACCACATTTCAAAAAAAATAAATATAAAATATAAAACCCAAGAAGAACCGGTCAGGTCAAATTCAACGTCCTCCTTGCGACATTCTAACCGTGCCGCCTCATTGGCACCGTCGCGGCATGATCCTAGACCGCCCACCACCTAGGATGTTCCGAGACAGTGCCTCCCTCAGTATAGGCCTCCCCGGTACTATCATCTTCACGATTCCGGTGCTGATAGGTCCCGGAGCGTTGGCCGGATGGGGTCGAAGACACCGCGCACGCATCTGAATGGCCATAACTTCCCCGTTCGGATCCAGTTTTGGGCCACGTTTTTTTTCCCAGGTGCAGAAACACATGGAGCACACCCTGAAGGGCGAAAACAGAGAAAACAACATTTCAAAAGAAATAAATATAAAATATAAAACCCAAGAAGAACCGGTCAGGTCAAATTCAACGTCCTCCTTGCGACATTCTAACCGTGCCGCCTCATTGGCACCGTCGCGGCATGATCCGGGACCGCCCACCACCTAGGATGTTCCGAGACAGTGCCTCCCTCAGTATAGGCCTCCCCGGTACTATCATCTTCACCATTGCAGTGCTGATAGGTCCCAGAGCGTTGGCCGGATGGGGTCGAAGACACCGCGCACGCATCTGAATGGCCATAACTTCCCCGTTCGGATCCAGTTTTGGGCCACGTTTTTTTCCCAGGTGCAGAATCACATGGAGCACACCCTGAAGGGCGAGAACGGAGAAAACCACATTTCAAAAAAAATAAATATAAAATATAAAACCCAAGAAGAACCGGTCAGGTCAAATTCAACGTCCTCCTTGCGACATTCTAACCGTGCCGCCTCATTGGCACCGTCGCGGCATGATCCTGGACTGCCCACCACCTAGGATGTTCCGAGACAGTGCCTCCCTCAGTAAAGGCCTCCCCGGTACTATCATCTTCACGATTCCGGTGTTGATAGGTCCCGGAGCGTTGGCCGGATGGGGTCGAAGACACCGCGCACGCATCTGAATGGCCATAACTTCGCCGTTCGGATCCAGTTTTGGGCCACGTTTTTTTTCCCAGGTGCAGAATCACATGGAGCACACCCTGAATGGCGAAAACGGAGAAAACAACATTTCAAAAAAAATAAATATAAAATATAAAACACAAGAAGAACCGGTCAGGTCAAATTCAACGTCCTCCTTGCGACATTCTAACCGTGCCGCCTCATTGGCACCATCGCGGCATGATCCTGGACCACCCACCACCTAGGATGTTCCGAGACAGTGCCTGCCTCGGCATAGGCCTCCCCGGTACTATCATCTTCACGATTCCGGTGCTGATAGGTCCCAGAGCGTTGGCCGGATGGGGTCGAAGACACCGTGCACGCTTCTGAATGGCCATAACTTCCCCGTTCGGATCCAGTTTTGGGCCACGTTTTTTTTCCCAGGTGCAGAAACACATGGAGCACACCCTGAAGGGCGAAAACAGAGAAAACCACATTTCAAAAAAAATAAATATAAAATATAAAACCTAAGAAGAACCGGTCAGGTCAAATTCAACGTCCTCCTTGCGACATTCTAACCGTGCCGCCTCATTGGCACCGTCGCGGCATGATCCTGGACCGCCCACCACCTAGGATGTTCCGAGACAGTGCCTACCTCAGTATAGGCCTCCCCGGTACTATCATCTTCACGATTCCGGTGCTGATAGGCCCCAGAGTGTTGGCCGGATGGGGTCGAAGACACCGCGCACGCATCTGAATGGCCATAACTTCCCCGTTCGGATCCAGTTTTGGGCCACGTTTTTTTTCCCAGGTGCAGAATCACATGTAGCACACCCTGAAGGGCGAAAACAGAGAAAACAACATTTCAAAAGAAATAAATATAAAATATAAAACCCAAGAAGAACCGGTCAGGTCAAATTCAACGTCCTCCTTGCGACATTCTAACCGTGCCGCCTCATTGGCACCGTCGCGGCATGATCCTGGACCGCCCACCACCTAGGATGTTCCGAGACAGTGCCTACCTCAGTATAGGCCTCCCCGGTACTATCATCTTCACGATTCCGGTGCTGATAGGTCCCAGAGTGTTGGCCGGATGGGGTCGAAGACACCGCGCACGCATCTGAATGGCCATAACTTCCCCGTTCGGATCCAGTTTTGGGCCACGTTTTTTTTCCCAGGTGCAGAATCACATGTAGCACACCCTGAAGGGCGAAAACAGAGAAAACAACATTTCAAAAGAAATAAATATAAAATATAAAACCCAAGAAGAACCGGTCAGGTCAAATTCAACGTCCTCCTTGCGACATTCTAACCGTGCCACCTCATTGGCACCGTCGCGGCATGATCCTAGACCGCCCACCACCTACGATGTTCCGAGACAGTGCCTGCCTCAGTATAGGCCTCCCCAGTACTATCATCTTCACGATTCCGGTGCTGATAGGTCCCGGAGTGTTGGCCGGATGGGGTCGAAGACACCGCGCACGCATCTGAATGGCCATAACTTCCCCGTTCGGATCCAGTTTTGGGCCACGTTTTTTTCCCAGGTGCAGAATCACATGGAGCACACCCTGAAGGGCGAAAACGGAGAAAACCACATTTCAAAAAAATAAATATAAAATATAAAACCCAAGAAGAACCGGTCAGGTCAAATTCAACGTCCTCCTTGCGACATTCTAACCGTGCCGCCTCATTGGCACCGTCGCGGCTTGATCCGGGACCGCCCACCACCTAGGATGTTCCGAGACAGTGCCTCCCTCAGTATAGGCCTCCCCGGTACTATCATCTTCACGTTTGCGGTGCTGATAGGTGCCGGAGCGTTGGCCGGATGGGGCCGAAGACACCGCGCACGCATCTGAATGGCCATAACTGCCCCGTTCGGATCCTGTTTTGGGCCAAGTTTTTTTCCCAGGTGCAGAATCACATGGAGCACACCCTGAAGGGCGAGAACGGAGAAAACCACATTTCAAAAAAAATAAATATAAAATATAAAACCCAAGAAGAACCGGTCTGGTCAAATTCAACGTCCTCCTTGCGACATTCTAACCGTGCCGCCTCATTGGCACCGTCGCGGCATGATCCTGGACCGCCCACCACCTAGGATGTTCCGAGATAGTGCCTGCCTCAGTATAGGCCTCCCCGGTACTATCATCTTCACGATTCCGGTGCTGATAGGTCCCGGAGTGTTGGCCGGATGGGGTCGAAGACACCGCGCACGCATCTGAATGGCCATGACTTCCCCGTTCGGATCCAGTTTTGGGCCACGTTTTTTTTCCCAAGTGCAGAAACACATGGAGCACACCCTGAAGGGCGAAAACAGAGAAAACCACATTTCAAAGAAAATAAATATAAAATATAAAACCTAAGAAGAACCGGTCAGGTCAAATTCAACGTCATCATTGCGACATTCTAACCGTGCCGCCTCATTGGCACCGTCGCGGCATGATCTGGACCGCCCACCACCTAGGATGTTCCGAGACAGTGCCTCCCTCAGTATAGGCCTCCCCGGTACTATCATCTTCACGATTGCGGTGCTGATAGGTCCCGGAGCATTGGCCGGATGGGGTCGAAGACACCACGCACGCATCTGAATGGCCATAACTTCCCCGTTCGGATCCAGTTTTGGGCCACGTTTTTTCCCAGGTGCAGAATCACATGGAGCACACCCTGAAGGGCGAGAACGGAGAAAACCACATTTCAAAAAAAATAAATATAAAATATAAAACCCAAGAAGAACCGGTCAGGTCAAATTCAACGTCCTCCTTGCGACATTCTAACCGTGCCGCCTCATTGGCACCGTCGCGGCATGATCCTAGACCGCCCACCACCTAGGATGTTCCGAGACAGTGCCTCCCTCAGTATAGGCCTCCCCGGTACTATCATCTTCACGATTCCGGTGCTGATAGGTCCCGGAGCGTTGGCCGGATGGGCTCGAAGACACCGCGCACGCATCTGAATGGCCATAACTTCCCCGTTCGGATCCAGTTTTGGGCCACGTTTTTTTCCCAGGTGCAGAAACACATGGAGCATACCCTGAAGGGCGAAAACAGAGAAAACAACATTTCAAAAGAAATAAATATAAAATATAAAACCCAAGAAGAACCGGTCAGGTCAAATTCAACGTCCTCCTTGCGACATTCTAACCGTGCCGCCTCATTGGCACCGTCGCGGCATGATCCGGGACCGCCCACCACCTAGGATGTTCCGAGACAGTGCCTCCCTCAGTATAGGCCTCCCCGGTACTATCATCTTCACCATTGCAGTGCTGATAGGTCCCAGAGCGTTGGCCGGATGGGGTCGAAGACACCGCGCACGCATCTGAATGGCCATAACTTCCCCGTTCGGATCCAGTTTTGGGCCACGTTTTTTTCCCAGGTGCAGAATCACATGGAGCACACCCTGAAGGGCGAGAACGGAGAAAACCACATTTCAAAAAAAATAAATATAAAATATAAAACCCAAGAAGAACCGGTCAGGTCAAATTCAACGTCCTCCTTGCGACATTCTAACCGTGCCGCCTCATTGGCACCGTCGCGGCATGATCCTGGACTGCCCACCACCTAGGATGTTCCGAGACAGTGCCTCCCTCAGTAAAGGCCTCCCCGGTACTATCATCTTCACGATTCCGGTGTTGATAGGTCCCGGAGCGTTGGCCGGATGGGGTCGAAGACACCGCGCACGCATCTGAATGGCCATAACTTCGCCGTTCGGATCCAGTTTTGGGCCACGTTTTTTTTCCCAGGTGCAGAATCACATGGAGCACACCCTGAATGGCGAAAACGGAGAAAACAACATTTCAAAAAAAATAAATATAAAATATAAAACACAAGAAGAACCGGTCAGGTCAAATTCAACGTCCTCCTTGCGACATTCTAACCGTGCCGCCTCATTGGCACCGTCGCGGCATGATCCTGGACCGCCCACCACCTAGGATGTTCCGAGACAGTGCCTCCCTCAGTATAGGCCTCCCCGGTACTATCATCTTCACGATTCCGGTGCTGATAGGTGTGATGCCCTAGGCATCTCAAGTGCATTACACTAAAATCATTAGCGTAATGACATCTTTTAAAAGGCATTTTATCTTGAGAGCATGCATAAATTAGGTCAATTGAGCAACTAAACTTAGTTTTCAGAAAAGCTGTGTTTGTTTTGCGGATATAACTTAAATACAATTGTGTTTTTTATAAAACCTTACATACCAAACTTGTAGGCAATCCCATAAGGAATGACTTTGGTATTTTGTGTTTTGGCATGCATGAATGTTAAAATCTAGTTTTGGGTCATTTTATGTGAAAATGTGACTTCTGCCAAATTCAGCCCTGTTTGGTAAATTCAAAATTTTGTGAAACAAAATTCAAAATCTTGCCATGTCATGAATACCAAAGTTGTAGTTTATGTGATTCTATGCAACTTTGGTATATTTCACCTTTCATGAAAATGTACCTAAAATGGACTTTTATAATTTCCAAGTTGGGGGTTTCAAATGGTCAAACAGGAGTCAGCAAGTTAATTTCAAATTTAAATCATTTTATATTTGGAATCTGGTATAGGTCCTTTTGACAAAGTTGTAGATTTCAAAAACTACAACATTTCATTCAGTTGGGTCTTTTTCAAATTCGGCTCCTAAATTGGTCAAATTTGCGGAATTCAGAAACCTGATCAGCTGGTCAAAGGGGGTTTATCTTTTTCGTTTTTCTTTTATTTTCTCGTCTCTATGACAAGCGGGACCCACCTGTCAGGCCGCCTGCGCCAGCGCACGGATGGATTTTCCCCGCTCACTCGCCCGATGCACCGAGTCCATACACCGTACTCTCTAATCCTGGGATTGGCCCCACCTGTCAGCCACAGTGGTCCATAGACCCGGTTCACCCGCGCACCTCCCTCCTCTCTCCCCGCCGCGCGCGCCCACGCGGCGCTGCGCGCCGAGCGGGCCGTGGCCACGCGCCGGCCTTCTCGGCCGCCGCAGCCACGCGCCCCTGCCGCGCGCGGACAGCGCGCACGGCGCGCCACCGGGGCGAGGGCGAGGCCGACACTATTTCTCGAGCTCTCCTCCACGCGTTCAAGTTCTCTGATTTTTTCCCCTTTCACTCTCGCGCGTCCGCCATTGCCGGAGCACCGCGAGCTCATCCCCAGCCCCTTCCGCCCGCTCCCGAGCTCAACCGTCACCGTGTCGAGATTCGCCGCCCTCGACTCTACCTTCCCGCACAGACCGCGTCGCCCGAGACCCTCCCACTCCGGCGTATTGCACCGCCGGACCTCGCCGGCCAGAGGCGCTCGTCGCCGTCCCTCTCCGCGATCTCCCCCGCCGTCTGAGGTAGTGGATAAGGTTTCCCAATTCCCTCTCTCTCTCCCCGACACCTCGCGGCGAACTCCTGAGCCCCGCAGGGCCGGGATTGCCCGCGCGCCACCGGAGCTTCCCCTCCCGTCGCGAGGAGGAAGACGACGGGAGGAGGGAGATGGAGTTTTTGCGCTATCGCCCTCCTAGTTTAACAGTTTTATGTTTCTGTACAGAGCGCTGTACGCTGAGTCTTGTAAATCTTGCGTACTAGCCCCTGGGGTTTCGAAATAATCACAATCTAGCCCCTGGTTCTGTTAATTTTCATTTTAAATTGATTATTTCGACAGAAACCTTTGAAAAATCCTAGAAAATTCAATAAAAATCAGAAAAATATCAAATCAGTTGCATTGGAATCATTTTGAATAGATCTGTCTAGGAAATATGATGGTTGAATAGGAAAAGACAGCTTTGCCCCTGTTTTTGTGCAAGCATGAAAAACCTTGATAAATAGAAAATATGGGTAAAATGAACTCCAAAAATTGTGAAATTTGGGCAGAGGCCTTATTATTCTGTGTAGGCTCTGTATAAATTTTGGTAGCTCAAATGTTCACTGCTAATTACCATTTTGCCCCTACATGTGATTTTAGCATAGAAATAAATGAGGAAATGTTGTTTATATAGAAATTAGGCTCTAAATAGTTGTATGTAGTTTATTTGTGCTCCTTATAGCATAAAGAGTTCACTACTGATATGGAATGCCATGCATGTCAAAATTAGTTAGTGTTTTGATATTGATAAGTTCATGCATGTTTAAAATTAATAAATAGAAATATAGTTTAAATAAAGGTCAAAATTTCTGAATTTAGGGCAGCAACCTTGCTAGTATGGCTTCGGCTTAGTATAAAAGTTGGTAGCTTGAATGCTTACTATATTATCCTTATCTAGTAGTTAAGTATATAGTGAACCATGAAAAAGAGTTCTAGATGATAATAGACACCGATCTTTCCGCATAAATCGATGCGATTCAGTCACACCCCCACGTTGTTTTATGTGACGAGATAAGCTATCTTAGGTGATGGCTTGTACGATTTCTTAGAAGTTAAACAAGCTTTATCACGAAAGTGCATAATATTATTCCATAACCCTTGCTTTCTTGCATTGCACTAATACATGCTCCAATTACATCATGTCATGCATATAGAGTCCGCGAACGAAGAACCACCGCCGAATCAGCCCGACACAGAGGAACCAGAAGAGGAGTTGCACCAGGAACCAGAGGGCCAGCAGCAGGAACCCGACTACGCTCCGGAAGAAGCTACTGACCCTAGTGAAGAAGGTAGGCAGGACCATACTCAACCCAGCAAATAATTTATACTTGATGGTTACGCATATGCATTAGGAGTTACTTGGAACCAATTGCATTAGACTTCTTGGCCGCCCTGGCCCTAGCACCTATACATAGAGTTCGTAGGACGAGTATGCCTAGAAATTGCTAGGTACGAGTAGACACGAGTGTGTGTACTCGTCACGTAGGTGTTTTCAAAATCACAAAAGCTTACAGTTATATCACTTGTAATTGTTGCTCATGAAGTAAATGGAGACCGGGCGGAGATTTTATTTCAGTATTCACTATTCATGATGTCGCACCCGGACTCTGCCCGAGTCGTTTAAGGCCCGTCCGCTGTTCGTCTGCTGATCGGCATAACATTGCTAAAGTGCTTATCCGGGGAATGGGACCGGAAAAGTCCTTCCTGGGCTCATCCGAAGCACAGAGACACGTTCCTACCCGCTGGTTGAGAGGAAGGTGGCCCGGGGGAGCTTGGTACTCATGATGGGGAGACCGAGATGTCGGCAGGCTCGTCATGGGGGCACAACCCGGGGGCTAGGCGGGAGTGAATCGAACTTGGGACGAGGCAGGTTAAGATTGGGGCTATATGTGGGAACGCGATGGCTAGTAAGCATATACCCTTGGCATGATAGTTATTCCCGGGAATTAAAAATCGATTCGAATCGCTGATGCCCACCAGGTGTGGGAATGCCAATATCACTGTCGGGCAACGTAGTAATTACTTAAACTCTCGGTATTTTAATACTCATGGTTTTTGGAATACTACATGTTTGAACTGAGTTGTTACCTTATGGAAAATTTACTATTATGTTGGCAATCATACAGACAATAAAACTTGTTGTTTATGTTAATAAAGTTGCTGTTAAAAACTAAAAGCTAAGGATCCACTTGCTAGTAAGCCGCTTCGCGTCAGCCGTAAGCCTTTTCCATTAAGTCCTACTGAGTAATTAGTACTCAGGGTTTGCCCCCACATTTTGAGCGCAGGTATGGAATTCATGGTGTGTACTTGTGTTGGAGGCGGGGCATGCCCTCATTTAGGATGAGGTAACTGAGTGGCACGAGGGCAACATCAGTGGGCTCGATGTTGTACCTCCAATGCAAAACTTTTGGTGATAACATGGTGATTTAAACTTATATTTTCCGCTGCGAGAAACTTTCAAACTTGCTACCTTATGATATTATGTTGAACTAGTAATTTATGTAAAAGCTGGTTTGTAATAAAGCTTAATTTCCCGCTATTCAACTGCCTGTGATGATGTATCTGTTGTGGCTCCATCGTGAGTCAGATGTGTATGATGTCGGTTCCTCTGGGAAAAAGGTAATATCGAGGGTCGAATGACTCTCGACGGACGACCGGGTTTAGTCCGATCTAATCGCACTGCAAGCCAGAGGTGGCAGGTGTGCTTAGCCCGGATTAAATCGGCGGTTCCGCCACAGCTGGTATCAGAGCCGATCATACACAGACAACAGACATATCATCCAGTTTTGATTTACAAACCTATTTTCGAAAACTCATTTCGAAGTATTTGAAAAATGAGAGTATCGATATGCCCATATTAAGGATGTTAGTGAAATACCAGGTGACATCGCTAACATTCTGACCAAGATAGAACTCATATGCATATTCGGCGCTTTGGGAAGCAACATTTCGGCCACAGCTATCCCCAGTACTGGCGGAGCGCTATTGGGATTTGCGGACTGTTGCGAACCCTGCATTCATGCTGATAGGGCAGAACTCTTTAAGGGGGGTGGTCACGCCATTGGAGTGTTTCGTGACCACTTTTCCTTCAACCAAAATTATAGCTAGATCTTGTTGGCCACCGTTTCTCTCCCCAGCAATTCCCCAGTACTGGAGGAACACTGGGTGTGTTGGGAGAAATGGCGCCACTACGTCGTCCACCAGACGTAGCTTAAAGAAATTCGTGGATACCACTTCTAGGGTTAGAGTGGTAATGATTGGTCATGGTAATGATGATGGTATGAGCATGCATTTTTCTGCAGGTACACTAACCATGTGCGAAATTAAGAACGAGTAGAGAATGACTAGTTGCATTAGAGAGTGCCGTGCATATGTGTCACCGGATACTCGCTAGATATATAAATTATACATAAGGTGTGTGATGTGAGAACGAATAGGACGAGTCATGCATCATGTTTACTTTTACTAGTTCATACTTGGGGGATTATTGATAAAAGTCAAATAAGTAAAATGAAAGATTCAAAGATGTTTTCTGCACCCATCACCCACTTAACCGTTGAAATTATATGCAACCTATGCTTATCACTGATTAAAGTCTCTTATTTAAAAACAGATGGCCAGGACCAAGCAAACCGCTCGTAAGGCCACCAGTGCGAGGGGACTTCGCGTACAGGAGGGAAGGGCTGCTCCCCTTCCACCAGTGACCCACACCCCTCCTCAGCTTGAGAATGGGATGGTCCACACCCGTTGCCGTGAGGAGAACGGCCTTGCGTAGATCCTTTGTCGGGCTCTGCGTGAGATGAGGCGCAGACCGTGCCCCTTCTTTTCCGTGCAGACAGTGCACGCGGAGGGACACTGCATGGCCAGTGTTGTCCTTCCTTCGAGCCACACTGCGGTCCGGCAGACGATCACCATCTACGGGGCCAATGAGGAGACGCCTACGACAAGGTCACCCTAGCTGCCATCACCTCACTCAGCTCCTCGGGTGCAGCAGGGATGTTAGTGCTGCGCTACCTCCCCACCGACGGCTACGACGACGAGTGGCTCCGTCGTCACAATATGCTGGAGGAGCGGATTGACACCAGGCCCTATGCTGCGACCATGCAGTTTGCTCACAGCGTACACGGGATGTACCTCCATGCCGAGGACCGTGTCTCCCACTACCGCGACCAGCACATGTATGCACAGGATCGTATTGAGGAGCTGGAGGCAGAGTTGGCCGAGGCACAGCAGCGCCTGGCGCAGTACGAGCAGGACCCTTCAGTTGCCCCTGTGGTGGAGGATGAGGACAGCATGGTGTCTGACGCGCGTAACGGGCGTTAGAGAGTTTGATGATAGCACTGTGCGGTGAAGCTTTTTGTAAATGGTGCATGTTATGAGCGATGTTTTGTATTATACCACTCCGTGCATTTTGCCATGACTGTACTAAACAATGGTGAAGTCGAGAGAACTCACTTATGTACGTCATGTAACCCGATGTAGAACCTTAAGCTAGTGTCCGATGTGACGAGATGGACCACATATGTACTAAGTAAACCCTTAGTTTACTAAGACTCTATAAGTATGGTTGTAGTAACTGCTGAATGCGCGTGGACAATGTGAAATGATGCGATGCCTTTAAGCTTGGCCTTGCGAGATTGAGTCTAACTGTTTTATTATAAATTTACCTGTAATCACAAATTGTTGATAGTCCTATGATCTTTCTATCACCATGTCTTTGCGCAAGGGCTATTGGACTGAACCCGTATGACTCCATTTTGCAGATGGTGAACACTCGTACTGGTCAGTCATCGGGGCAGTCAGCGCAAGGCGCTCCACCCCCGCCGGAGTTGGCCACTTTGGTGGTTCAACAAGCTGAGTTGATCCGTTTACTAGCAGAAGACCGCCAGGCCCGTGGGCAACAACAGCCGCGGGAGTACCGGCCACGTGGCATTACCTACCAGGACTTTGAGGGGCTGCGACACCCAGTTTTCACCAACTGCCCAGAGCCACTGGCGGCAGACGACTGGCTTCGTACCGTCTAGTCCAAGTTCACCCTTTTGCCAGGGATCAATGAGCAAGAGAAGGCTCGATTTGCTGCTCAGCTTCTTCATGGGCCTGCAGGAGCGTGGTACGCCACTTTCCTCGCCATGCAGGAGGAGGGCCATGAGCCCACATGGGAGGAGTTCCGTCAGGCTTTCCAGGCCCACTATATCCCGGCAAGTTTGATGGAACAAAAGCGACGTGAGTTCCGAGACCTCAGGCAGGGTAGCAGGACCGTCATGCAGTATGTGCAGACCTTTATCCACCTCTCTCAGTATGCTCCGAGAGATGTTGCTACTGAGCCGGAGCGGGCCGAGAGACTCCTAGAGGGCCTTGACCCTACCCTCCGGACTCACCTGGCACGGCGCTACCAGAGCTTCACTGAGCTGGTAGACACTGCTCTCGAAATGGAGAATCATCTCCGTGCTGCTAACGAGGATCAGAAGCGCAAAAGACTAGTCAACACATCAGCGACGGGCCCTTCACAGAAGCAGAAGACCGCATACAAACCTCAACAGCAAAATTTTCAGCAGTCTCGCTATGTGGTCCAGCCCAACCAACCAAGGTGGATTCATCAGGTAGCACCGCAGCAACAGTACTGTCAGGCCCGGTTTTCAATGAACCAAAACCGTGCATACTATACATGCGCCAGGAACGAGTCTCACATGTATAGGACAAATTGTCATCACAGGACATGTCATAATATAACGTTTAACGATTACATCATAAGTATTATTACCATAATAGACACTTGTCTTTAACATAGAGTACGTAAAAGCGGAAGCGTAAACGGAAAGCAACTAGAGCCGCCACAGGGACGTCCACTGGAAGAGCGAAGAGCCTAGACTTCTTGATAATCCTCCGTATCTCCATTGACTGAGCAGCGGTTGGATTTGTCCCCCCAACAAGGAATAAACGGAAAAGAACAAGCGTGAGCACACAACTCGTACTCAACAAGTATAACAGAACCATGAGGCTCTAAGGTTAGCTGACTCCACTGCATTGCTTTTAATTGGTCAAATTTTATTGAAGCTATTTACTAAAGTGAGTAGAGAAACTTTCATCTCAAAGATATTGCATAGAAGAAATTAAGCATCATGGTTAACCAGGATTTTACCAAAAACCATCCATAACCCAACTAATCACATAAAGGATCTGGGCCGCTCATAACCGTGAGCACGGCTGATGCATCAGTTTTACACTCTCGAGAGGTTGCACATCTTTACCCACAAGTCGTGAGCCACGCTAGTGGTTCATCACATACCTTAGATGAGATGACTAGCAAGCAACACTACGAAGCCTTTACAAAGATTATGTTAGTAAGGTGTAACCGCTAAGGTTTCAGGTTATGCAACGGTGGAGCAAGCCTCAAGGGGAGAAGAACACATCACACTCAACCCAAGCAGTGCGAGGGCCACAGAAGCACACCTCCCCTCTTGCCCCGCAGGTAAGTTACTCCCAAACTAAAACAATCTAATTAATCAGCTAAGACCGTCCCATACCAGTCTTATGGTAGTGCTGTTGTCCCAGGTTGTCGCTTTGCGAACCGGTCCTTATGGAAAGTGGCTATGAGCAAAACCACTAAGCACAATGCTCATGCCCCCTAAACCAAGTTGCTAAAAAACAAATTTTAAATGAGACATGCACCACTCAAGCACATGGCACAGAGGGTCACGCTCAAACAATTAATTGCATAGATCCATTAATCAACATTAATTAAAAACATAGCATAGGTGTATGTTGGCGCAGCACCTAGCAAAAACTTAACCACATGCAACCCAAAAAGTTCACATTGAGATCAAAGTGGCTAATTGTGGCGGAACCGCCGATTTAATCCGGGCTAAGCACACCTGCCATCTCTGGCTTGCAGTGCGATTAGACCGAACTAAACCCGGTCGTCCGTCGAGAGTCATTCGACTCCCGATATTACCTTTTCCCAGAGGAACCGACATCATACACATCTGACTCACGATGGAGTCACAACAGAAACATCATCACAGGCAGTTAAATAGCATAAAAGTAGATTTATTTACAAACCAGTTTTTACATAAAATATCAGTCCAACATAATATTATACGGTAGCAAGTTTGAAAGTTTCTCGCAGCGGAAAATATAAGTTTAGGTCACCATGTTATCACCAAAAGTTTTGCATTGGAGGTACAACATCGAGCCCACCGATGTTGTCCTCGTGCCACTTAGTCACTTCATCCTACATGAGGGCATGCCCCACCTCCGACACAGGTGCACACCATGAATTCCATACCTGCGCTCAAAATGTGGGGGCAAACCCTGAGTACTAATTACTCAGTAGGTCTTAATGGATCTGGCTTACGGCTGACGCGAAGCAGCTTACTAGCAAGTAGATCCTTAGCCTTTAGTTTTTAACATCAATTTAATCAACAACAAGTTTCATTGTCTGTATGATTGCCAACATAACAGTAAAACTTTGCAAGATACCAACCCAGCTCAAACATGTAGTATTCCAAAACCATGAGTATTAAGGTACCGGAAGTTTAAGTAATTACTACGTTGAACGTCAAAGGCATTGGCATTCCCACACCTGGTGGGCATCAGCGATTCGAATCGATTTTTAATTCCCGGGAATAACTATCATGCCAGGGGTATATGCTTACTAGCCATCGCGTTCCCACATATAGTCCCAATCTTAACCTGCCTCGTCCCAAGTTCGATTCACTCCCGCCTAGCCCCCGGGTTGTGCCCCCATGACGAGCCTGCCGACATCTCGGTCTCCCCGTCATGAGTACCAAGCTCCCCCGGGCCACCTTCCTCTCAACCAGCGGGTAGGAACGTGTCTCTGTGCTTCGGACGAGCCCAGGAAAGACTTTTCCGGTCCCATTCCCCGGATAAGCACTTTAGCAATGTTATGCCGACCAATAGGCGAACAGCGAACGGGCCTTATACGACTCGGGCGGAGTCCGGGTGCGACATCATGAATAGTAAAAACTGAAATAAAATCTCCGCCCAGTCTCCATTTAGTTCTTGAGCAACACTTTATAAGAGATATAACTGTAAGCTTTTATGATTTTGAAAATACCTACGTGACGAGTACACACACTCGTGTCTACTCGTACCTAGCAATTTCTAGGCATACTCGTTCTACGAACTCTATGAATAGGTGCTAAGGCCAGGGCGGCCCGGAAGTCTAATGCAATTGGTTACAAGCAACTCCTAATGCATATGCGTAAACATCAAGTATACTTTATTTGCTGGGTAGAGTATGGTCCTGCCTACCTTCTTCACTAAGGTCAGTAGCTTCCTCCGGAGCGTAGTCGGGTTCCTGCTGCTGGTCCTCTGGCTCTGGGTGCAGTTCCTCCTCTGGCTCCGTCACGATCGGTTGGTCCAGTGGTGGTTCTTCGTTCGTGGAATCTATATGTATGACATGATGCAGTTAAAGCATGTATTAGTGCAAAGCTTGTCTCATTATGCAAGTGTAATGCAGTAGATCAGTGAACTTATGATTCGTGGTACAAAGTTATGCATATTGAGGTGAAAGTCGTTTCATACTAAGAAATCGTACAAGCCATCATCTACGACAGTTTAGCTTGTCACATAAAATAACGTGGTGTGTGACTGAGTTGCATCAATTTATGCGAAAAGATCGATGTCTACTACCACTTAGAACTCTTTTATGCTATAAGGAGCACAATAAACTAGGTATAACCATTTAGAACCTAATTTTTATATAAACAACATTTCTTCATTTATTTCCATGCTAAAAACACATATAGGGGCAAAATGGTAACTAGCAGTGGACATTTGAGCTATCAAAATTTCCATAGAGCCTACACAGAATAAAAAGGTCTCTGCCCAAATTTCACAATTTTTGGAGTTCATTTTAGCCATATTTCCTATTTATCGAGGTTTTTCATGCTTGCACAAAAACAGGGGCAAAACTGTCTTTTCCTACTCAACCATCATACCCATTCTGTAGATCTATTTATTAGGAACAAAATGCAACAAAGTTTGCTATTTTTGGATTTTTATACACTTTACTATGATTTTTCAAAGTTTCAGCCCTTTTTAAAAGCATTTTAATCGAAATTAAACAGATCCAGGACCTATCGGTAAATATCTGTAGCTTCTGAGGGTTCCTGTGCAAGATTTACAAGACTCAGCGTACAGTGCTCGGTATGGAAACGTAAAACTGTTAAACTCGAAGGGCGATAGCGCAAAATGTGCGTCTTCCTCCTCCCGTCGTCTTCTTCCTCGCGACGGGAGGGGGAGCTCCGGCGGCGCGCGGCCAATCTCGGCCCTGCGGGGCTCGGGAGCTCGCCGCGGAGTGCCGGGGAGAGAGAGGAGAAGACGGGGAGCTTTACCCACTACCTCAGACGGCGGGGGAGATCGCGGAGAGGGTCGGCGACGAATGCCCCTGGCCGGCGAGGTCCGGCGGTGCAATACGCCGAAGTGGGAGGGTCTCGGGCGGCGCGGTCTAGACGGAAGGGTAGATTCGAGGGCGGCGAGGCTCGGCGTGGTGACGGTTGGGTTCAGGAGTGGCCGGAGGCGGCTGGGGGCGAGCTCGCGGTGCGTCGGCAATGGCGGACGCGCGGGGAGGAAAGGGGAAAAAACCGAAGAGCGCGAGCGCGTGGAGGAGAGCTCGAGAAATAGGCTCGGCCTCGCCCTCGCCCCGGTGACACGCTGCGCGCGCGCTGTCCGCGCGCGGCAGGGGCGCGTGGCCGCGGCGGCCGGGAAGGTCGGCGCGTGGCCACGGCCGCTCGGCGGCAGCGCCGCGTGGGCGCGCGCGGGCGGGGAGAGAGAAGGGAGCGCGCGCGGGTGAACCGAGTCTATGGACCACTGTGGCTGACAGGTGGGGCCATTCCTAGGAACTGTGAGTACGGTGTATGGACCCGGTGCATCAAGTGAGGGAGCGGGGAAGAGCCGTCGGTGCGCTGGCGCGGGCGGGGCTGACAGGTGGGTCCCGCCTGTCATACTGACGAGGGAAAAAAGAAATTCGAAAAAGATAAACCCCCTTTGACCAGCTGATTAGGTTTCTGAATTTTGCAAATTTGACCAATTTAGAAGCCGAATTTGAAAAAGTCCCAATTGAATGAAATGTTGTACTTTTTGAAATCTACAACTTTGTCAAAAGGACCTATACCAGATTCCAAATTTAAAATGATTTAAATTTGAAAATAACTTGCTGACTCCTGTTTGACCAATTAAAACCCCCAGCTTGGAAATTATAAAAGTCCATTTTAGGTGCATTTTTATGAAAGGTGAACTATACCAAAGTTGCATAGAATCTCATGATCTACAACTTTGGTATTCATGACATGGCAAGATTTTGAATTTTGTTTCACAAAATTTTGAATTTACCAAAAAGGCTGAATTTGGCAAAATCACATTTTCCCATAAAATGACCCAAAACTTGATTTCAACATTCATGCATGCCAAAGCACAAAATACCAAAGTCATTCCTTATGGGATTACCTACAAGTTTGGTATGTAAGGTTTTATGAAAAACACAATTGTATTAAAGTTATATCCAGAATACCAACACAGCTTTTTCTGAAAACTAGGTTTAGTTGCTCAATTGACCTAGTTTATGCATGCTTTTCAAGATAAAAGGCCTCTGAAAAGATATCATTATGCTAATGTTTTTAGTGCAAAGCATTTGAGATGCCTAGGGCATCACACTAATGTATCGTCCTTATAGGCATACAAGATCGACACATGCATATGCAATGAATTAAAGGTGATAGGTGTTGCTCATGTTATACTTGCCTTCCTCAAGGTGCTCTTGCTGCTGCTCACAAATGTCAAAAGGTGGCTCCTCGTTCACCTCAGACAGATCAATGTCTACTTACGTCCAATCGTCACACAAGCATCCATATACGAGCATACATGCAAACAATGGACAAAAGATAAGAAACAGTACACCAATACATCCAAACAGAACACAAAACTGGTTTAGAATTGTTCTACATATTACCACAGTCACGTGAGCAAAAGAATCGCCCAAAACGGAGTTAAAACGGAAAAGTTATGGCCAAAACAAGGTTCTAGGGACCCCTTTATGAAGAAAACTCAAAATCTGTGCTGCTTTGGAAAAACCAGGGACCAATTCTGTAATTTCAGGAAAGATCAGAGGTCTAAAGCACAAAAACACAGCCTCTGGACTGCGGGTTCTATTTTTCAATAGCGCAGGGGCTAAAGCATTAAAAACTGGGCCGATCTGTAATTATTTTTGAACTGGCGTGGACCGCGGGTTGATTTAGAAAAAACCGAGGGTCTCTTTAACAAAAAGGCGGCGACGACCGCGGTTGACCGGTCACCATCTGGTCCGGACGGTCGGATCTAGATCTAACGGCCGAGGTGAGATCGGATCACGTTATAATCTCGTGCATCCGTTCTGGATCGGACGGCTGAGGTTGGAAGGCGAGGTTTCGCCGGCGGCGACCATCGGGGACGGCGGCGCATCGCCGGAGCTCGCGATGCCCGGTGTTCCGAGGCGCGATTCGGGACCGGACCTAGCTAGAAAGCAAGACGGGACCACGGCGAAGCTCACCGTGGGGTTGTCGACGACCGGGAGCTGCCGGAGGATGGTCGGCGACGAGCGGAGGCGGCGGAGCGGCTCGGGGCTTCGCGGAGAGCTCGGTCGGAGCGTCCACGGGCGTCGAGAGCTAGCGGAACAGGGTCACGAGGCCCTGCAGAGCACGGCGGAGGGGTTAGGGCGGTGGGAGCGCGACCACAGAGGGCGAATTGCACCTCGCCGGCGTTACTCACCTCGGACGGTGGCGGCGGAATTGAGCGGCTCGTGACGGCTAGGGCTCGATTGCGGCTGCTGGCGAGGTTGAGGGGGAAAGGGCGAAGCCCGGCGTGCTATTTATAGGACCGGAGCGGCTCGGAAGGGGGCGGCGCAGTAAGGAAGGCGGCGGCCGGAGTTTCCTTCGGCGCGCACTCTCGGGAAGGAAGGGAATCCTTCGATTCCTTTGGGGACTCGGTGCGCAGGAGAGCGGGAAACATGGGAAAGGCAGCGGGGAAAGCTCTCCTCCTCGAAGTCGGCCGGCGTAGAGAAGGAAAGGCGGCGGCCGAAAAAGCAAAACGCCGTCGCCGAAAAAGGAAAGTCAGGAGGTTGGGGATGACAGGTGGGTCCCGCCTGTCAGCGGCTCGACGGGCGCGGGTCCGCCTGTCAGCGGCGCGAGGGAGAGAGGCGGCGCACGCGGTTGGCCGGCTGGGCAGCCTCGCCTGGGCCAGCTCGGGTGAGGGCGCGGGGTGGGCCGGCTCGGCCGAGGTGGGCCGGCTCAGGGAGGTGGGCTGATTTCTCTTTTTCTTTTTCCTGCATTTTCCCTCTCTTTTCTATTTCTCTCTTTTCTTTTAAACTCAAAAGCAAACTATGAATTCAAATAAATTTGAATTCTAACCTTATGCCACTCATCAAATAAAAATATGCTCCAGCATGAATGCACAAACATGTTGACCTTAGGATATATTGCAATATTTAGTTCAAAAGATAATGAAAAAAATGCATACTAGGCACAATAAATCCTAGAAAATAAATAAAGCATATTGAATTTATTATAAACTGCTGGAAATTAAATTTAGGGTGTTACAGACCTACCCCCCTTGCAAGGAATCTCGCCCCGAGATTCACATAGGCTGGTTAGCAAAGAGATCAGGGTATGCTGCCCTCAACTCATCCTCCCTTTCCCAAGTAGCTTCCTCTTCTGTGTGGTATTTCCATTGCACTCGGCACATCTTGATCCTCTTATTCTGGGTCACCCTCTCAGATGTTTCCAGAATCTTTATAGGGTGCTCAGTGTAGGTCAAGTCCTCTTGCACTTCCAACCCTTCTAAAGGCGCCTGCTCCTCTGGTATTCTCAAGCACCTCTTCAGCTGCGAGACATGGAATACATCGTGCACACCTGAAAGACTAGAAGGTAACTCTAAGCGATAAGCCACTTCTCCTCTCTTTTCTAGTACCTTGAATGGTCCAACATATCTGGGTGCTAGTTTTCCCTTCATGTTGAATCTGCGTACCCCCCGCATAGGTGACACCTTCAGATACACAAAGTCATCTTCCTTGAACGTGAGATCTCTCCGTCTGACATCTGCGTAGCTTTTCTGCCTAGACTGAGCAATCCTCAAGTTCTCTCGAACTATCCGTACTTGTTCCTCCACATCCTTGATAATGTCCGGTCCAAACACTTGCTTCTCTCCTTTCTGATCCCAGAGCAAAGGAGTCCTACACCTTCTACCATACAAAGCTTCAAATGGTGATTTCTTGATACTGACCTGATAGCTGTTGTTGTAGGAGAACTCGGCATAAGGTAAGCACTTGTCCCAACTTGTGCCATATTGGATGACACATGCTCGCAACATATCTTCCAGTATTTGATTGGTTCTTTCTGTCTGACCGTCTGTCTGCGGATGGTAAGCTGTGCTGAAACGAAGCTTGGTATCCAGTGAATCATGCAATTGCTCCCAAAAGCGAGAAGTGAACTGTGATCCCCTATCGGATATAATCCTCTTAGGAACCCCATGCAAAAACACAATCCTAGAGATGTATAGTTCTGCCAACCTTGCCCCGGAGTAGGTAGTATTCACAGGTATGAAGTGGGCGACCTTGGTCAGACGATCCACTACTACCCATATGGAGTTGTAGCCTTTCTGGGTGCGAGGTAACCCAACAATAAAGTCCATGCTGATTTCCTCCCACTTCCATTCTGGAATTTTCAATGGTTGCAATAGTCCTGCTGGCCTCTGATGTTCTGCCTTGACCCTCTGACAAGTGTCACAAATTGCCACATACTCTGCTACGGCACGTTTCATTCCATACCACCAGAATCTCTCCTTGAGGTCATAATACATCTTAGTACTCCCGGGATGGATAGAGTAAGCTGTATCATGGGCCTCTCTCAGGATCAACTTCTTGATTCTGTCCACATTTGGCACACAAATCTGGTTCTTGTACCATACTGTACCTTGCTCATCTTCCCTGAAGTTGGGCGCTTTGCCTATCTGAATCTGTTCGCGTATCTCCTGGATCTTCTCGTCCTGGGCTTGATGTCTTCGAATTTCTTGTTCCAGAGTTGGTTCGGCTTCAAAGGTAGCTGCAGTATGATGCACAAAACCCAAACTCAAACTTTCGAACTCCTCACACAACTCACGTGGCATCTGGAATGCTATGGCCATGTTGACGTAGCTTCTTCTGCTCAAAGCATCAGCCACCACGTTGGCTTTCCCTGGATGATAATGTATCTCCAAGTCGTAGTCCTTGATCAGTTCTAACCATCTACGCTGCCTCATGTTCAGCTCATTCTGAGTGAAGATATACTTAAGACTCTTGTGATCCGTGTATATCTCACATCTTTGCCCAAAGAGATAGTGACGCCATATCTTAAGTGCATGGACAACTGCTGCTAACTCCAAGTCATGTGTAGGATAATTTACCTCATGCTTGCGTAGCTGTCGGGAGGCATAGGCAATCACCTTTCCTTCCTGCATCAGCACACAACCCAGACCGTCGCCTGAAGCATCACAATATACTGTGAACCTTTTCTGCAGATCTGGCAATGTCAGCACAGGTGCGGTGGTCAGCTTCTTCTTCAACTCTTCAAAAGCTGCTTGCCTCTCCTTGTTCCAGATGAACTCAGCATCCTTCTCAAGCAACGTGGTCATCGGCTTCGCAATCTTCGAGAAATTTTCTATGAATCTCCGGTAATATCCTGCTAAGCCCAAAAATCCACGTACTTCCTTGACAGTCCGTGGCACCTTCCAATCCGACACTGATATGACCTTGCCAAGGTCCACTGAGATCCCCCCCTTAGAGATGATATGACCAAGGAATGGTACCTCGTCAATCCAGAACTCACACTTGCTCAACTTTGCATATAGCTTGTGATCCCTCAATCTCTGCAGAACTAGCCTCAAGTGCTCCTCATGTTCCTCCTCGGTTTTGGAGTAGATCAGGATATCATCAATGAATACCACCACGAACTTGTCCAAATAATCCATGAACACCTTATTCATTAAACTCATGAAGAAAGCAGGGGCATTAGTCAGTCCAAAAGACACCACAGTATACTCATAGAGACCATACTTTGTGATGAAAGCAGTCTTAGGAATATCTGAGGGACGGATCTTCAACTGATGGTAGCCAGATCTCAGGTCTATTTTGGAGAATATACAGGCACCTTGCAACTGATCAAACAAATCATCAATGCGTGGCAGAGGATACTTGTTCTTAATAGTCACCTCGTTCAATGCACGATAATCCACACACATCCGTCGAGCAGGCCCTTCCTTCTTATCAACAAACAGAACAGGAAAAGCCCACGGAGAGGTACTATGGCGAATAAATCCCTTTGCTAGCAGCTCATCTATGTTTTGTTTAACTTCCTCATGTTCTGGGGGTGCCATTCTATATGGCCTTTTAGATATAGGAGCAGTACCAGGTAAAAGATCTATAGAAAACTCAATGTCTCGGTCAGGCGGCATACCTGGTAACTCTTCCGGAAAGACATCAGGATATTCACACACTACTCGAATGCCATCTGTAGGTTGGACCTCCATCCGATGCAGATAACCGGAGGGTTTGGATGCGCCGACTCTTACTTCCTGGCCATCTGGCGTTGTCATATGAACAGTCCTCTTGGCACAGTCAATTCTGACTCCCCATTTGGTCAATGTTTCCATTCCCAGGATGACGTCGATGCCCATCGGTTCTATGACTAACAGACTAGTATGAAACTCTAACCCCCTTATGTTAATCCTGACTCTGGTACAGATCACATTGGTTCTTATTTCCCCTCCAGGTGAAGTAATTATCATATCCTTTTTCAACATGCTAACGGGTATTTTATGTTGTTCAGCAAAGGATTTGGTAATAAAGGAGTGGGTGGCACCAGTATCAAATAGTACGGTAGCAGGATGAGAGTTGACCAAGAACGTACCGATCATGACGTTTGGGGCCTCAGCTGCAGTTTCTGCCGTCACATGGTTCACCTTTCCTTGCCACGGCGCCTTGGCGTTCCCATTGTTGCGCCCCTGAGCTTGCGGTTGCTGGACCGGTCCTGGTCTCTGCGGGTTGGGGGCTGTCTTCTGAGGGCAGACATTGGCATAGTGCCCCGGGTCACCGCACTTGTAGCAACTTCTGCCAATGACAGGAGCCTGAGCTGGTGCAGGGGGGTTAGGCTGCCCCTGACGCTGAGCTTGATATGCAGGGCGAGGAGGCTGATTCTGGTAGCGTTGCCCCTGGGCCGTCTGCTGCCCCTGGTGGTTCTGCGGGTATCCTGGCCGCGGTGGCTGCTGCTGTTGTTGGTAGCGGGGGTGGGTGTTGCTCCCGGACGGTGCATGTATGAGCTTCCTCTTCCTTTCCTCCATCTCCCGATGTTTGCGTTCTGTAAGGAGCGCACGATCTACCAGGTGATTGAAGCTGGGGAAGGTGAAGTTCATGAGGTGGAACTGCAGGGTGTCATTGAGCCCTTCCATGAAGTGCTCCTGTTTATCGCCATCCTCAGCGACCTCTGCTGTGGCGTACCTTGCAAGCTGCAGGAACTTGTCACGATACTCAGTGACGGACATGCTCCCTTGCTTGAGCGAGAGGAACTCCTTCTTCTTCATCTTCATGGTCCCAGCCGGTACGTGGTGACTCCTGAAGTTCTCTCTAAACTGAGCCCAGGTGAAGGCATCGCGATCCTGCTGCCGGTATGACTCCCACCAATCCAAAGCAGCACCACGAAGTTGTCCTGCAGCATACAGGACTCTCTCCCGGTCATCGCACTGGGCGATCTCCAGCTGTCTCTCCACAGCACGAAGCCAGTCATCAGCCTGTAGTGGATCTGCAGCGTGGGAGAAGGTTGGGGGATGCCCCTTCATGAAATCCCCACGCCTATCCCTAGGCGGAGGTGGTGGTGGTGGCGCCTGCACCTGAGCTTGTTGTAGGGCCATGATGGCATTGTTCACTGTGGCCATCATCTGCGTTTGCATGGCAAAGAACTGCTCGGCCGTCAGTGGTGGTGGATTGGGCAACGGGTGGTCGGGATGGTCGTGGCCCTGGTTACTTCCTTGGGCGCCCCTAGCACCACGTCCTCTAGTTCCAACCATCTGTGGGCAACAAAAGAAAGTTCATAAGGATGTATATCCCTCTCACAAGGTGAAGTAGACTTTGAGGTTGCAGGTTGGTCATTAGTCCATGATGAACGAGCGTCAGCTAGATGAGGTAGAGAGGAGTAAAAGAGTAGTTGTTCATCCCGACTGACTATTTTTATTAAACTCAACTTAAACTGGTTTGACTATGGACAATCCCCATAGTTGGACATGATCAAGCAACCAAAATGCCAACTCAAACATAGTTCACAAGCACAACCAACCAAACACTGAACTAGACTCAAAGCGTTTATAGACCAACTCGACTCAAACGTACTAGCGATGTGAAGCAAAGATAAGGGTAATCCTAATCCTCATGGAAAAGAATCCTAGTGGCACCATTTAGTTCCCCCTTGCGGGTCCTCTTGCGGGATTTGCACTGGGACGGAGTCACGTCTGGCACTCGAGGCTTTGGTCCTTGGAGGCCGGCAAGTGTAGCTTCAAGTTCTGCCACCCTCTTGGTCTTGCGGTGAAGCTCGTCCAACACGATGTCGTGGGCGGAGTTGAGGGCCGCGATGTACCGTGCCATCTTCCTTACCCTCTGGTCGTCCTCCAACACCATCGAAGCAATCTCGTGCCCAGCTTGGCCTTCTATGCGGCGAGGGAAGTAGCGAAAACAGGTCTGGCTCAACGGGGTACGGTAGTTGTAGCAGATGGTTCCCAGAGCTTGGCGTGCAGCATCTTCAATGGCAGCTTCCATCGTCTCATGGATCGTCACGCTGCAGTAATCACCCACAATGGTCTTCCCTCCGTGGATGAGGTTGTAGCGTTCGATCAACGCATTGGCCACCCATCTGTCAGGTAGAATCGGGTGCGTACTCTGAGTGGCGAAGTAGGAGGTGGTGAAGTTGTCGAGGCCGATTTCCTGGAGGCACTCCCGAAGCAGTCCGGGAAAGTTGAGACTGTTGCCTGGGTGGGTATGGTCGATGTTGACCCAGGTGGCGATCACCCTCTCTCTTTTGACAGCAGGTCCTTGATTATCCTCTATCTGAACGGCAATGTGATGTGACCACTCAGGTGCTTCTACCTCTGGTTCAGGGGCTGGATTCTCCTCTGGATCCTCTTCTGTGTTCTCAGTGAAAGAGCTGGCTTCACTGGGGTCTTCAGAGTCATCTCCCACTATGATGAGTTCCTGCAGAGGCGGGGGTGGCACTAGATCTTCTGGTTCTGGGTTCCGTGGTGCCAAGGGAACATGGTAGCCTTGCGGGGGTGCACCGGTTTGCTTGCGGGCGGTCAGTCTGGTACGGGCCATCTACAAGGAAAACGACCAAGATTGGGTTAAGATCGGTTCTAAAAAAGGAGTTAAGAGAATTGAAAATAATGTAGGAACATAGGGTTGTAGTATAAACTTAAAGAAAAGAAAACTTTTAAAAACAGGAGGAAGAGAAGGAGGAAATCCTTAAATTTCGACCCGTACTAACTAGGCTTCCGTCCTACAGTCGACACGGCTCTGATACCAATCTGTCAGGCCCGGTTTTCAATGAACCAAAACCGTGCATACTATACATGCGCCAGGAACGAGTCTCACATGTATAGGACAAATTGTCATCACAGGACATGTCATAATATAACATTTAACGATTACATCATAAGTATTATTACCATAATAGACACTTGTCTTTAACATAGAGTACGTAAAAGCGGAAGCGTAAACGGAAAGCAACTAGAGCCGCCACAGGGACGTCCACTGGAAGAGCGAAGAGCCTAGACTTCTTGATAATCCTCCGTATCTCCATTGACTGAGCAGCGGTTGGATTTGTCCCCCCAACAAGGAATAAACGGAAAAGAACAAGCGTGAGCACACAACTCGTACTCAACAAGTATAACAGAACCATGAGGCTCTAAGGTTAGCTGACTCCACTGCATTGCTTTTAATTGGTCAAATTTTATTGAAGCTATTTACTAAAGTGAGTAGAGAAACTTTCATCTCAAAGATATTGCATAGAAGAAATTAAGCATCATGGTTAACCAGGATTTTACCAAAAACCATCCATAACCCAACTAATCACATAAAGGATCTGGGCCGCTCATAACCGTGAGCACGGCTGATGCATCAGTTTTACACTCTCGAGAGGTTGCACATCTTTACCCACAAGTCGTGAGCTATGCTAGTGGTTCATCACATACCTTAGATGAGATGACTAGCAAGCCACACTACGAAGCCTTTACAAAGATTATGTTAGTAAGGTGTAACCGCTAAGGTTTCAGGTTATGCAACGGTGGAGCAAGCCTCAAGGGGAGAAGAACACATCACACTCAACCCAAGCAGCGCGAGGGCCACAGAAGCACACCTCCCCTCTTGCCCCGCAGGTAAGTTACTCCCAAACTAAAACAATCTAATTAATCAGCTAAGACCGTCCCATACCAGTCTTATGGTAGTGCTGTTGTCCCAGGTTGTCGCTTTGCGAACCGGTCCTTATGGAAAGTGGCTATGAGCAAAACCACTAAGCACAATGCTCATGCCCCCTAAACCAAGTTGCTAAAAAACAAATTTTAAATGAGACATGCACCACTCAAGCACACGGCACAGAGGGTCACGCTCAAACAATTAATTGCATAGATCCATTAATCAACATTAATTAAAAACATAGCATAGGTGTATGTTGGCGCAGCACCTAGCAAAAACTTAACCACATGCAACCCAAAAAGTTCACATTGAGATCAAAGTGGCTAATGTATCGTCCTTATAGGCATACAAGATCGACACATGCATATGCAATGAATTAAAGGTGATAGGTGTTGCTCATGTTATACTTGCCTTCCTCAAGGTGCTCTTGCCGCTGCTCACAAATGTCAAAAGGTGGCTCCTCGTTCACCTCAGACAGATCAATGTCTACTTACGTCCAATCGTCACACAAGCATCCATATACGAGCATACATGCAAACAATGGACAAAAGATAAGAAACAGTACACCAATACATCCAAACAGAACACAAAACTGGTTTAGAATTGTTCTACATATTACCACGGTCACGTGAGCAAAAGAATCGCCCAAAACGGAGTTAAAACGGAAAAGTTATGGCCAAAACAAGGTTCTAGGGACCCCTTTATGAAGAAAACTCAAAATCTGTGCTGCTTTGGAAAAACCAGGGACCAATTCTGTAATTTCAGGAAAGATCCGAGGTCTAAAGCACAAAAACACAGCCTCTGGACTGCGGGTTCTATTTTTCAATAGCGCAGGGGCTAAAGCATTAAAAACTGGGCCGATCTGTAATTATTTTTGAACTGGCGTGGACCGCGGGTTGATTTAGAAAAAACCGAGGGTCTCTTTAACAAAAAGGCGGCGACGACCGCGGTTGACCGGTCACCATCTGGTCCGGACGGTCGGATCTAGATCTAACGGCCGAGGTGAGATCGGATCACGTTATAATCTCGTGCATCCGTTCTGGATCGGACGGCTGAGGTTGGAAGGCGAGGTTTCGCCGGCAGCGACCATCGGGGACGGCGGCGCATCGCCGGAGCTCGCGATGCCCGGTGTTCCGAGGCGCGATTCGGGACCGGACCTAGCTAGAAAGCAAGACGGGACCACGGCGAAGCTCACCGTGGGGTTGTCGACGACCGGGAGCTGCCGGAGGATGGTCGGCGACGAGCGGAGGCGGCGGAGCGGCTCGGGGCTTCGCGGAGAGCTCGGTCGGAGCGTCCACGGGCGTCGAGAGCTAGCGGAACAGGGTCGCGAGGCCCTGCAGAGCACGGCGGAGGGGTTAGGGCGGCGGGAGCGCGACCACAGAGGGCGAATTGCACCTCGCCGGCGTTACTCACCTCGGACGATGGCGGCGGAATTGAGCGGCTCGTGACGGCTAGGGCTCGATTGCGGCTGCTGGCGAGGTTGAGGGGGAAAGGGCGAAGCCCGGCGTGCTATTTATAGGACCGGAGCGGCTCGGAAGGGGGCGGCACAGTAAGGAAGGCGGCGGCCGGAGTTTCCTTCGGCGCGCACTCTCGGGAAGGAAGGGAATCCTTCGATTCCTTTGGGGACTCGGTGCGCAGGAGAGCGGGAAACACCGGAAAGGCAGCGGGGAAAGCTCTCCTCCTCGGAGTCGGCCGGCGTAGAGAAGGAAAGGCGGCGGCCGAAAAAGGAAAACGCCGTCGCCGAAAAAGGAAAGTCAGGAGGTTGGGGATGACAGGTGGGTCCCGCCTGTCAGCGGCTCGACGGGCGCGGGTCCGCCTGTCAGCGGCGCGAGGGAGAGAGGCGGCGCGCGCGGTTGGCCGGCTGGGCCACCTCGCCTGGGCCGGCTCGGGTGAGGGCGCGGGGTGGGCCGGCTCGGCCGAGGTGGGCCGGCTCAGGGAGGTGGGCTGATTTCTCTTTTTCTTTTTCCTGCATTTTCCCTCTCTTTTCTATTTGTCTCTTTTCTTTTAAACTCTAAAGCAAACTATGAATTCAAATAAATTTGAATTCTAACCTTATGCCACTCATCAAATAAAAATATGCTCCAGCATGAATGCACAAACATGTTGACCTTAGGATATATTGCAATATTTAGTTCAAAAGATAATGAAAAAAATGCATACTAGGCACAATAAATCCTAGAAAATAAATAAAGCATATTGAATTTATTATAAACTGCTGGAAATTAAATTTAGGGTGTTACAATTACCCCATTTATCGAGCACCCGCACAGTTGCCAGCTCCCCATGCTCCTATCGTTTCGGGACCGGGTGCTCCGTGCTTCAACTACGGCAAGATAGGTCACTTCAGTCGTGACTGTAGGGCACCCCGCAAGATACGGGGTCCTACCCCAGCTGGTGGAAGTCAACAGAACAAGCCGAAGGGACCCATGCCCAAGATGGGTCGCGTGCACTATGTGCACATGGATCAGATTTCCGCCGGAGAACCGGTGCTTGCTGGTACGTTCATGATCAACGGTCAACCGACCGTCGTGTTATTTGATTCTGGGGCCACACATACTTTTATCAGTAAAACATATGCATTGAGGCATGGGATAAAAATGTACAAGTTGAAAGAAAACTATCAAATTACAGCACTGGGATCACCTATTGAAACTAGTTTGGGGGTTAGACAACTTAAACTGAGCATTGGCACAGAAAATTTTATCATCAACCCCGTGGTACTACCACACCAGGGGATTGATATTATTTTAGGTATGAATTGGATGAAAGAATACGATGCAGTCCTGGACGTTGGCAGTAGGACAATACAATTAAAGTCAGGCATTAACGGCAAGACTATGCTAATACACATGCCAAATCAAAAACACATGACCCCCACGGTTAATGCGACTGAACTACAAGAGGTTAAAAAGATACCAATAGTGTGTGAATTCCCGGACGTGTTTCCGGAAGAACTTCCTGGATTACCACCAAAACGAGATGTAGAGTTTACCATTGAACTCGTTCCAGGCACGGCACCTGTATCAAAAAGACCATACAGGATGCCACCTGATGATTTGAAGGAATTGAAAACACAGCTACAAGAACAATTAGACAAAGGGTTCATTAGGCCTAGTTCATCACCATGGGGTTGTCCAGCTCTCTTTGTTGAGAAAAAGGATCATGGTGGGAAAACATTGTGTGTTGATTATCGGCCACTGAATGCAGTGACTGTCAAAAACAAATACCCACTGCCACACATTGACATTCTATTTGATCAGTTAGCTGGGGCTAAGGTCTTTTCAAAAATTGACCTAAGGTCTGGCTACTATCAGATGAAGATTAGAGAAGAGGATATACCCAAGACAGCATTCTCTACAAGATACGGCCTGTATGAGTACTTGGTCATGTCATTTGGACTAACCAACGCACCGGCTTTCTTCATGTATATGATGAACTCGGTGTTTATGAATGAACTCGATAAGTTCGTGGTGGTATTCATAGATGACATACTAATCTACTCCAAAAATGAAAAAGAACATAAAGAACACTTGAGGGTCGTGCTCACTCGGCTCAGAGAGCATAAGCTTTACGCCAAGTTTAGCAAGTGTGCGTTCTGGCTGAAAGAAGTGGGTTTCTTGGGTCACGTGCTATCTGAAAAGGGAGTCGCAGTTGACCCTAATAAAGTAGAAGATGTGCTAAATTGGAAACAACCAGAGACCATGACTGAAATCCGGAGTTTTCTTGGTTTAGCGGGCTACTACCGCCGCTTTATCAAAGATTTCTCCAAAATTGCAAAACCCATGACCTCATTGACCAAGAAAAATGCAAAGTTCAATTGGAATCCGAGTTGTGAAGAAGCTTTCCAAACCTTGAAGAAATTGTTAACCTCAGCACCAGTGCTAGCTCAACCAGATATTTCCAAGCCTTTTGAGGTATACTGTGATGCCTCCGGTAATGGGCTTGGTTGTGTCTTGATGCAAGAAGGAAGAGTAATTGCTTATGCTTCCCGTCAATTGAGGAAACATGAAGCCAACTATCCAACACATGACCTTGAGTTAGCCGCAGTCGTTCATGCATTAAAGATATGGAGACACTATTTATTAGGCAACACGTGTCACATCTACACTGATCACAAAAGTCTCAAATATATTTTCACTCAACCTGAAATCAATATGAGGCAGCGACGATGGTTAGAATTGATAAAAGACTATGATCTGGAGATACACTACCATCCGGGCAAGGCCAATGTAGTGGCCGACGCCTTAAGCCGCAAAGTCCATTGCAATATGATAGAAGCCTGACCTACAGCTAGAGTGATCTGCTGTGAGATGAATGACATTGAAACACCTCCAGGACAGCATGCAGAACTCTATAATATCATTATTGAGCCCACAATCAAGGCACAAATCATAGAAGCTCAGAAGCAAGATAAGGGTATGGCACATATCCGTGAAGGTATTAGTGAAGAGAAGAAGGCGTGTTTCACACTTGATGACCAAGGCGTCCTGTGGTTCAAGAATCGTCTAGTGGTACCCAAGGATATGGAGTTGAGGAAGAGAATACTAGACGAAGCGCACACTTCAATACTCACGATACATCCGGGCAGCAATAAGATGTACCAAGACTTGAAACAAAAGTTTTGGTGGACCCGCATGAAGCGGGAGATCGCCAGATACGTATCTGAGTGCGACGTGTGTAAGAAAGTAAAAGCTGATCACTTAAAGGCCGCTGGAATGCTTCAACCACTGGATGTTCCAGCATGGAAATGGGAGGATATACACATGGATTTTGTTGTGGGTTTGCTGCGTACCCAAAAGGGATATGATTCTATATGGGTGATTGTCGATCGGCTCACCAAGTCGGCACACTTCTTACCCGTCAAGACTCATTATACTGCCGCTACCTATGCAGAGCTATATATTGCACGGGTTATTTCCCTACATTGGGTACCCAAGACCATCACTTCCGATCGAGGTTCGATATTTGTGTCCCGCTTTTGGGAACATTTGCAATCCGCTCTCGGAACCACTGTGATTCGAAGTTCAGCATATTACCCTCAAACCAGTGGTCAAGTAGAAAGAGTATATCAAATCCTAGAAGACATGTTGAGGGCCTGTGCACTAACTTACTCCACCAAGTGGGATGAGTGTCTACCCTTGGCAGAGTTTGCTTATAACAATAGCTACCAAAAGAGCTTAGAAATGGCTCCTTTCGAGGCTCTTTATGGTAGGAGATGTAGAACACCACTAAACTGGTCCGAACCAGGAGAGCGTGTTACCTTTGGCCCTGATGTAGTGGTAGAAGCCGAAGAACAAGTGAAACTCATACACCACCATCTCAAAAGAGCACAGTCCAGACAGAAAAGTTACTCAGATAAAAGGAGGAGGCCATTAGTCTTTGATGAGGGGGATCATGTGTATCTCAAAGTATCTCCGATAAAAGGGGTACAACGGTTTGGGGTGAAAGGAAAGTTAGCACCAAGGTACGTCGGTCCATTCAAGATCATTGAAAAGTGCGGAGCCGTCCCTTATCGGTTAGAACTACCACCACATCTGGCTGCAGTTCATGATGTGTTTCACGTCTCACAACTAAAGAAGTGCTTAAGAGTGCCGGAGAAAGTGGTAGATACCTCTCAAGTTCAGATTGAACCAGATCTCACATACGAAGAACATCCTATAAAAATCCTCGATCAAAGACAAAGATCAACCCGTCGGAAAACAATCAACTTCTACAAAGTTCAATGGAGTAATCACTCCGAAGAAGAAGCCACTTGGGAGCAAGAAGAATACCTACACACTAAGTATCCTGGTTTTCTACCATCCACTTTAAATCGGTATGTTACAATAGCTTAACTTCAGGATCTAAAAGCAATAGATGCATACACCATTGACTACAACCAACTTCACCACCCACATCACTTCAAAAATCTCGGGACGAGATTTCTTTAAGGGGGGTGGGTTGTGATGCCCTAGGCATCTCAAGTGCATTACACTAAAATCATTAGCGCAATGACATCTTTTCAAAGGCATTTTATCTTGAGAGCATGCATAAATTAGGTCAATTGAGCAACTAAACTTAGTTTTCAGAAAAGCTGTGTTTGTTTTGCGGATATAACTTAAATACAATTGTGTTTTTTATAAAACCTTACATACCAAACTTGTAGGCAATCCCATAAGGAATGACTTTGGTATTTTGTGTTTTGGCATGCATGAATGTTAAAATCTAGTTTTGAGTCATTTTATGTGAAAATGTGACTTCTGCCAAATTCAGCCCTGTTTGGTAAATTCAAAATTTTGTGAAACAAAATTCAAAATCTTGCCATGTCATGAATACCAAAGTTGTAGTTTATGAGATTCTATGCAACTTTGGTATATTTCACCTTTCATGAAAATGTACCTAAAATGGACTTTTATAATTTCCAAGTTGGGGGTTTCAAATGGTCAAACAGGAGTCAGCAAGTTAATTTCAAATTTAAATCATTTTATATTTGGAATCTGGTATAGGTCCTTTCGACAAAGTTGTAGATTTCAAAAACTAAAACATTTCATTCAATTGGGTCTTTTTCAAATTCGGCTCCTAAATTGGTCAAATTTGCGGAATTCAGAAACCTGATCAGCTGGTCAAAGGGGGTTTATCTTTTTCGTTTTTCTTTTATTTTCTCGTCTCTATGACAAGCGGGACCCACCTGTCAGGTCGCCCGCGCCAGCGCACGGATGGATTTTCCCCGCTCACTCGCCCGATGCACCGAGTCCATACACCGTACTCTCTAATCCTGGGATTGGCCCCACCTGTCAGCCACAGTGGTCCATAGACCCGGTTCACCCGCGCAGCTCCCTCTTCTCTCCCCGCCGCGCGCGCCCACGCGGCGCTGCGCGCCGAGCGGCCGTGGCCACCGGGGCGAGGGCGAGGCCGACACTATTTCTCGAGCTCTCCTCCACGCGTTCAAGTTCTCTGATTTTTTCCCCTTTCACTCTCGCGCGTCCGCCATTGCCGGAGCACCGCGAGCTCGTCCCCAGCCCCTTTCGCCCGCTCCCGAGCTCAACCGTCACCGCGCTGAGATTCGCCACCCTCGACTCTACCTTCCCGCACAGACCGCGTCGCCCGAGACCCTCCCACTCCGGCGTATTGCACCGCCGGACCTCGCCGGCCAGAGGCGCTCGTCGCCGTCCCTCTCCGCGATCTCCCCCGCCGTCTGAGGTAGTGGATAAGGTTTCCCGATTCCCTCTCTCTCTCCCCGACACCTCGCGGCGAACTCCCGAGCCCCGCAGGGCCGGGATTGCCCGCGCGCCACCGGAGCTTCCCCTCCCGTCGCGAGGAGGAAGACGACGGGAGGAGGGAGATGGAGTTTTTGCGCTATCGCCCTCCTAGTTTAACAGTTTTATGTTTCTGTACAGAGCGCTGTACGCTGAGTCTTGTAAATCTTGCGTACTAGCCCCTGGGGTTTCGAAATAATCACAATCTAGCCCCTGGTTCTGTTAATTTTCATTTTAAATTGATTATTTCGACAGAAACCTTTGAAAAATCCTAGAAAATTCAATAAAATCAGAAAAATATCAAATCAGTTGCATTGGAATCCTTTTGAATAGATCTGTCTAGGAAATATGATGGTTGAATAGGAAAAGACAGCTTTGCCCCTGTTTTTGTGCAAGCATGAAAAACCTTGATAAATAGAAAATATGGGTAAAATGAACTCCAGAAATTGTGAAATTTGGGCAGAGGCCTTATTATTCTGTGTAGGCTCTGTATAAATTTTGGTAGCTCAAATGTTCACTGCTAATTACCATTTTGCCCCTACATGTGATTTTAGCATAAAAATAAATGAGGAAATGTTGTTTATATAGAAATTAGGCTCTAAATAGTTGTATGTAGTTTATTTGTGCTCCTTATAGCATAAAGAGTTCACTACTGATATGGAATGCCATGCATGTCAAAATTAGTTAGTGTTTTGATATTGATAAGTTCATGCATGTTTAAAATTAATAAATAGAAATATAGTTTAAATAAAGGTCAAAATTTCTGAATTTAGGGCAGCAACCTTGCTAGTATGGCTTCGGCTTAGTATAAAAGTTGGTAGCTTGAATGCTTACTATGTTATCCTTACCTAGTAGTTAAGTATATAGTGAACCATGAAAAAGAGTTCTAGATGATAATAGACACCGATCTTTCCGCATAAATCGATGCGATTCAGTCACACCCCCACGTTGTTTTATGTGACGAGATAAGCTATCTTAGGTGATGGCTTGTACGATTTCTTAGAAGTTAAACAAGCTTTATCACGAAAGTGCATAATATTATTCCATAACCCTTGCTTTCTTGCATTGCACTAATACATGCTCCAATTACATCATGTCATGCATATAGAGTCTGCAAACGAAGAACCACCGCCGAATCAGCCCGACACAGAGGAACCAGAAGAGGAGTTGCACCAGGAACCAGAGGGCCAGCAGCAGGAACCCGACTACGCTCCGGAAGAAGCTACTGACCCTAGTGAAGAAGGTAGGCAGGACCATACTCAACCCAGCAAATAATTTATACTTGATGGTTACGCATATGCATTAGGAGTTACTTGGAACCAATTGCATTAGACTTCTTGGCCGCCCTGGCCCTAGCACCTATACATAGAGTTCGTAGGACGAGTATGCCTAGAAATTGCTAGGTACGAGTAGACACGAGTGTGTGTACTCGTCACGTAGGTGTTTTCAAAATCACAAAAGCTTACAGTTATATCACTTGTAATTGTTGCTCATGAAGTAAATGGAGACCGGGCGGAGATTTTATTTCAGTATTCACTATTCATGATGTCGCACCCGGACTCCGCCCGAGTCGTTTAAGGCCCGTCCGCTGTTCGTCTGCTGATCGGCATAACATTGCTAAAGTGCTTATCCGGGGAATGGGACCGGAAAAGTCTTTCCTGGGCTCGTCCGAAGCACAGAGACACGTTCCTACCCGCTGGTTGAGAGGAAGGTGGCCCGGGGAAGCTGGTTTGTAATAAAGCTTAATTTCCCGCTATTCAACTGCCTGTGATGATGTATCTGTTGTGGCTCCATCGTGAGTCAGATGTGTATGATGTCGGTTCCTCTGGGAAGAAGGTAATATCGAGGGTCGAATGACTCTCGACGGACGACCGGGTTTAGTCCGATCTAATCGCACTGCAAGCCAGAGGTGGCAGGTGTGCTTAGCCCGGATTAAATCGGCGGTTCCACCACAATAGGTCCCGGAGCGTTGGCCGGATGGGGTCGAAGACACCGCGCACGCATCTGAATGGCCATAACTTCCCCGTTCGGATCCAGTTTTGGGCCACGTTTTTTTCCCAGGTGCAGAATCACATGGATCACACCCTAAAGGGCGAAAACGGAGAAAACCACATTTCAAAAAACATAAATATAAAATATAAAACCCAAGAAGAACCGGTCAGGTCAAATTCAACGTCCTCCTTGCGACATTCTAACCGTCCCGCCACATTGGCACCGTCGCGGCATGATCCTGAACCGCCCACCACCTAGGATGTTCCGAGACAGTGCCTCCCTCAGTATAGGCCTCCCCGATACTATCATCTTCATGTTTGCGGTGCTGATAGGTGCCGGAGCGTTGGCCGGATGGGGTCGATGACACCGCGCACGCATCTGAATGGCCATAACTTCCCCGTTCGGATCCAGTTTTGGGCCACGTTTTTTTCCCCAGGTGCAGAATCACATGTAGCACACCCTGAAGGGCGAAAACAGAGAAAACAACATTTCAAAAGAAATAAATATAAAATATAAAACTCAAGATGAACAGGTCAGGTCAAATTCAACGTCCTCCTTGCGACATTCTAACCGTGCCGCCTCATTGCCATCGTCGCGGCATGATCCGAGACCGCCCACCACCTAGGATGTTCCGAGACAGTGCCTCCCTCAGTATAGGCCTCCCCGGTACTATCATCTTCACGATTGCGGTGCTGATAGGTCCCGGAGCGTTGGCCGGATGGGGTCGAAGACACCGCGCACGCATCTGAATGGCCATAACTTCCCCGTTCGGATCCAGTTTTGGGCCAAGTTTCTTTTCCCAGGTGCAGAATCACATGGAGCACACCCTGAAGGGTGAAAACGGAGAAAACCACATTTCAAAAAAAAATAAATATCAAATATAAAACACAAGAAGAACCGGTCAGGTCAAATTCAACGTCCTCCTTGCGACATTCTAACCGTGCCGCCTCATTGGCACTGTCGCGGCATGATCCAGGACCGCCCACCACCTAGGATGTTCTGAGACAGTGCCTCCCTCAGTATAGGCCTCCCCGGTACTATCATCTTCACGATTTCGGTGCTGATAGGTCCCGGAGCGTTGGCCGGATGGGGTCGAAGACACCGCGCACGCATCTGAATGGCCATAACTTCCCCGTTCGGATCCAGTTTTGGGCCACGTTTTTTTTCCCAGGTGCAGAAACACATGGAGCACACCCTGAAGGGCGAAAACAGAGAAAACCACATTTCAAAAAAAAATAAATATAAAATATAAAACCTAAGAAGAACCGGTCAGGTCAAATTCAACGTCCTCCTTGCCACATTCTAACCGTGCCGCCTCATTGGCACCGTCGCGGCATGATCCTGGACCGCCCACCACCTAGGATGTTCCGAGACAGTACCTCCCTGAGTATAGGCCTCCCCAGTACTATCATCTTCACGATTGCGGTGCTGATAGGTCCCGGAGCGTTGGCCGGATGGGGTCGAACACACCGCGCACGCATCTGAATGGCCATAACTTCCCCGTTCGGATCCAGTTTTGGGCCAAGTTTTTTTTTCACAGTGCAGAATCACATGGAGCACACCCTGAAGGGCGAAAAGGGAGAAAACCACATTTCAAAAAAAATAAATAGAAAATATAAAACCTAAGAAGAACCGGTCAGGTCAAATTCAACGTCCTCCTTGCGACATTCTAACCGTGCCGCCTCATTGGCACCGTCGCGGCATGATCCGGGACCGCCCACCACCTAGGATGTTCCGAGACAGTGCCTCCCTCAGTATAGGCCTTCCCGGTACTATCATCTTTACGATTGCGGTGCTGATAGGTCCCGGAGCGTTGGCCGGATGGGGTCGAAGACAACGCGCACGCATCTGAATGGCCATAACTTCCCTGCTCGGATCCAGTTTTTGGCCACGTTTTTTTCCTAGGTGCAGAATCACATGGAGCACACCCTAAAGGGCGAGAACAGAGAAAACCACATTTCAAAAAAAATAAATATAAAATATAAAACCCAAGAAGAACCGGTCAGGTCAAATTCAACGTCCTCCTTGCGACATTCTAACCGTGCCGCCTCATTGGCACCGTCACGGCATGATCCTGGACCGCCCACCACCTTGGATGTTCCGAGACAGTGCCTCCCTCTGTATAGGCCTCCCTGGTACTATCATCTTCACGATTCCGGTGCTGATAGGTCCCGGAGCGTTGGCCGGATTTGGTCGAAGACACCGCGCACGCATCTGAATGGCCATAACTTCCCAGTTCGGATCCAGTTTTGGGCCAAGTTTTTTTTCACAGGTGCAGAATCACATGGAGCACACCCTGAAGGGCGAAAACGGAGAAAACCACATTTCAAAAAAAATAAATATAAAACATAAAACCTAAGAAGAACCGGTCAGGTCAAATTCAACGTCCTCCTTGCGACATTCTAACCGTGCCGCCTCATTGGCACCGTCGCGGCATGATCTGGGACCGCCCACTACCTAGGATGTTCCGAGACAGTGCCTCCCTCAGTATAGGCCTCCCCGGTACTATCATCTTCACGATTGCGGTGCTGATAGGTCCCGGAGCGTTGGCCGGATGGGGTCGAAGACACCGCGCACGCATCTGAATGGCCATAACTTCCCCGCTCGGATCCAGTTTTGGGCCACGTTTTTTTTCCCAGGTGCAGAAACACATGGAGCACACCCTGAAGGGCGAAAACAGAGAAAACCACATTTCAAAAAAAATAAATATAAAATATAAAACCTAAGAAGAACCGGTCAGGTCAAATTCAACGTCCTCCTTGCCACATTCTAACTGTGCCGCCTCATTGGCACCGTCGCGGCATGATCCTGGACCGCCCACCACCTAGGATGTTCCGAGACAGTACCTCCCTCAGTATAGGCCTCCCCAGTACTATCATCTTCACGATTGCGGTGCTGATAGGTCCCGGAGCGTTGGCCGGATGGGGTCGAACACACCGCGCACGCATCTGAATGGCCATAACTTCCCCGTTCGGATCCAGTTTTGGGCCAAGTTTTTTTTTCACAGTGCAGAATCACATGGAGCACACCCTGAAGGGCGAAAAGGGAGAAAACCACATTTCAAAAAAAATAAATAGAAAATATAAAACCTAAGAAGAACTGGTCAGGTCAAATTCAACGTCCTCCTTGCGACATTCTAACCGTGCCGCCTCATTGGCACCGTCGCGGCATGATCCGGGACCGCCCACCACCTAGGATGTTCCGAGACAGTGCCTCCCTCAGTATAGGCCTTCCCGGTACTATCATCTTTACGATTGCGGTGCTGATAGGTCCCGGAGCGTTGGCCGGATGGGGTCGAAGACAACGCGCACGCATCTGAATGGCCATAACTTCCCTGCTCGGATCTAGTTTTTGGCCACGTTTTTTTCCTAGGTGCAGAATCACATGGAGCACACCCTAAAGGGCGAGAACAGAGAAAACCACATTTCAAAAAAAATAAATATAAAATATAATACCCAAGAAGAACCGGTCAGGTCAAATTCAACGTCCTCCTTGCGACATTCTAACCGTGCCGCCTCATTGGCACCGTCACGGCATGATCCTGGACCGCCCACCACCTAGGATGTTCCGAGACAGTGCCTCCCTCTGTATAGGCCTCCCTGGTACTATCATCTTCACGATTCCGGTGCTGATAGGTCCCGGAGCGTTGGCCGGATTTGGTCGAAGACACCGCGCACGCATCTGAATGGCCATAACTTCCCAGTTCGGATCCAGTTTTGGGCCAAGTTTTTTTTCACAGGTGCAGAATCACATGGAGCACACCCTGAAGGGCGAAAACGGAGAAAACCACATTTCAAAAAAAATAAATATAAAACATAAAACCTAAGAAGAACCGGTCAGGTCAAATTCAACGTCCTCCTTGCCACATTCTAACCGTGCCGCCTCATTGGCACCGTCGCGGCATGATCCTGGACCGCCCAGCACCTAGGATGTTCCGAGACAGTACCTCCCTGAGTATAGGCCTCCCCAGTACTATCATCTTCACGATTGCGGTGCTGATAGGTCCCGGAGCGTTGGCCGGATGGGGTCGAACACACCGCGCACGCATCTGAATGGCCATAACTTCCCCGTTCGGATCCAGTTTTGGGCCAAGTTTTTTTTTCACAGTGCAGAATCACATGGAGCACACCCTGAAGGGCGAAAAGGGAGAAAACCACATTTCAAAAAAAATAAATAGAAAATATAAAACCTAAGAAGAACCGGTCAGGTCAAATTCAACGTCCTCCTTGCGACATTCTAACCGTGCCGCCTCATTGGCACCGTCGCGGCATGATCCGGGACCGCCCACCACCTAGGATGTTCCGAGACAGTGCCTCCCTCAGTATAGGCCTTCCCGGTACTATCATCTTTACGATTGCGGTGCTGATAGGTCCCGGAGCGTTGGCCGGATGGGGTCGAAGACAACGCGCACGCATCTGAATGGCCATAACTTCCCTGCTCGGATCCAGTTTTTGGCCACGTTTTTTTCCTAGGTGCAGAATCACATGGAGCACACCCTAAAGGGCGAGAACAGAGAAAACCACATTTCAAAAAAAATAAATATAAAATATAAAACCCTAAGAAGAACCGGTCAGGTCAAATTCAACGTCCTCCTTGCGACATTCTAACCGTGCCGCCTCATTGGCACCGTCACGGCATGATCCTGGACCGCCCACCACCTTAGGATGTTCCGAGACAGTGCCTCCCTCTGTATAGGCCTCCCTGGTACTATCATCTTCACGATTCCGGTGCTGATAGGTCCCGGAGCGTTGGCCGGATTTGGTCGAAGACACCGCGCACGCATCTGAATGGCCATAACTTCCCAGTTCGGATCCAGTTTTGGGCCAAGTTTTTTTTCACAGGTGCAGAATCACATGGAGCACACCCTGAAGGGCGAAAACGGAGAAAACCACATTTCAAAAAAAATAAATATAAAACATAAAACCTAAGAAGAACCGGTCAGGTCAAATTCAACGTCCTCCTTGCGACATTCTAACCGTGCCGCCTCATTGGCACCGTCGCGGCATGATCTGGGACCGCCCACTACCTAGGATGTTCCGAGACAGTGCCTCCCTCAGTATAGGCCTCCCCGGTACTATCATCTTCACGATTGCGGTGCTGATAGGTCCCGGAGCGTTGGCCGGATGGGGTCGAAGACACCGCGCACGCATCTGAATGGCCATAACTTCCCCGCTCGGATCCAGTTTTGGGCCACGTTTTTTTTCCCAGGTGCAGAAACACATGGAGCACACCCTAAAGGGCGAAAACAGAGAAAACCACATTTCAAAAAAAATAAATATAAAATATAAAACCTAAGAAGAACCGGTCAGGTCAAATTCAACGTCCTCCTTGCCACATTCTAACTGTGCCGCCTCATTGGCACCGTCGCGGCATGATCCTGGACCGCCCACCACCTAGGATGTTCCGAGACAGTACCTCCCTCAGTATAGGCCTCCCCAGTACTATCATCTTCACGATTGCGGTGCTGATAGGTCCCGGAGCGTTGGCCGGATGGGGTCGAACACACCGCGCACGCATCTGAATGGCCATAACTTCCCCGTTCGGATCCAGTTTTGGGCCAAGTTTTTTTTTCACAGTGCAGAATCACATGGAGCACACCCTGAAGGGCGAAAAGGGAGAAAACCACATTTCAAAAAAAATAAATAGAAAATATAAAACCTAAGAAGAACTGGTCAGGTCAAATTCAACGTCCTCCTTGCGACATTCTAACCGTGCCGCCTCATTGGCACCGTCGCGGCATGATCCGGGACCGCCCACCACCTAGGATGTTCCGAGACAGTGCCTCCCTCAGTATAGGCCTTCCCGGTACTATCATCTTTACGATTGCGGTGCTGATAGGTCCCGGAGCGTTGGCCGGATGGGGTCGAAGACAACGCGCACGCATCTGAATGGCCATAACTTCCCTGCTCGGATCCAGTTTTTGGCCACGTTTTTTTCCTAGGTGCAGAATCACATGGAGCACACCCTAAAGGGCGAGAACAGAGAAAACCACATTTCAAAAAAAATAAATATAAAATATAATACCCAAGAAGAACCGGTCAGGTCAAATTCAACGTCCTCCTTGCGACATTCTAACCGTGCCGCCTCATTGGCACCGTCACGGCATGATCCTGGACCGCCCACCACCTAGGATGTTCCGAGACAGTGCCTCCCTCTGTATAGGCCTCCCTGGTACTATCATCTTCACGATTCCGGTGCTGATAGGTCCCGGAGCGTTGGCCGGATTTGGTCGAAGACACCGCGCACGCATCTGAATGGCCATAACTTCCCAGTTCGGATCCAGTTTTGGGCCAAGTTTTTTTTCACAGGTGCAGAATCACATGGAGCACACCCTGAAGGGCGAAAACGGAGAAAACCACATTTCAAAAAAAATAAATATAAAACATAAAACCTAAGAAGAACCGGTCAGGTCAAATTCAACGTCCTCCTTGCGACATTCTAACCGTGCCGCCTCATTGGCACCGTCGCGGCATGATCCGGGACCGCCCACCACCTAGGATGTTCCGAGACAGTGCCTCCCTCAGTATAGGCCTTCCCGGTACTATCATCTTTACGATTGCGGTGCTGATAGGTCCCGGAGCGTTGGCCGGATGGGGTCGAAGACAACGCGCACGCATCTGAATGGCCATAACTTCCCTGCTCGGATCCAGTTTTTGGCCACGTTTTTTTCCTAGGTGCAGAATCACATGGAGCACACCCTAAAGGGCGAGAACAGAGAAAACCACATTTCAAAAAAAATAAATATAAAACCCAAGAAGAACCGGTCAGGTCAAATTCAACGTCCTCCTTGCGACATTCTAACCGTGCCGCCTCATTGGCACCGTCACGGCATGATCCTGGACCGCCCACCACCTTGGATGTTCCGAGACAGTGCCTCCCTCTGTATAGGCCTCCCTGGTACTATCATCTTCACGATTCCGGTGCTGATAGGTCCCGGAGCGTTGGCCGGATTTGGTCGAAGACACCGCGGACGCATCTGAATGGCCATAACTTCCCAGTTCGGATCCAGTTTTGGGCCAAGTTTTTTTTCACAGGTGCAGAATCACATGGAGCACACCCTGAAGGGCGAAAACGGAGAAAACCACATTTCAAAAAAAATAAATATAAAACATAAAACCTAAGAAGAACCGGTCAGGTCAAATTCAACGTCCTCCTTGCGACATTCTAACCGTGCCGCCTCATTGGCACCGTCGCGGCATGATCTGGGACCGCCCACTACCTAGGATGTTCCGAGACAGTGCCTCCCTCAGTATAGGCCTCCCCGGTACTATCATCTTCACGATTGCGGTGCTGATAGGTCCCGGAGCGTTGGCCGGATGGGGTCGAAGACAACGCGCACGCATCTGAATGGCCATAACTTCCCTGCTCGGATCCAGTTTTTGGCCACGTTTTTTTCCTAGGTGCAGAATCACATGGAGCACACCCTAAAGGGCGAGAACAGAGAAAACCACATTTCAAAAAAAATAAATATAAAATATAATACCCAAGAAGAACCGGTCAGGTCAAATTCAACGTCCTCCTTGCGACATTCTAACCGTGCCGCCTCATTGGCACCGTCACGGCATGATCCTGGACCGCCCACCACCTAGGATGTTCCGAGACAGTGCCTCCCTCTGTATAGGCCTCCCTGGTACTATCATCTTCACGATTCCGGTGCTGATAGGTCCCGGAGCGTTGGCCGGATTTGGTCGAAGACACCGCGCACGCATCTGAATGGCCATAACTTCCCAGTTCGGATCCAGTTTTGGGCCAAGTTTTTTTTCACAGGTGCAGAATCACATGGAGCACACCCTGAAGGGCGAAAACGGAGAAAACCACATTTCAAAAAAAATAAATATAAAACATAAAACCTAAGAAGAACCGGTCAGGTCAAATTCAACGTCCTCCTTGCCACATTCTAACTGTGCCGCCTCATTGGCACCGTCGCGGCATGATCCTGGACCGCCCACCACCTAGGATGTTCCGAGACAGTACCTCCCTCAGTATAGGCCTCCCCAGTACTATCATCTTCACGATTGCGGTGCTGATAGGTCCCGGAGCGTTGGCCGGATGGGGTCGAACACACCGCGCACGCATCTGAATGGCCATAACTTCCCCGTTCGGATCCAGTTTTGGGCCAAGTTTTTTTTTCACAGGTGCAGAATCACATGGAGCACACCCTGAAGGGCGAAAAGGGAGAAAACCACATTTCAAAAAAAATAAATATAAAATATAAAACCTAAGAAGAACCGGTCAGGTCAAATTCAACGTCCTCCTTGCGACATTCTAACCGTGCCGCCTCATTGGCACCGTCGCGGCATGATCCGGGACCGCCCACCACCTAGGATGTTCCGAGACAGTGCCTCCCTCAGTATAGGCCTTCCCGGTACTATCATCTTCACGATTGCGGTGCTGATAGGTCCCGGAGCGTTGGCCGGATGGGGTCGAAGACAGCGCGCACGCATCTGAATGGCCATAACTTCCCTGCTCGGATCCAGTTTTTGGCCACGTTTTTTTTCCTAGGTGCAGAATCACATGGAGCACACCCTGAAGGGCGAGAACAGAGAAAACCACATTTCAAAAAAAATAAATATAAAATATAATACCCAAGAAGAACCGGTCAGGTCAAATTCAACGTCCTCCTTGCGACATTCTAACCGTGCCGCCTCATTGGCACCGTCAGCGGCATGATCCTGGACCGCCCACCACCTAGGATGTTCCGAGACAGTGCCTCCCTCTAGTATAGGCCTCCCTGGTACTATCATCTTCACGATTCCGGTGCTGATAGGTCCCGGAGCGTTGGCCGGATTGGGTCGAAGACACCGCGCACGCATCTGAATGGCCATAACTTCCCAGTTCGGATCCAGTTTTGGGCCAAGTTTTTTTTCACAGGTGCAGAATCACATGGAGCACACCCTGAAGGGCGAAAACGGAGAAAACCACATTTCAAAAAAAATAAATATAAAATATAAAACCTAAGAAGAACCGGTCAGGTCAAATTCAACGTCCTCCTTGCGACATTCTAACCGTGCCGCCTCATTGGCACCGTCGCGGCATGATCCTGGGACCGCCCACCACCTAGGATGTTCCGAGACAGTGCCTCCCTCAGTATAGGCCTCCCCGGTACTATCATCTTCACGATTGCGGTGCTGATAGGTCCCGGAGCGTTGGCCGGATGGGGTCGAAGACAACGCGCACGCATCTGAATGGCCATAACTTCCCCTGCTCGGATCCAGTTTTGGGCCACGTTTTTTTTCCTAGGTGCAGAATCACATGGAGCACACCCTGAAGGGCGAGAACAGAGAAAACCACATTTCAAAAAAAATAAATATAAAATATAATACACCAGAAGAACCGGTCAGGTCAAATTCAACGTCCTCCTTGCGACATTCTAACCGTGCCGCCTCATTGGCACCGTCAGCGGCATGATCCTGGACCGCCCACCACCTAGGATGTTCCGAGACAGTGCCTCCCTCATGTATAGGCCTCCCCTGGTACTATCATCTTCACGATTCCGGTGCTGATAGGTCCCGGAGCGTTGGCCGGATTGGGTCGAAGACACCGCGCACGCATCTGAATGGCCATAACTTCCCAGTTCGGATCCAGTTTTGGGCCAAGTTTTTTTTCACAGGTGCAGAATCACATGGAGCACACCCTGAAGGGCGAAAACGGAGAAAACCACATTTCAAAAAAAATAAATATAAAATATAAAACCTAAGAAGAACCGGTCAGGTCAAATTCAACGTCCTCCTTGCGACATTCTAACCGTGCCGCCTCATTGGCACCGTCGCGGCATGATCCTGGGACCGCCCACCACCTAGGATGTTCCGAGACAGTGCCTCCCTCAGTATAGGCCTCCCCGGTACTATCATCTTCACGATTGCGGTGCTGATAGGTCCCGGAGCGTTGGCCGGATGGGGTCGAAGACACCGCGCACGCATCTGAATGGCCATAACTTCCCCGCTCGGATCCAGTTTTGGGCCACGTTTTTTTTCCCAGGTGCAGAAACACATGGAGTACACCCTGAAGGGCGAAAACAGAGAAAACCACATTTCAAAAAAAATAAATATAAAATATAAAACCTAAGAAGAACCGGTCAGGTCAAATTCAACGTCCTCCTTGCCACATTCTAACCGTGCCGCCTCATTGGCACCGTCGCGGCATGATCCTGGACCGCCCACCACCTAGGATGTTCCGAGACAGTACCTCCCTCAGTATAGGCCTCCCCAGTACTATCATCTTCACGATTGCGGTGCTGATAGGTCCCGGAGCGTTGGCCGGATGGGGTCGAAGACACCGCGCACGCATCTGAATGGCCATAACTTCCCCGTTCGGATCCAGTTTTGGGCCAAGTTTCTTTTCCAAGGTGCAGAATCACATGGAGCACACACTGAAGGGCGAAAACGGAGAAAACCACATTTCAAAAAAAATAAATATAAAATATGAAACCCAAGAAGAACCGGTCAGGTCAAATTCAACGTCCTCCTTGCGACATTCTAACCGTGCCGCCTCATTGGCACCGTCGCGGCATGATCCTGGACCGCCCACCACCTAGGATGTTCCGAGACAGTGACTCCCTCAGTATAGGCCTCCCCGGTACTATCATCTTCACGATTCCGGTGCTGATAGGTCCCGGAGCGTTGGCCGGATGGGGTCGAAGACACCGCGCACGCATCTGAATGGCCATAACTTCCCCGTTCGGATCCAGTTTTGGGCCAAGTTTTTTTTCACAGGTGCAGAATCACATGGAGCACACCCTGAAGGGCGAAAACGGAGAAAACCACATTTCAAAAAAAATAAATATAAAATATAAAACCTAAGAAGAACCGGTCAGGTCAAATTCAACGTCCTCCTTGCGACATTCTAACCGTGCCGCCTCATTGGCACCGTCGCGGCATGATCCTGGGACCGCCCACCACCTAGGATGTTCCGAGACAGTGCCTCCCTCAGTATAGGCCTCCCCGGTACTATCATCTTCACGATTGCGGTGCTGATAGGTCCCGGAGCGTTGGCCGGATGGGGTCGAAGACACCGCGCACGCATCTGAATGGCCATAACTTCCCCGCTCGGATCCAGTTTTGGGCCACGTTTTTTTTCCCAGGTGCAGAATCACATGGAGCACACCCTGAAGGGCGAAAACAGAGAAAACCACATTTCAAAAAAAATAAATATAAAATATAAAACCTAAGAAGAACCGGTCAGGTCAAATTCAACGTCCTCCTTGCCACATTCTAACCGTGCCGCCTCATTGGCACCGTCGCGGCATGATCCTGGACCGCCCACCACCTAGGATGTTCCGAGACAGTACCTCCCTCAGTATAGGCCTCCCCAGTACTATCATCTTCACGATTGCGGTGCTGATAGGTCCCGGAGCGTTGGCCGGATGGGGTCGAAGACACCGCGCACGCATCTGAATGGCCATAACTTCCCCGTTCGGATCCAGTTTTGGGCCAAGTTTTTTTCCTAGGTGCAGAATCACATGGAGCACACCCTGAAGGGCGAAAACGGAGAAAACCACATTTCAAAAAAAATAAATATAAAATATTAAACCCAAGAAGAACCGGTCAGGTCAAATTCAACGTCCTCCTTGCGACATTCTAACCGTGCCGCCTCATTGGCACCGTTGCGGCATGATCCTGGACGGCCCACCACCTAGGATGTTCCGAGACAGTGCCTCCCTTAGTATAGGCCTCCCGGTACTATCATCTTCACGATTCGGTGCTGATAGGTCCCGGAGCGTTGGCCGGATGGGGTCGAAGACACCGCGCACGCATCTGAATGGCCATAACTTCCCTGTTCGGATCCAGTTTTGGGCCAAGTTTTTTTTCACAGGTGCAGAATCACATGGAGCACACCCTGAAGGGCGAAAACGGAGAAAACCACATTTCAAAAAAAATAAATATAAAATATAAAACCTAAGAAGAACCGGTCAGGTCAAATTCAACGTCCTCCTTGCGACATTCTAACCGTGCCGCCTCATTGGCACCGTCGCGGCATGATCTGGGACCGCCCACCACCTAGGATGTTCCGAGACAGTGCCTCCCTCAGTATAGGCCTCCCCGGTACTATCATCTTCACGATTGCGGTGCTGATAGGTCCCGGAGCGTTGGCCGGATGGGGTCGAAGACACCGCGCACGCATCTGAATGGCCATAACTTCCCCGCTCGGATCCAGTTTTGGGCCACGTTTTTTTTCCCAGGTGCAGAAACACATGGAGTACACCCTGAAGGGCGAAAACAGAGAAAACCACATTTCAAAAAAAATAAATATAAAATATAAAACCTAAGAAGAACCGGTCAGGTCAAATTCAACGTCCTCCTTGCGACATTCTAACCGTGCCGCCTCATTGGCACCGTCGCGGCATGATCCTGGACCGCCCACCACCTAGGATGTTCCGAGACAGTACCTCCCTCAGTATAGGCCTCCCCAGTACTATCATCTTCACGATTGCGGTGCTGATAGGTCCCGGAGCGTTGGCCGGATGGGGTCGAAGACACCGCGCACGCATCTGAATGGCCATAACTTCCCCGTTCGGATCCAGTTTTGGGCCAAGTTTCTTTTCCCAGGTGCAGAATCACATGGAGCACACACTGAAGGGCGAAAACGGAGAAAACCACATTTCAAAAAAAATAAATATAAAATATAAAACCTAAGAAGAACCGGTCAGGTCAAATTCAACGTCCTCCTTGCGACATTCTAACCGTGCCGCCTCATTGGCACCGTCGCGGCATGATCCTGGACCGCCCACCACCTAGGATGTTCCGAGACAGTGACTCCCTCAGTATAGGCCTCCCCGGTACTATCATCTTCACGATTCCGGTGCTGATAGGTCCCGGAGCGTTGGCCGGATGGGGTCGAAGACACCGCGCACGCATCTGAATGGCCATAACTTCCCCGTTCGGATCCAGTTTTGGGCCAAGTTTTTTTTCACAGGTGCAGAATCACATGGAGCACACCCTGAAGGGCGAAAACGGAGAAAACCACATTTCAAAAAAAATAAATATAAAATATAAAACCTAAGAAGAACCGGTCAGGTCAAATTCAACGTCCTCCTTGCGACATTCTAACCGTGCCGCCTCATTGGCACCGTCGCGGCATGATCCTGGGACCGCCCACCACCTAGGATGTTCCGAGACAGTGCCTCCCTCAGTATAGGCCTCCCCGGTACTATCATCTTCACGATTGCGGTGCTGATAGGTCCCGGAGCGTTGGCCGGATGGGGTCGAAGACACCGCGCACGCATCTGAATGGCCATAACTTCCCCGCTCGGATCCAGTTTTGGGCCACGTTTTTTTTCCCAGGTGCAGAAATCACATGGAGCACACCCTGAAGGGCGAAAACAGAGAAAACCACATTTCAAAAAAAATAAATATAAAATATAAAACCTAAGAAGAACCGGTCAGGTCAAATTCAACGTCCTCCTTGCCGACATTCTAACCGTGCCGCCTCATTGGCACCGTCGCGGCATGATCCTGGACCGCCCACCACCTAGGATGTTCCGAGACAGTGACCTCCCTCAGTATAGGCCTCCCCAGTACTATCATCTTCACGATTGCGGTGCTGATAGGTCCCGGAGCGTTGGCCGGATGGGGTCGAAGACACCGCGCACGCATCTGAATGGCCATAACTTCCCCGTTCGGATCCAGTTTTGGGCCAAGTTTTCTTTTCCAAGGTGCAGAATCACATGGAGCACACCCTGAAGGGCGAAAACGGAGAAAACCACATTTCAAAAAAAATAAATATAAAATATAAAACCCTAAGAAGAACCGGTCAGGTCAAATTCAACGTCCTCCTTGCGACATTCTAACCGTGCCGCCTCATTGGCACCGTCGCGGCATGATCCTGGACCGCCCACCACCTAGGATGTTCCGAGACAGTGACTCCCTCAGTATAGGCCTCCCCGGTACTATCATCTTCACGATTCCGGTGCTGATAGGTCCCGGAGCGTTGGCCGGATGGGGTCGAAGACACCGCGCACGCATCTGAATGGCCATAACTTCCCCGTTCGGATCCAGTTTTGGGCCAAGTTTTTTTTCACAGTGCAGAATCACATGGAGCACACCCTGAAGGGCGAAAACGGAGAAAACCACATTTCAAAAAAAATAAATATAAAATATAAAACCTAAGAAGAACCGGTCAGGTCAAATTCAACGTCCTCCTTGCGACATTCTAACCGTGCCGCCTCATTGGCACCGTCGCGGCATGATCCTGGGACCGCCCACCACCTAGGATGTTCCGAGACAGTGCCTCCCTCAGTATAGGCCTCCCCGGTACTATCATCTTCACGATTGCGGTGCTGATAGGTCCCGGAGCGTTGGCCGGATGGGGTCGAAGACACCGCGCACGCATCTGAATGGCCATAACTTCCCCGCTCGGATCCAGTTTTGGGCCACGTTTTTTTTCCCAGGTGCAGAAACACATGGAGTACACCCTGAAGGGCGAAAACAGAGAAAACCACATTTCAAAAAAAATAAATATAAAATATAAAACCTAAGAAGAACCGGTCAGGCTCAAATTCAACGTCCTCCTTGCCACATTCTAACCGTGCCGCCTCATTGGCACCGTCGCGGCATGATCCTGGACCGCCCACCACCTAGGATGTTCCGAGACAGTACCTCCCTCAGTATAGGCCTCCCCAGTACTATCATCTTCACGATTGCGGTGCTGATAGGTCCCGGAGCGTTGGCCGGATGGGGTCGAAGACACCGCGCACGCATCTGAATGGCCATAACTTCCCCGTTCGGATCCAGTTTTGGGCCAAGTTTCTTTTCCAAGGTGCAGAATCACATGGAGCACACACTGAAGGGCGAAAACGGAGAAAACCACATTTCAAAAAAAATAAATATAAAATATGAAACCCTAAGAAGAACCGGTCAGGTCAAATTCAACGTCCTCCTTGCGACATTCTAACCGTGCCGCCTCATTGGCACCGTCGCGGCATGATCCTGGAACCGCCCACCACCTAGGATGTTCCGAGACAGTGACTCCCTCAGTATAGGCCTCCCCGGTACTATCATCTTCACGATTGCGGTGCTGATAGGTCCCGGAGCGTTGGCCGGATGGGGTCGAAGACACCGCGCACGACATCTGAATGGCCATAACTTCCCCGTTCGGATCCAGTTTTGGGCCAAGTTTTTTTTTCACAGGTGCAGAATCACATGGAGCACACCCTGAAGGGCGAAAACGGGAGAAAACCACATTTCAAAAAAAATAAATATAAAATATAAAACCTAAGAAGAACCGGTCAGGTCAAATTCAACGTCCTCCTTGCGACATTCTAACCGTGCCGCCTCATTGGCACCGTCGCGGCATGATCCTGGGACCGCCCACCACCTAGGATGTTCCGAGACAGTGCCTCCCTCAGTATAGGCCTCCCCGGTACTATCATCTTCACGATTGCGGTGCTGATAGGTCCCGGAGCGTTGGCCGGATGGGGTCGAAGACACCGCGCACGCATCTGAATGGCCATAACTTCCCCGCTTCGGATCCAGTTTTGGGCCAAGTTTTTTTCCCAGGTGCAGAATCACATGGAGCACACCCTGAAGGGCGAAAACAGAGAAAACCACATTTCAAAAAAAATAAATATAAAATATAAAACCTAAGAAGAACCGGTCAGGTCAAATTCAACGTCCTCCTTGCGACATTCTAACCGTGCCGCCTCATTGGCACCGTCGCGGCATGATCCTGGACCGCCCACCACCTAGGATGTTCCGAGACAGTGACTCCCTCAGTATAGGCCTCCCCGGTACTATCATCTTCACGATTGCGGTGCTGATAGGTCCCGGAGCGTTGGCCGGATGGGGTCGAAGACACCGCGCACGCATCTGAATGGCCATAACTTCCCCGTTCGGATCCAGTTTTGGGCCAAGTTTTTTTCCAAGGTGCAGAATCACATGGAGCACACCCTGAAGGGCGAAAACGGAGAAAACCACATTTCAAAAAAAATAAATATAAAATATAAAACCTAAGAAGAACCGGTCAGGTCAAATTCAACGTCCTCCTTGCGACATTCTAACCGTGCCGCCTCATTGGCACCGTCGCGGCATGATCCTGGACCGCCCACCACCTAGGATGTTCCGAGACAGTGACTCCCTCAGTATAGGCCTCCCCGGTACTATCATCTTCACGATTGCCGGTGCTGATAGGTCCCGGAGCGTTGGCCGGATGGGGTCGAAGACACCGCGCACGCATCTGAATGGCCATAACTTCCCCGTTCGGATCCAGTTTTGGGCCAAGTTTTTTTTCACAGGTGCAGAATCACATGGAGCACACCCTGAAGGGCGAAAACAGGAGAAAACCACATTTCAAAAAAAATAAATATAAAATATAAAACCTAAGAAGAACCGGTCAGGTCAAATTCAACGTCCTCCTTGCGACATTCTAACCGTGCCGCCTCATTGGCACCGTCGCGGCATGATCCTGGACCGCCCACCACCTAGGATGTTCCGAGACAGTGCCTCCCTCAGTATAGGCCTCCCCGGTACTATCATCTTCACGATTGCGGTGCTGATAGGTCCCGGAGCGTTGGCCGGATGGGGTCGAAGACACCGCGCACGCATCTGAATGGCCATAACTTCCCCGTTCGGATCCAGTTTTGGGCCAAGTTTTTTTTCACAGGTGCAGAATCACATGGAGCACACCCTGAAGGGCGAAAACAGGAGAAAACCACATTTCAAAAAAAATAAATATAAAATATAAAACCTAAGAAGAACCGGTCAGGTCAAATTCAACGTCCTCCTTGCGACATTCTAACCGTGCCGCCTCATTGGCACCGTCGCGGCATGATCCTGGACCGCCCACCACCTAGGATGTTCCGAGACAGTGACCTCCCTCAGTATAGGCCTCCCCGGTACTATCATCTTCACGATTGCCGGTGCTGATAGGTCCCGGAGCGTTGGCCGGATGGGGTCGAAGACACCGCGCACGCATCTGAATGGCCATAACTTCCCCGTTCGGATCCAGTTTTGGGCCAAGTTTTTTTTCCCAGGTGCAGAATCACATGGAGCACACCCTGAAGGGCGAAAACGGAGAAAACCACATTTCAAAAAAAATAAATATAAAATATAAAACCTAAGAAGAACCGGTCAGGTCAAATTCAACGTCCTCCTTGCGACATTCTAACCGTGCCGCCTCATTGGCACCGTCGCGGCATGATCCTGGACCGCCCACCACCTAGGATGTTCCGAGACAGTGCCTCCCTCAGTATAGGCCTCCCCGGTACTATCATCTTCACGATTGCGGTGCTGATAGGTCCCGGAGCGTTGGCCGGATGGGGTCGAAGACACCGCGCACGCATCTGAATGGCCATAACTTCCCCGTTCGGATCCAGTTTTGGGCCAAGTTTTTTTTCACAGGTGCAGAATCACATGGAGCACACCCTGAAGGGCGAAAAGGGAGAAAACCACATTTCAAAAAAAATAAATATAAAATATAAAACCTAAGAAGAACCGGTCAGGTCAAATTCAACGTCCTCCTTGCGACATTCTAACCGTGCCGCCTCATTGGCACCGTCGCGGCATGATCCTGGACCGCCCACCACCTAGGATGTTCCGAGACAGTGCCTCCCTCAGTATAGGCCTTCCCGGTACTATCATCTTCACGATTGCGGTGCTGATAGGACCCGGAGCGTTGGCCGGATGGGGTCGAAGACACCGCGCACGCATCTGAATGGCCATAACTTCCCCGTTCGGATCCAGTTTTGGGCCAAGTTTTTTTTCACAGGTGCAGAATCACATGGAGCACACCCTGAAGGGCGAAAACGGAGAAAACCACATTTCAAAAAAAATAAATATAAAATATAAAACCTAAGAAGAACCGGTCAGGTCAAATTCAACGTCCTCCTTGCGACATTCTAACCGTGCCGCCTCATTGGCACCGTCGCGGCATGATCCTGGACCGCCCACCACCTAGGATGTTCCGAGACAGTGCCTCCCTCAGTATAGGCCTTCCCCGGTACTATCATCTTCACGATTGCGGTGCTGATAGGTCCCGGAGCGTTGGCCGGATGGGGTCGAAGACACCGCGCACGCATCTGAATGGCCATAACTTCCCCGTTCGGATCCAGTTTTGGGCCAAGTTTTTTTTCCCAGGTGCAGAATCACATGGAGCACACCCTGAAGGGCGAAAACGGAGAAAACCACATTTCAAAAAAAATAAATATAAAATATAAAACCCTAAGAAGAACCGGTCAGGTCAAATTCAACGTCCTCCTTGCGACATTCTAACCGTGCCGCCTCATTGGCACCGTCGCGGCATGATCCTGGACCGCCCACCACCTAGGATGTTCCGAGACAGTGCCTCCCTCAGTATAGGCCTCCCCGGTACTATCATCTTCACGATTCCGGTGCTGATAGGTCCCGGAGCGTTGGCCGGATGGGGTCGAAGACACCGCGCACGCATCTGAATGGCCATAACTTCCCAGTTCGGATCCAGTTTTGGGCCAAGTTTTTTTTCACAGGTGCAGAATCACATGGAGCACACCCTGAAGGGCGAAAACGGAGAAAACCACATTTCAAAAAAAATAAATATAAAATATAAAACCTAAGAAGAACCGGTCAGGTCAAATTCAACGTCCTCCTTGCGACATTCTAACCGTGCCGCCTCATTGGCACCGTCGCGGCATGATCCGGGACCGCCCACCACCTAGGATGTTCCGAGACAGTGCCTCCCTCAGTATAGGCCTTCCCGGTACTATCATCTTCACGATTGCGGTGCTGATAGGTCCCGGAGCGTTGGCCGGATGGGGTCGAAGACACCGCGCACGCATCTGAATGGCCATAACTTCCCCGTTCGGATCCAGTTTTGGGCCAAGTTTTTTTTCCCAGGTGCAGAATCACATGGAGCACACCCTGAAGGGCGAAAACGGAGAAAACCACATTTCAAAAAAAATAAATATAAAATATAAAACCTAAGAAGAACCGGTCAGGTCAAATTCAACGTCCTCCTTGCGACATTCTAACCGTGCCGCCTCATTGGCACCGTCGCGGCATGATCCTGGACCGCCCACCACCTAGGATGTTCCGAGACAGTGCCTCCCTCAGTATAGGCCTCCTCGGTACTATCATCTTCACGATTCCGGTGCTGATAGGTCCCGGAGCGTTGGCCGGATGGGGTCGAAGACACCGCGCACGCATCTGAATGGCCATAACTTCCCAGTTCGGATCCAGTTTTGGGCCAAGTTTTTTTTCACAGGTGCAGAATCACATGGAGCACACACTGAAGGGCGAAAACGGAGAAAACCACATTTCAAAAAAAATAAATATAAAATATGAAACCCAAGAAGAACCGGTCAGGTCAAATTCAACGTCCTCCTTGCGACATTCTAACCGTGCCGCCTCATTGGCACCGTCGCGGCATGATCCTGGACCGCCCACCACCTAGGATGTTCCGAGACAGTGCCTCCCTCAGTATAGGCCTCCCCGGTACTATCATCTTCACGATTGCGGTGCTGATAGGTCCCGGAGCGTTGGCCGGATGGGGTCGAAGACACCGCGCACGCATCTGAATGGCCATAACTTCCCTGCTCGGATCCAGTTTTTGGCCACGTTTTTTTTCCCAGGTGCAGAATCACATGGAGCACACCCTGAAGGGCGAAAACGGAGAAAACCACATTTCAAAAAAAATAAATATAAAATATAAAACCTAAGAAGAACCGGTCAGGTCAAATTCAACGTCCTCCTTGCCACATTCTAACCGTGCCGCCTCATTGGCACCGTCGCGGCATGATCCTGGACCGCCCACCACCTAGGATGTTCCGAGACAGTACCTCCCTCAGTATAGGCCTCCCCAGTACTATCATCTTCACGATTGCGGTGCTGATAGGTCCCGGAGCGTTGGCCGGATGGGGTCGAAGACACCGCGCACGCATCTGAATGGCCATAACTTCCCCGTTCGGATCCAGTTTTGGGCCAAGTTTCTTTTCCAAGGTGCAGAATCACATGGAGCACACACTGAAGGGCGAAAACGGAGAAAACCACATTTCAAAAAAAATAAATATAAAATATGAAACCCAAGAAGAACCGGTCAGGTCAAATTCAACGTCCTCCTTGCGACATTCTAACCGTGCCGCCTCATTGGCACCGTCGCGGCATGATCCTGAACCGCCCACCACCTAGGATGTTCCGAGACAGTGACCTCCCTCAGTATAGGCCTCCCCGGTACTATCATCTTCACGATTCCGGTGCTGATAGGTCCCGGAGCGTTGGCCGGATGGGGTCGAAGACACCGCGCACGCATCTGAATGGCCATAACTTCCCCGTTCGGATCCAGTTTTGGGCCAAGTTTTTTTTCACAGGTGCAGAATCACATGGAGCACACCCTGAAGGGCGAAAAAGGAGAAAACCACATTTCAAAAAAAATAAATATAAAATATAAAACCTAAGAAGAACCGGTCAGGTCAAATTCAACGTCCTCCTTGCGACATTCTAACCGTGCCGCCTCATTGGCACCGTCGCGGCATGATCCGGGACCGCCCACCACCTAGGATGTTCCGAGACAGTGCCTCCCTCAGTATAGGCCTTCCCGGTACTATCATCTTCACGATTGCGGTGCTGATAGGTCCCGGAGCGTTGGCCGGATGGGGTCGAAGACACCGCGCACGCATCTGAATGGCCATAACTTCCCTGCTCGGATCCAGTTTTTGGCCAAGTTTTTTTTCCCAGGTGCAGAATCACATGGAGCACACCCTGAAGGGCGAGAACAGAGAAAACCACATTTCAAAAAAAATAAATATAAAATATAAAACCCAAGAAGAACCGGTCAGGTCAAATTCAACGTCCTCCTTGCGACATTCTAACCGTGCCGCCTCATTGGCACCGTCGCGGCATGATCCTAGACCGCCCACCACCTAGGATGTTCCGAGACAGTGCCTCCCTCAGTATAGGCCTCCCTGGTACTATCATCTTCACGATTCCGGTGCTGATAGGTCCCGGAGCGTTGGCCGGATGGGGTCGAAGACATCGCGCACGCATCTGAATGGCCATAACTTCCCCGTTCGGATCCAGTTTTGGGCCAAGTTTTTTTTCACAGGTGCAGAATCACATGGAGCACACCCTGAAGGGCGAAAATGGAGAAAACCACATTTCAAAAAAAATAAATATAAAATATAAAACCTAAGAAGAACCGGTCAGGTCAAATTCAACGTCCTCCTTGCGACATTCTAACCGTGCCGCCTCATTGGCACCGTCGCGGCATGATCCTGGACCGCCCACCACCTAGGATGTTCCGAGACAGTGCCTCCCTCAGTATAGGCCTCCCTGGTACTATCATCTTCACGATTCCGGTGCTGATAGGTCCCGGAGCGTTGGCCGGATGGGGTCGAAGACACCGCGCACGCATCTGAATGGCCATAACTTCCCCGCTCGGATCCAGTTTTGGGCCACGTTTTTTTCCCAGGTGCAGAATCACATGGAGCACACCCTGAAGGGTGAGAACGGAGAAAACCACATTTCAAAAAAAATAAATATAAAATATGAAACCCAAGAAGAACCGGTCAGGTCAAATTCAACGTCCTCCTTGCGACATTCTAACCGTGCCGCCTCATTGGCACCGTCGCGGCATGATCCTGAACCGCCCACCACCTAGGATGTTCCGAGACAGTGACTCCCTCAGTATAGGCCTCCCCGGTACTATCATCTTCACGATTCCGGTGCTGATAGGTCCCGGAGCGTTGGCCGGATGGGGTCGAAGACACCGCGTACACATCTGAATGGCCATAACTTCCCCGTTCGGATCCAGTTTTGGGCCAAGTTTTTTTTTCACAGTGCAGAATCACATGGAGCACACCCTGAAGGGCGAAAAGGGAGAAAACCACATTTCAAAAAAAATAAATATAAAATATAAAACCTAAGAAGAACCGGTCAGGTCAAATTCAACGTCCTCCTTGCGACATTCTAACCGTGCCACCTCATTGGCACCGTCGCGGCATGATCCGGGACCGCCCACCACCTAGGATGTTCCGAGACAGTGCCTCCCTCAGTATAGGCCTTCCCGGTACTATCATCTTCACGATTGCGGTGCTGATAGGTCCCGGAGCGTTGGCCGGATGGGGTCGAAGACACCGCGCACGCATCTGAATGGCCATAACTTCCCTGCTCGGATCCAGTTTTTGGCCACGTTTTTTTCCCAGGGGCAGAATCACATGGAGCACACCCTGAAGGGCGAGAACAGAGAAAACCACATTTCAAAAAAAATAAATATAAAATATAAAACCCAAGAAGAACCGGTCAGGTCAAATTCAACGTCCTCCTCACGACATTCTAACCGTGCCGCCTCATTGGCACCGTCGCGGCATGATCCTAGACCGCCCACCACCTAGGATGTTCCGAGACAGTGCCTCCCTCAGTATAGGCCTCCCTGGTACTATCATCTTCACGATTCCGGTGCTGATAGGTCCCGGAGCGTTGGCCGGATGGGGTCGAAGACATCGCGCACGCATCTGAATGGCCATAACTTCCCCGTTCGGATCCAGTTTTGGGCCAAGTTTTTTTTCACAGGTGCAGAATCACATGGAGCACACCCTGAAGGGCGAAAATGGAGAAAACCACATTTCAAAAAAAATAAATATAAAATATAAAACCTAAGAAGAACCGGTCAGGTCAAATTCAACGTCCTCCTTGCGACATTCTAACCGTGCCGCCTCATTGGCACCGTCGCGGCATGATCCTGGACCGCCCACCACCTAGGATGTTCCGAGACAGTGCCTCCCTCAGTATAGGCCTCCCTGGTACTATCATCTTCACGATTCCGGTGCTGATAGGTCCCGGAGCGTTGGCCGGATGGGGTCGAAGACACCGCGCACGCATCTGAATGGCCATAACTTCCCCGCTCGGATCCAGTTTTGGGCCACGTTTTTTTCCCAGGTGCAGAATCACATGGAGCACACCCTGAAGGGTGAGAACGGAGAAAACCACATTTCAAAAAAAATAAATATAAAATATAAAACCGAAGAAGAACCGGTCAGGTCAAATTCAACGTCCTCCTTGCGACATTCTAACCGTGCCGCCTCATTGGCACCGTCGCGGCATGATCCTAGACCGCCCACCACCTAGGATGTTCTGAGACAGTGCCTCCCTCAGTATAGGCCTCCCCGGTACTATCAGCTTCACGATTGCGGTGCTGATAGGTCCCGGAGCGTTGGCCGGATGGGGTCGAAGACATCGCGCACGCATCTGAATGGCCATAACTTCCCCGTTCGGATCCAGTTTTGGGCCAAGTTTTTTTTCACAGGTGCAGAATCACATGGAGCACACCCTGAAGGGCGAAAACGGAGAAAACCACATTTCAAAAAAAATAAATATAAAATATAAAACCTAAGAAGAACCGGTCTGGTCAAATTCAACGTCCTCCTTGCGACATTCTAACCGTGCCGCCTCATTGGCACCGTCGCGGCATGATCCTGGACCGCCCACCACCTAGGATGTTCCGAGACAGTGCCTCCCTCAGTATAGGCCTCCCCGGTACTATCATCTTCACGATTCCGGTGCTGATAGGTCCCGGAGCGTTGACCGGATGGGGTCGAAGACACCGCGCACGCATCTGAATGGCCATAACTTCCCCGTTCGGATCCAGTTTTGGGCCAAGTTTTTTTTCCCAGGTGCAGAATCACATGGAGCACACCCTGAAGGGCGAAAACGGAGAAATCCACATTTCAAAAAAAAATAAATATAAAATATAAAACCTAAGAAGAACCGGTCAGGTCAAATTCAACGTCCTCCTTGCGACATTCTAACCGTGCCGCCTCAAAGTAGCTCCCGTACTTGTTTCTCAATCACGTATCTGCAATAAGCGTTGCTATATGAATGCTATGCATGACACAGTGAATGAGATGCACGATTATCAAGCATTCAACTGGTTAAGCAAAATATAAGGCAAACATCTAGTTACGGATGTAATGGATTACTAGCTCAACCAAAACCTCCCGACTGGCACTAGTATTAATACTACTTTGATGGACCCGAAGCAATCGTGTATGTGCAATTTCACAAGAACATATACAGGAGTTAAGTTGTCGATCATAAACCTAACATGGTGATGTGAGCCGATAAAACATGCATTAGTTATTTAGTCCTTAAGATTACTATAATAAGTGTGGGGGTTTTTATTAGGTATTCTGGTCTCGCATTTTCGATTATTTATGTAAAATGGCATTATTTCCACTATTTTCAAATCAGAGTCACACCCTTACATGCACCACCTCCTACTCTATCAATGAGTCATGTTCATAATCTAGAGCTCATATCAAGCCCTTAAAGTCACTTGGAGCATTTTTCACCATAGCAAATCTTTCTTAAATTAAAAAATATGCTTAACTACAAGACAAGGGCACAATAGTAATTAAACAGTATATTCTAGGGCTACTAAAATTTATACAGAGCCTACACATGTTCACAAAGCTTTTGCCCAAATTTCATAATTTTTGAAGCTCATTTTACCCACATTTCCTATTTATTAAGGTTTTTCATGCATGCACATTAACAGGGGCAAAAAGGTCTTTTCCTACTCAACCATCATATCCATTCTATAGATCTATTTAATAGGAATACAATGCAACAAAGTTTATATTTTTCTGATTTTTATTTGATTTATTACGAATTTCCAAAGTTTTCAGCCTAATAAAACACATTAAATCGAAAATCATAACAGTCAGGGACCTAAACGTGATTGTCTATAACATCAGGGGCTGAGTCGTTAGATCCGCAAGACTCAGTGAATAGTGCAGGAGATGGAAACGTGAAAGCAGCAAAGTCCAGGGGCTAAATCGAAAAAGGGCTTCTTCTACCTCCGGTCGACAGAGAGGGCGCGCGACCGCCGGGGTTCTCGCGCGCGGCGCGTCGCGTGGGGGCACGCGCTTGGAGCCGAGCTGGTCTGGGACCGTGTTCCCGGCGTAGAGGTTCCTTTCCCCCAAGACGGCGTCGTGAAAGGTCGAGCGAGTGAGCGGGGAACGGCCGTGAACCGGTGGGCGGCGGCGACGCACAGAGCTCGGTGGTCGGGGTACGATCTCGCGGTACCGGCGGAGGTGGTGGCCACCCTCTACCGCGCGGGCTATGCGGTGGCGTGGGGAGTCCGGCGGTGGCGCTCTTGAGGTGAGAAGGACACTGGAGAGGGGTTCCCCACGGTGAGGCTCGGCGGCTATGGCGGCCGCGGTGGTGGCGCTCGTGGGGAGGGCGCCTGGGGCGGCCGCGGGCTTCGAGGATGAGCGGGTTCGGTAGAGGATAGTGCGGCGAGTGCGGTGCTTGCGCTAGGAGGGGCGGAGGAGACTACGGCGGTGGGATGTGAGCTCAACCCGAGCTCGGCCTCGGGCCGCCCATGGCGGACGCGCTCCGCGCGTGGCAAGCAGGGAGGCAGGGAGCAGAGATAGTGGGCTAGGGCGCGGGGCACGCGGCAGAGGGAAGCGCAGGCCGGGCGCGGGCAGGCGGCGCGGGGCCTCGGCGTGGTGCGCTGGCGGTGCGCGCCCGCGGTGGCGAGTGGCGCGTGGCCGGCAGCGCCGGGCGCCGGTGCCGCGTGGGCGCGCGAGAGAAGAGAAGGAGAGGGAAGGCGCGCAGTAGACTTGGTCCATGGGCCGGGCGAGACTGACAGGTGGGGTCGGGGTGAGGAGGAGGGTAAGAGGTCTACGGACCGGGTGCACGGAGCAAGTGAATCGGCGGAATGTGCTGGCGCGGGCAGCCCGACAAGTGGGGCCCGCTCGTCAGCGACTCAGAAGAAAATAAATTCGGGAAAAATGCAAAATACTGTTTGACTGCTGAGACATGTTTTAGAAATTGGTGTTTTTGAACATCCTAGGGGCCGAATTTGACAAAACCCAAAATACAAAAGTTGTTCTACTCTTCCAGACCTTTAACTTTGTCAAAAGGAGAAACATCAGATTCTAAGTTTAATATGATTAAATTTGAATTGAACCTGCTGACTCCAGTTTGACCAAAGTTTAATACAAACTTAGAAATTCCTAAAGCCTATTTTATGCTCATTTTCAGAGAAAGAGTATTATACCAATGTTGTGTAGTTTTTAATTATCTACAACTTTCTTATATGATGTTTTGCATGATGGGGACTTTTGTTCCTTTGAAATTTGAATTTTCCTTACCGATCAAGTTTAGGCAGATTTCTGCTTTTTCATTAATCGTCTTAAAACTCCACCTAAACCTTTGTGCATGTTATCACACTCAATAACAAAGTTGATCTACATAAAATTTTCTACAAGTTTGTTATAGAGAGTTTGGTCTAAAACACATTTTATTTTGAACTAGGGTCACAAGTGCACTCAGGGGTTTTGCATATTTCACTGAAAATTTTTGACTTCGTGATTTACTAACCTAGTTGTTGCTCTTCTCTAAACATTATTAGGCCAAATCCATGACTACCACTAATCTAATCGCGTTTTAAGACTTTCGAGATGCCGGGGGCATCACAATGGGTTAGCGGCATGGTTCCTCACAGGGTACGAATGCCAGACGCGACATGGTTCCTGACGGTGGATATATGTGAGGCACGATCGGGAAGACTACTTCGGGTGTCGTCAATTTTTTGTTTCTATTATTTTAGAAATACTTAGTCGGACAAAAAATTCTATTTTTCATTCCTGTGGTGTGGGATTTACGGTTATCTTTCCAACAAGACCGAGCCCGCGCAATTCGGAGTCTTATAGCCATAGTTATGGCCAATATACGGGGCACCTTGCGTCTTGGCAATGGGAGCCAATGCCACTCCCGCTAACCCCCAAAATTGGCGGCGCGTCTTAGGAGGGACATACGGTCATTAGAGGCAAGGTGGATGGGTTAGCGGCATGGTTAAACATAGTGTACGAACGCTAGACACGACCTGGTTCCCGACGGGGGATATATGTGAGGCATGAGCGGGAAGACTACTTTTGGTGTCATCAATTTTTTGTTTTTAATATCTTAGAAATACTTAGTATGACCAAATCTTCCGTTTTTCATTCCAGTGGTGTGGGAGTCTTATAGCGATAGTTATGGCCAATATACGGGGCACCTTCCGTCTTGGCAATGGGAACCCGTGCCACTCCCGCTAACCCCGAAATTGGCGGCGCATCTTAGAAGGGACATACGGTCATTAGAGGCATGGTGGATGGGTTAGCGGCATGGTTCCTGACAGGGTACGAATGCCAGACGCGACACGGTTCCCGACAGGGGATATATGTGAGGCACAAGTGGGAAGACTACTTCGGATGTCATCAATTCTTTGTTTTTATTCTTTCAGAAATACTCATTATGACCAAAACTTCTGTTTTTCGTTCCTGCGGTGTGGGATTTGCTGTTATCTTTCTAACAAGTCCAAGCCCGCGCAATTCTGAGTCTTATAGCGATAGTTATGGCCAATATACGGGGCACATTGCGTCTCGGCAATGGGAACCCGTGACACTCCCGCTAACCCCCAAAATTGGCGGCGCGTCTTAGGAGGGACATACGGTCATTACAGGTAGAGTGGATGGGTTAGCGGCATGGTTCCTCACAGGGTACGAATGCCAGACGCGACATGGTTCCTGACGGTGGATATATGTGAGGCACGAGTGGGAAGACTACTTCGGGTGTCGTCAATTTTTTGTTTCTATTATTTTAGAAATACTTAGTATGACCAAAACTTCTGTTTTTAATTCCTGTCGTGTGGGATTTTCATTTACCTTTCCAACAAGACAGAGCCTGCGCAATTCTGAGTCTTATAGCGACAGTTATGGCCAACATACAGGGCACCTTGCGTCTTGGCAATGGGAAGCCGTGCCACACCCGCTAACCCCCAAAATTGGCGGTGCATCTTAGGAGGGACATACGGTCATTAGATACATGGTGGATGGGTTAGCAGCACGGTTCCTCATAGGGTACGAACGCTAGACGCGACATGGTTCCCGACGGGGGATATATGTGAGGCACGAGCGGGAAGACTACTTCGGGTGTCGTCAATTTTTTGTTTTTATTATTTTAGAAATACTTAGTATGATCAAAATTTCTGTTTTTCACTCATGTGGTGTGGGATTTGCAGTTATCCTTCCAACAAGACCGAGCCCGCGCAATTTTGAGTCTTATAGCGATAGTTATGGCCAATATACGGGGCACCTTGCGTCTTGGCAATGGGAACCCGTGACACTCCCGCTAACCCCCAAAATTGGCGGCGCGTCTTAACAGGGACATACGGTCATTAGAGGCATGATAGATGGGTTAGCGGCATGGTTCCTCATAGGGTACGCATGCTAGACGCGACATGGTTCCCGACGGTGGATATATGTGAGGCACGAGCGGGAAGACTACTTCGGGTGTCATCAATTTTTTGTTTTTATTATTTTAGAAATACTTAGTATGACCAAAACTTCCATTTTTCGTCCCTGTAGTGTGGGATTTGCAGTTATTATTCCAACAAGACTGAGACCGCGCAATTCTGAGTCTTATAGCGATAGTTATGGCCAATATACGGCGCACCTTGCGTCTTGGCAATGGGAACCCGTGACACTCCCACTAACCCCCAAAATTGGCGGCGCGTCTTAGCAGGGACATACGGTCATTAGAGGCACGATAGATGGGTTAGCGGCATGGTTCCTCATAGGGTACGCATGCTAGACGCGACATGGTTCCCGACGGTGGATATATGTGAGGCACGAGCGGGAAGACTACTTCGGGTGTCATCAATTTTTTGTTTTTATTATTTTAGAAATACTTAGTATGACCAAAACTTCCATTTTTCGTCCCTGTAGAGTGGGATTTGCAGTTATCATTCCAACAAGACCGAGACCGCGCAATTCTGAGTCTTATAGCGATAGTTATGGCCAATATACGAGGCAGCTTGCGTCTTGGCAATGGGAACCCGTGACACTCCCGCTAACCCCCAAAATTGGCGGCGCGTCTTAGCAGGGACATACGGTCATTAGAGGCACGATAGATGGGTTAGTGGCATGGTTCCTCATTGGATACGAATGCCAGACCCGACATGGTTCCCGACGGTGGATATATGTGAGGCACGAGCGGGAAGAATACTTCGGGTGTCGTCAATTTTTTATGATTATTATTTTAGAAATAATTAGTATGACCAAAACTTCTGTTTTTCGTTCCTGTGGTGTGGGATTTGCAGTTATCTTTCCAACAAGACCGCGCCTGCGCAATTCTGAGTCTTATGGCCATAGTTATGTACAATATACGGGGCACCTTGCGTGTTGGCTATGGGAACATGTGCCACTCCCCCTAACCCCCAAAATTGGCGGCGGGTCTTAGGAGGGACATACGGTCATTAGAAGCACGATAGATGGGTTAGTGGGATGGTTCCTCATAGGGTACGAATGCCAGACGCGACATGGTTCCCGACGGTGGATATATGTGAGGCACGAGCGGGAAGAATACTTCGGGAGTCATCAATTTTTTGTTTTTATTATTTTATAAATAATTAGTATGACCAAAACTTCCATTTTTCGTTCCTGTGGTGTGGGATTTGCAGTTATCTTTCCAACAACACCGAGCCCGCGCAATTCTAAGTCTTATAGCGATAGTTATGGCCAATATACGGCGACCTTGCGTCTTGGCAATGGGAACCCGTGCCACTCCCGCTAACCCCCAAAATTGGCGGCACGTCTTAGGAGGGACATACGGTCAATAGAGACATGGAGGATGGGTTAGCGGCAAGGTTCCTCATAGGGTACGAACGCTAGACGCGACATGGTTCCCGACGGGGTATATATGTGAGGCACAAGCGGGAAGACTGCTTCGGGTGTCGTCAATTTTTTTATTTTATTATTTTAGAAATACTTAGTATGATCAAAACTTCCGTTTTTCATTCCTGTGGCATGGGATTTGCAGTTATCGTTCCAACAAGACCGAGCCCGCACAATTCTGAGTCTTATAGCGATAGTTATGGCCAATATACGGGGCACCTTGCGTCTTGCAATGCGAACACGTGCCACTCCCACTAAGCCCCAAAATTGGCGACGCGTCTTAGGAGGGACATATGGTCAATAGAGGTGTGGTGGATGGGTTAGCGGCATGGTTCCTCTTAGGGTATGAACGCTAGACGCGACATGGTTCCTGACGGAGGAGATATGTGAGGCACGATCGGGAAGACTACTTCGGGTGTCGTCAATTTTTTGTTTTTATTATTTCAGAAATACTTAGTATGACCAAAAATTCTGTTTGTCATTCCTGTGGAGTGGGATTTGCAGTTATCTTTCCAACAAGACTGAGCCCGCGCAATTCTGAGTTTTATAGCGATAGTTGTGGCCAATATACGGGGCACCATGCGTCTTGGCAATGGGAACACGTGCCACTCCCGCTAACCCCCAAATTTGGCGGCGCGTCTTTGGAGGGACATATGGTCAATAGAGGCATGGTGGATGGGTTAGCGGCATGGTTCCTCATAGGGTACGAACGCCAGACGCGACATGGTTCCCGACGGTGGATATATGTGAGGCACGAGCGGGAAGACTACTTCGGGTGTCATCAATTTTTTGTTTTTATTATTTTAGAAATACTTAGTATGTCCAAAACTTCCATTTTTCGTCCCTATTGTGTGGGATTTGCAGTTATCATTCCAACAAGACCAAGCCCGCGCAATTCTGAGTCTTATAGCGATAGTTATGGCCAATATAAGGGGCACCTTGCGTCTTGGCAATGGGAACTCGTGACACTCCCGCTAACCCCCAAAATTGGCGGCGCGTCTTAGCAGGGACATACGGTCATTAGAGGCACGATAGATGGGTTAGCGGCATGGTTCCTCATATGGTACGCATGCTAGACGCGACATGGTTCCCGACGGTGGATATATGTGAGGCACGAGCGGGAAGACTACTTCGGGTGTCATCAATTTTTTGTTTTTATTATTTTAGAAATACTTAGTATGACCAAAACTTCCATTTTTCGTCCCTGTAGTGTGGGATTTTCAGTTATCATTCCAACAAGACCGAGACCGCGCAATTCTAAGTCTTATAGCGATAGTTATGGCCAATATACGGGGCAGCTTGCGTCTTGGCAATGGGAACCCGTGACACTCCCGCTAACCCCCAAAATTGGCGGCGCGTCTTAGCAGGGACAAACGGTCATTAGAGGCACGATAGATGGGTTAGTGGCATGGTTCCTCATTGGGTACGAATGCCAGACGCGACATGGTTCCCGACGGTGGATATATGTGAGGCACGAGCGGGAAGAATACTTCGAGTGTCGTCAATTTTTTATGATTATTATTTTAGAAATAATTAGTATGACCAAAACTTCTGTTTTTCGTTCCTGTGGTGTGGGATTTGCAGTTATCTTTCCAACAAGACCACGCCTGCGCAATTCTGAGTCTTATGGCCATAGTTATGGACAATATACGGGGCACCTTGCGTCTTGGCTATGGGAACACGTGCCACTCCCGCTAACCCCCAAAATTGGCGGTGGGTCTTAGGAGGGACATACGGTCATTAGAGGCATGATAGATGGGTTAGTCGCATGGTTCCTCATAGGGTACGAACGCCAGACGCGACATGGTTCCCGACGGTGGATATATGTGAGGCACGAGCGCGAAGAATACTTCGGGAGTCGTCAATTTTTTGTTTTTATTATTTTATAAATAATTAGTATGACCAAAACATCCATTTTTCGTTCCTGTGGTGTGGGATTTGCACTTATCTTTCCAACAACACCGAGCCCGCGCAATTCTAAGTCTTATAGCGATAGTTATGGCCAATATACGGCGACCTTGCGTCTTGGCAATGGGAACCCGTGCCACTCCCGCTAACCCCCAAAATTGGCGGCGCGTCTTAGTAGGGACATACGGTCAATAGAGACATGGAGGATGGGTTAGCGGCAAGGTTCCTCATAGGGTAGGAACGCTAGACGCGACTTGGTTCCCGACGGGGGATATATGTGAGGCACAAGCGGGAAGACTGCTTCGGGTGTCGTCAATTTTTTGTTTTTATTATTTTAGAAATACTTAGTATGATGAAAACTTCCGTTTTTCATTCCTGTGGTGTGGGATTTGCAGTTATCGTTCCAACATGACCGAGCCCGCACAATTCTGAGTCTTATAGCGATAGTTATGGCCAATATACGGGGCACCTTGCGTCTTGCAATGGGAACACGTGCCAGTCCCACTAACCCCCAAAATTGGCGGCGCATCTTAGGAGGGACATATGGTCAATAGAGGCCTGGTGGACTGGTTAACGGCAAGGTTCCTCATAGGGTATGAACGCTAGACGCGACATGGTTCCCGACGGTGGATATATGTGAGGCACGAGCGGGAAGACTACTTCGGTTGTCGTCAATTTTTTGTTTTTATTATTTTATTAATACATAGTATCACCAAAACTTCTGTTTTTAATTCCTGTGGTGTGGGATTTGCAATTATCTTTCCAAAAAGACCAAGCCCGCGCAATTCTGAGTCTTATAGCGACAGTTATGGCCAACATACAGGGCACCTTGCATCTTGGCAATGGGAACCCGTGCCACTCCCGCTAACCCCCAAAATTGGCGGCGCGTCTTAGGAGGGACATACGGTCATTAGAGACATGGAGGATGGGTTAGCGGCAAGGTTCCTCATAGGGTACGAACGCTAGACGCGACATGGTTCCCGATGGGGGATATATGTGAGGCACAAGCGGGAAGACTGCTTCGGGTGTCATCAATTTTTTGTTTTTATTATTGTAGAAATACTTAGTATAACCAAAAATTCTGTTTTTCGTTCCTGTGGTGTGGGATTTGCAGTTATCTTTCCAACAAGACCGAGCCCGCGCAATTCTGAGCTTTATAGCGATAGTTGTGGCAAATATACGGGGCACCTTGCGTCATGGCAAAGGGAACCCGTGCCACTCCCGCTAACCCCCAAAATTGGCGGCGCGTCTTAGGAGGGACATAAGGTCATTAGAGGCATGGCGGATGGGTTACTACCATGGTTCCTCATAGGGTACGAACGCCAGACGCGACATGGTTCCCGATGGTCGATATATGTGAGGCACGATCGGCAAGACTACTTCGGGTGTCATCAATTTTTTGTTTTTATTATTTTAGAAATACTTAGTATGACCAAAACTTCCGTTTTTCATTCCTGTGGAGTGGGATTTGAAGTTATCTTTCCAACAAGACCGAGCCCGCGCAATTCTGAGTACGGGGCACCTTGCATCTTGGCAGAGGTAACCCGTGCCACTCCCGCTAACCCCCAAAATTGGTCACCCATCTTGGGAGGGACATACGGTCATTAACGGTACGGTGGATGGGTTAGCGGCATGGTTCCTCATAGGTTATGAACGCCAGAGACGACATGGTTCCCGACGGTGGATATATGTGAGGCACGAGTGGGAAGAATACTTCGGGAGTCGTCAATTTTTTGTTTTTTTTATTTTATAAATAATTAGTATGACCAAAACTTCCATTTTTGGTTCCTCTGGTGTGGGATTTGCAGTTATCTTTCCAACAAGACCGAGCCCGTGCAATTCTGAGTCTTATAGCGATAGTTATGGCCAATATACGGGGACCTTGCGTCTTGGCAATGGGAACCAGTGCCACTCCCGCTAACCCCCAAAATTGGCGGCGCGTCTTAGGAGGGACTTACGGTCATTAGAGGCATGGTGGATGGGTTAGCGGCATGGTTCCTCATAGGGTACGAACGCTAGACGCGACATGGTTCCCGATGGGGATGTATGTGAGGCACGAGCGGGAAGACTACTTTGGGTGTCGTCAATTTTTTGTTTTTATTATTTTAGAAATACTTAGTATGATCAAAACTTCCATTTTTCATTCCTGTGGTGTGGGATTTGAAGTTATCTTTCCAACAGGACTGAGCCCGCACAAATCTGAGTCTTATAGCGATAGTTATGGCCAATATACGCGGCACCTTGCGTCTTGGCAATGAGAACCAGTGCCACTCCCGCTAACCCCCAAAATTGGGGGCGCGTCTTAGGAGGGACTTACGGTCATTAGAGGCATGGTGGATGGGTCAGCGGCATGGTTCCTCACAGTGTACGAACGCCAGACGCGACATGGTTCCTCACGGTGGATATATGTGAGGCACGATCGGGAAGACTAATTCGGGTGTCGTCAATTTTTTGTTTCTATTATTTTAGAAATACGTAGTATGACCAAAAATTCTGTTTTTCATTCCTGTGGTGTAGGATTTGCAGTTATCTTTCCAACAAGGCTGAGCCCGCGCAATTCTGAGTCTTATAGCGCTAATTATGGCCAATATACGCGGCACCTTGCGTCTTCGCAATGGGAACCCGTGCCACACCCGATAACCCCCAAAAATGGCGGCGCGTCTTAGGAGGGATATACGGTCATTAGAGGCATGGTGGGTGGGTTAGCGGCATGGTTCCTCATAGGGTACGAACGCCAGACGCGACATGGTTCGCGACGGTGGATATATGTGTGGCACGATCGGGAAGACTACTTCGGGTGTCGTCAATTTTTTGTATTTATTATTTTTGAAATACTTAGTATGACCAAAAATTCAGTTTTTCATTCCTGTGGCGCGGGATTTGCAGTTATCTTTCGAACAAGACCGAGCCCGCGCAATTGTGAGTCTTGTAGCGATAGATATGGCCAATATAAGTGAGAGCCAATGGACCGGCTCGATTGCCTCTGGAGTGATGAGTGATTGTCAACAGTAGCAAGACCCAGAAGGACTTGGGCACAAGTCCTCCGATGGACAGGAGGCCCTCAGATGGACTGGAGGTAGAGTGAAGTCCTCCGAAGGACTGGAGGCACACTCGACGTCTGTCGACCATGGGAGTTCAGTATATGGAGGAGCGGCACGACGACGGCAGGAGTAAGTCCTCCGAAGGACTGCGAGGCTACCCCGATGGACAGGGGATGCCAGGCACCACCGCGGTGCTCCAACCCGAATGCGTGGCGCGAAGGCATGTGAGGGAGGCTTTGGCGGCTTCGGCTCAAAACCGTCACCCAAGCTACCCAAGCCTTGGTGAGTTGGGCCACGACTCGCCAAGATAGAGAAGATGGGCCAAATCCGGCCCAGCGCGGAGACTTCCTAAAGTTTCCCGGTTTCTGACTTCAAAACCGGGGGCGGATCGCGGATTGGACTACTGGCCACGTGGAGAGCATCCGAGGATTGCATGGAACTTACGAAGATCAAGACTCCATCGTGGTCGTCCGTCCCAAAATATCCTATAATCTTTCATTTGAGTCCTTAGGGTTTGTCTAGCTGTAGGGACCTAAGTGCAAAACTATCTAAATAGCACTCTGGTATAAATAGGTCCAGTGTAGGTCATTAGAGCCTCTTTTGGCTGCTAGGATTAGTTTTCCCTTGGTGATTTTTGTCCTTAAGCCTTGAGCTCCATTGCTAGAGAGGTTAAAGTAGGATTTAGCCTCCTAATCCTGAGGGAAGGTGAGGGTGGTTGCTTGGGACGAATTTCTGCTTGTATGCTGGATCTTTAGACCCATTTTGGGCACTTAATCGAAGCAAATTCGTGCAGCAACCTTGTGTTCTTCTCCTCCCCCTCTCACTTTGGTTTTTGGGTTCAATCCTTGCCTTTTTGGGTGTTTTTGTTGGGCAAGCTTGAATCCCTTTCCTTGCTGATGTTCTGGACTTGCTAGGACATGGAGATCATGACTTAGTTCATCTCAATCCTGTTGGATTGCCATGAGCAAGCCTCTTTTGTGTTTTCCCCTTTCTTGCCCAAGAATGGCTATTTCACAAGATCTGAAATTCCCGTTGATTCTGCGGTTACATTGAGTTGATCTGTTGGGAATAACTTTGAAATAGGGTCTAGATAACCTGAGCTAAATTTCGTGAAGTTTGGGCAAGGTCTGATCAAGTTATGATTTGAAATCATATTTTCTGCGACCCTACCGGACCATCCGGCAGAGGCCACCGGACAGTCCGATTCCACCGGATAGTCCGGCAGCACCCACCGGACAGTCCGGCGTGAGGCGTTGTCCGGGCAGTGCCACCGGACAGTCCGGCAACAGGTACCGGATAGTCCGGTCCGACCGGACAATCCGGTGTTGGCCACCGGACAGTCCGGTCCTATCAGGGAGCTGCTGTGTTCTTCCCAAGTTGGTTTTTCTGCTGTGATTTTGCTGCAGATTTTTGCATTCCTCCCTTAAGACCATTCTCCTTGCTTACTGTAAGTCAGTGAGACACACCTAGGTGTGGTGAGTGTCTTGTGGCGGATATTGCAAAATCCGTTGCTCCGCTGTCACTCTTGTTCGGATCTTGAGCTTTCTTGCATTGGTGCGTATCCTCACAGTGGACGGCACCCTTGCACTGCAAAGCACGTATCTGTTCAGTGGACGGTGCTTAGTATCTGGTTTCACTTGGGGGTTTGTGATTTTGTGATTTCAAGTGCTCCTATTCACCCCCCCTCTAGTCGCACGTCTCGGTCCTACAATTGGTATCAGAGCCGGTTAGGTTTCTTCATACCTTTACCGGTGAGAAACCAGTAGCGACTATGACTCACTCTGGGAAGATTCCGGTCCTTGGTTCCGATGGCTACTCCTACTGGAACGGTAGGATGAGAGCTTTCTTTCTTAGCCAGGGCCAGGACATATGGGATGCTACTCAGCGTGCGAACTTTGTTGTGCTTCCAGTTGCCCAGCGCACTACCCCAGCGATTGTGGCTCAGCATGAGGCGAACGCCAAACCTGTTAACTTTCTCTTCTCAGGACTTGGTCCAGTTGATTATGTGAAAGTGAGCCACCTTGAGACTGCCCGTCAGATCTGGTCCCTGCTGAGTGCACACCATGAGGGCACTGCTACCATCAAGGGGCGTCTCGTTGAGACTTACAGGCGTGAGTATGAAAATTTCGTTTAGAAGCCTGGTGAGTCCATCGATGACTTGTTTGGTCGTTTTCAAACGATCATCAACAAGTTGCGCGTTAACTCTAGCCCTGAGAGGATCCCATACACCGACCATCAGCAGGCTGTCAAGTTGCTGTATGCGTTGGACAGGAAGGTATGGGAGATCAAGGTTAACTCGATCATCGAGTCTTAGGCCTATGACACAATTGGAGTGGAGACTCTTTACAGCAAGCTCAAGGCCACAGAGGTGGATTACAAGTTGAGAGATTCTCTCGCTTGTACTGGCTCCAAGAGCTTGGCCTTGGCTTCTCCCTCCAGTGAGGCCATTTCTAACCCCCAGCTTCACAACTTTTCGTTTTCTGCTCTTATGTCTGTAATAGAGGAGCAGTTGGCGTCACTTGGGGATGATGAACTTTGTCTGGTGTCTAGCCGCTTTCAGCGCGCCTATGACAACCGGATGAGCAAGAAGAGGGGCGAGAGGCCCAAGTGCTTCGAGTGCGGAGAGGTCGGCCACTTCATTGCCGAATGCCCAAACAAGCAGAATGACTACTACAAGAAGGGCAAGAACCACTCCCGTGACTCCAACAAGTACCACTCCGGCAAGCGTGACAACACCAAGCACCACTCCGGCAAGATCAAGAACTTCCGGAAGGCTTTCAAGAGCTACCAGAAGGACAACCGGAAGCGGGACAAGGCCTTCATCGCCGAGCTTGGTGGTCTGTGTGGCGGATCGTCTTCCTCCTCTTCGTCTTCGTCGAGCTCAAGCGATGAGGAGATCGTCACCAAACGGGACAAGAGGAGGGACCAAGGCGGTCCAGCTGGACTCTGCTTCGTCTCCACCAAGTCCAAGCGCAAGCACAAGATGCACCGGAGATCCTTTTGCTCCATGGCACTTGAGGACAAGGACGACAAGGGCAACGACAACGACTCATCCGATGAAGAGGTAACTCCTGAGCAAGCTGAAATCCTTGAGATGTTGGAGTCAAATAGTCGTGAGTTGAAAGCCTAGGATAGGTTGTTGGAGAAGGCAGCCAAGAAGCTGCAGAAGCAGAAAGCCAAGTTGGCTGATGCTTTAGCTGAGATAGAGAGGCTGAAGAGTGTGTTAGCCCAGCCTAGTGAGACTGAGTGTCCTACCTGTGAGACTTTGATGAGAGATCTTTGTGAGCAGAAGAGCAAGTATGCTCATCAGGTAGAGGAGATGGATAGGCTGAAGGTAGAGTTAGGCAAGCTCCAGTCTAAACTGGATGAGCCTATTTTAAGTGATGTGACTGAGTGTGAGATGTGTCCCCACCTCGCTGTTGACATAGCTGAGCTAAAGGTGAAGTGTGAGGGACAGCTCAAGGAGTTGGAGGAGCTTAGGGCTACACCCACGCTTTTGGGTGCGTGCATAGTCTGTCCTACTTTGGAGAGTGAGCTTGTGCAGTTGAGAGCTGACCTTGAGATGCTTTTAGCATCCCCTGACACTTGTGAGAACTATCTCACTCTGAGGTTGATGTTTGTGGATAGGGATGCCACCATTAAGAAGTTAGAGAAGTCTGCTTTCTCTATTCCCTCTCTACACTGCCCTACTTGTGCTGACCAGACTTTAGTTCTGAAGGATCTGAGAGAGGAGAAACAGACTTTGGTTGATGAGAACAACCGTTTGAGAGAGGTGCTCAGTTGGATGTATGCTAGAGAGCCCCAACTTAGGATGATCTTGGAGAGCACCAAGAGAGCTGAGGGTGATACGAGTGGACTTGGGTTAGGAGAGAGTAGTACTTCGGGTGAGAAGAGGAGTTCCCCAATTAAGCTTAAGACTGCCTCTCCTCAGCCTAGCCCTACTGTTGATGGAGTTTACCATGAGCCTCTTAAGGCTGCCCCAAAGAAGCAGTTCTGGACACCCAAGCCCTCACAGGCTAAGCTGGACAGAGTAGTGACTGAGATTCTCAAGCCTCCAATGAGCAAGGAGAGAGTCCAGCAGCCTGTTCCACCCAAGGCTACTCCACCTAAGCCTAAGGCTCAGCCTAAACCCACTCCCAAGAGGCTTGTCTACCACTGTGACTTTTGCCAGCGGAATGGCCACTTGGAGGAGTTTTGCTTCAGGAGGAAGCGAGTTGAGAGGCAGGAGACAGCCTGGGGGAACCAGGATCAGTTTTACCAGGGTGGTAGGCAGGATCTTCCCCGTCGCGGTGAGATGAGAGACTGCTTTACTGGTGAGAGAGGAGGCAATTTTCAGGACCGTGTTCCTAGCGGAGAGAGACGCTTTCCCGGTCGAGCTCCTAGTCGTTTTCAGCGCGGCTATGGTTTTTCTGACCGAGGCTTTGGAGGTAGAGGGTTTGAGAGCTCATGCTTTAGAGGTCGTGGGTACCTAGGTAGACGTGATGCTTACTTTGACTGTGTTTACCCCACTTTTGAGCAGATGGCTCGGCACTGGTTCAGCGTTTACACTAACCCCAGTGCCGGACCATTTGCTCACTCTCGCTTTCCTTGATCTTGCAGGATCAAGGCCTGGAGGACATATGGATCATGGACTCCGGTTGCTCTAGGCACATGACAGGGCATCGCAGATGGTTCTCCAGCCTCAACCCCGTGAGCACCAAGGAGTACATCACATTCGGGGATAATGGTCAAGATAAAGTGTTGGGTGTTGGTTCTGTTGCTCTTTCTAGCAAGCTTTCCCTGAGAGAAGTTGCTTTGGTGAGGAATTTGGGGTTCAATTTGGTCTCCGTCTCGCAACTTCTCAAGGAAGGGTTTGAGGTTCGTTTTAAGGAGGGTTCCTCTTGTGTGCTTGATGCTAAGGAAAACCTTGTTTGTCAGATTTTGCCCTATGGGCAGGTTTTTAAGATTGACCTTGCATCTGTCTCTGGACCTCCTCGGTGTTTGGTTGCTAGTCCTTCTGCTGATATTTGGAAGTGGCATAGGAGGCTTGGCCATTTGAGTTTTGATCTGCTAGTCAGGTTGAGCTCAATGGATCTGATCCGAGGATTGCCCAATTTGAAAGCAGAAAAGGACTTAGTATGCCACCACTGTCGTCATGGCAAGATGGTTGCCGCTTCTCATGCACCTGTCAATCAGGTGATGACCTCTTACTCGGGTGAGCTGCTACATATGGACACGGTTGGTCCTGCTCGAGTACAGTCGGTCAGTGGGAAGTGGTATGTGCTTGTAGTTGTGGATGACTTTTCTCGCTATTCGTGGGTGTTCTTCATGGAATTCAAAGATGAAGCTTTTGGTTTTGTTCGAGATCTGGTCTTGAGGTTAAGGAATGAGAGTCATAAAGCCATGAGGGCTATCCGCAGCGACAATGGCGGAGAATTTCGTAACTCTCGTTTCGAAACCTTTTGTCGTGACCTTGGTCTTGATCACCAATTCTCATCTCCTTATACCCCACCGCAGAACGGTGTTGTGGAACGAAAGAACCGCACACTTGTAGAGATGGCGCGGACGATGCTTGATGAGCATAGGACTCCGCGACGCTTTTGGGCTGAGGCTATGAATACGGCTTGTTACATTGCCAACCGTATCTTTCTACGGGCCTTCTTGGGAAAGACTTCGTATGAGCTACGGTTTGGCAGGCAGCCTAGCGTCAAGCACCTGCGTGCATTTGGCTGCAGATGCTTTGTGCTCAAAAAGGGGGGGCATTTGGACAAATTTGAATCTCGCTGCTTGGATGGTATTTTTCTTCGGTACGCCTCTAGCTCTAGGGCATATAGAGTGTGGATCCTTGATACTAGACAAGTGGTTGAGACCTGTGAAGTTTCCTTTGATGAATCTATGCCTTGCACAACCCCCGCATTTGAGCTTTCAGGTGATGATGAAGAAGGTGCTCCCATCTTTGAAGATGAGGAAGGCGAAGTAGATGTTGGTGATGCAGGAGCCACTGCACCGGCTGCAGCTCCTGCCCCCTCTGCTACGAGCTCTGAAGATGAAGGAGGACCCTTGCCTACGTCTTCCTCCTCACTCCCCCGACCACAAGCTCGAGTAGAGGTTGGCCCCACTGAGGACGTAGGGGAGGTGACCTCTGAGATTGTTCCATCTCGGCAGGTCCAGCGGGATCACCCTCCAGACAGGATGATTGGAGACCTACACCAGCGTGTCACACGTTCTTCGGTTAACTCTCTGGCCTTTTTCTGTCACTCCGCATTTGTTGCTTCTTTCGAACCCCGGGATGTGTCACATGCATTATCTGATCCTAGTTGGGTGAACGCCATGCATGAGGAGTTGGAAAACTTTGAGAGAAACCATGTTTGGGATTTAGTTGAACCTCCACCAAACTGCCACCCTATAGGAACCAAGTGGGTTTTCAAGAACAAACAGGGTGAGGATGGGATGGTTGTGCGGAACAAAGCGAGATTGGTAGCCTAGGGTTTCTGTCAGAAGGAGGGGATAGATTATGAGGAAACCTTTGCTCCTGTAGCTCGTTTAGAGGCTATTAGGATTTTGCTTGCCTTTGCTGCCTCTAAAGGCTTCAAATTGCAGCAGATGGATGTCAAGTCAGCCTTTCTAAACGGTTACATAGAGGAGGAGGTTTATGTGAGACAACCTCCTGGCTTTGAGAGTGCCAAGTTTCCAGACCGGGTGTATAAGTTGAGAAAAGACTTGTATGGTCTGAAGCAAGCCCCAAGAGCTTGGTATGCTAGGTTGAAAGCCTTTATGCTCAAGTCTGGTTTTGTGATGGGTTCAGTAGACAAGACCTTGTTTCTGTTGAGTCGTGGCGGTGACACCCTTCTAGTTCAGATATATGTTGATGACATTATCTTTGGTGGTTCATCTCACGCTTTGGTGTCTAAGTTTGCTGAACAGATGAGCAGTGAATTCGAGATGAGTCTCATGGGTGAGCTTCAGTTCTTTCTCGGGCTTCAGATTAAGCAAGGCCCAGAAGGAACCTTCGTCCATCAAGCCAAGTACACGAAGGACATTTTGGGGAAGCTTGACAAGGGAGATCTCAAGCCCATGGCGACTCCCATGTCAACACAGACGGCTCTTGATGCGGATGAAGAAGGGGAGGTGGTGGACCAAAGAGAGTATCGAGGGATGACCGGCTCAGTTCTGTACCTGACGGCGACCAGGCCGGACATTCAGTTCGCGGTTTGCCTCTGTGCACGTTTTCAGGCCTCACCAAGGCTATCACATCATCAAGCGGTGAAGTGCATCTTCAGGTACCTGAAATACACTCCTGAGCTTGGACTTTGGTTCTCTTCAGCTTCGTTGCTCTCTCTTAGAGGGTATTCGGATGCTGATTTTGTGGGTTGTCGGCTGGAGCGCAAGTCTACTTCCGGCACCAGCCAGTTTCTCGGTTCTTCCCTTGTTTCTTGGTCCTCACGCAAGCAATCTAGCATAGCCACTTCCACCACAGAAGCTGAATACATTGCTACTGCTAGCTGCTGCTCCCAGCTGCTTTGGATGAAGTCCACCTTGAGTGACTTTGGTCTCAGTTTTAGGAAGATCCCTCTCCTAGTTGACTCTACTTCTGCTATTTCTGTAGCTAAGAACCCCGTCCTGCACTCCAGAACCAAACACATAGACGTGAGGTTTCACTTCTTGAGAGATCACTATGAGAAGGGAGATATAGACTTGATCCATGTAGAGACTGAGAACCAGTTGGCCGATATCTTTACCAAGCCCTTAGACCTGAGCATATTTGCTCACTTGCGTGGGGAGCTTGGTGTTTGTTACCCTTTTTTGGTTGGGGTAACTTTGGTATAGTTTAGGTTTTGCTTTGCTTTTTCTTTCTTTTCTTTCATTGTTTCTCTTTGCTTCTCTTGCATTTTGTCCCATACCATGCATTGCATTGTAACATATGCATTTCACTTTCACTAGCACTAGAGCTCTTTTGGTATGCCAAGTTAGTACTTCCTTGTGCTAGAGTGTACAGTTGCTTGCATGATCATGGTTGGCTAAGCTCCTTGAATCTGTCTAATATCTTTTGTGAGCTTAGTCACTTTTGCTTCTTCCAAATCAAAAACCATGATCACCACTTGACTTGGCTACCTAGCATGTGTACGAATGTTGAATGCTATGCTATCTTTTCATGCTTGGATATGCTAGTCGTATGCCTAGGTTGCACTGATGCCTAAGCAGTTATGGCGCCTTGTTCATATCTAAAATCTGAATTAATGTGATTTACAAGTGCTGTCCTATGAGTTAAATTGAAAAGATTCAGGAGGGTTCACTTGTCACACTGATCTAGTTTGAGATAGCTTGCCTTTGCACAGTGGCTTGAACTTGGATTAGGCTGTGTATGACAGAAACCTTGTCTTAACCTCCTGATGGTTTTCTGAACCTAGGCTTGGCATTGGTTGGTAAGAAGTGGCAACGACAAGTGAATAACCCCTGGCACATGATCTAATTTGCTTGAAGTTCAAAATTGCTAAATCTGAAATCTGCAAGTCTTTAAATTGCTTATGGTCTGTTGTAGATGCCATGGTTGAGAGTAGCACACCTTGTATGTTTTGCTAGCATCTTGCTGTTCATGCCTATCTTGCTAGATGCTATTCATGTTGGTGATGCTCTTTTTTCCACAATTCTGAAAAACATGCTCCTGCTCTGTATAAGATAGATTCAATTGAGCTTGTTTTGCATGCTACCTTGCCTCACTTGCTCTGTATGCTAGAACTTGTATTTACTAGCTTTTCATCCCTGCTGAGCTCTTCATGGTACACTTCCTGCATTTCATGGCATATTTTGAGGGGGAGTTGTCCACTTCAGGGGGAGTTGAGTTCTATGACCCTTGATGTGTCCATTGTCAAAAAGGGGGAGAGATTGGACCATGGGGGAGGACTCTGTAGAGGTCTAGTTGAGGGGGAGGTTGAGTTTTTAGCATGCTCTTGCATCGGTGCGTTGAGCCTTTTTGCCTCTTTCTGGAGGAGCCGATGCTTTGCCTTAGCATGACTGTGTTGAGCCAGTTTGCCTCTTTCTTGAGGGGTCATGCTTTAGTTTGATCGACTGCGTTGAGCGGTTTCCCTTGTCTTAGGGGGTCGATCTTTGGCTTTGTTTTTGTTGTAGTCTCAATTTGCCCTTTTCCGCCAGTATAAGGTCTTTGGGCATCTTGAGCAACTTCTTCTTTTTCTTCTTTCTTTTCGGTTTTACGCTTTTCTTTTGTCTTTGTTCTATTTCAGGTTACAGGTTGAAGGTGTTGACAATGCACTCATCAAGGGGGAGATTGAGAGCCAATGGACCGGCTCCATTGCCTTTGGAGTGATGAGTGATTGTCAACAGTAGCAACACCCAGAAGGACTTGGGCACAAGACCTCCGATGGATAGGAGGCCCTCCGATGGACTGGAGGTAGAGTGAAGTCCTCCGAAGGACTGGAGGCACACTCGACGTCTATCGACCATGGGAGTTCGGTATACGGAGGAGCGGCACGACGACGGCAGGAGTAAGTCCTCCGAAGGACTGCGAGGCTACCCCGATGGACAGGGGATGCCAGGCGCCACCGCGGTGCTCCAACCCGAATGCGTGGCGCGAAGGCGTGCGAGGGAGGCTTTGGTGGCTTCGGCTCAAAACCGTCACCCAAGCTACCCAAGCCTTGGTGAGTTGGGCCACGACTTGCCAAGATAGAGAAGATGGGCCAAATCCGGCCCAAGCGGAGACTTCCTAAAGTTTCCCAGTTTCTGACTTCAAAACCGGAGGCGGATCACGGATTGGACTACTGGCCACGTGGAGAGCATCCGAGGATTGCGTGGAACTTACGAAGATCAAGACTCCGTCGTGGTCGTCCGTCCCGAAATATCTTGTAATCTTTCGTTTGAGTCCTTAGGGTTTGTCTAGCTGTAGGGACCTAAGTGCAAAACTGTCTAAATAGCACTCTGGTATAAATAGGTCCAGTGTAGGTCATTAGAGCCTCTCTTGGCTGCTAGGATTAGTTTTCCCTTGGTGATTTTCGTCCTTAAGCCTTGAGCTCCATTGCTAGAGAGGTTAAAGTAGGATTTAGCCTCCTAATCCTGAGGGAAGGTGAGGGTGGTTGCTTGGGACGAATTTCTGCTTGTATGCTGGATCTTTAGACCCATTTTGGGCACTTAATCGAAGCAAATTCGTGCAGTAACCTTGTGTTCTTCTCCTCCCCCTCTCACTTTGGTTTTTGGGTTCAATCCTTGCCTTTTTGGGTGTTTTTGTTGGGCAAGCTTGAATCCCTTTCCTTGCTGATGTTCTGGACTTGCTAGGACATGGAGATCATGACTTAGTTCATCTCAATCCTGTTGGATTGCCACGAGCAAGCCTCTTTTGTGTTTTCCCCTTTCTTGCCCAAGAATGGCTATTTCACAAGATCTGAAATTCCCGCTGATTCTGCGGTTACCTTGAGTTGATCTGTTGGGAATAACTTTGAAATAGGGTCTAGATAACCTGAGCTAAATTTCGTGATGTTTGGGCAAGGCCTGATCAAGTTATGATTTGAAATCATATTTTCTGCGACACTACCGGACCATCCGGCAGAGGCCACCGGACAGTCCGGTTCCACCGGATAGTCCGGCAGCGCCCACCGGACAGTTCGGCGTGAGGCGTTGTCCAGGCAGTGCCACCGGACAGTCCGGCAACAGGTACCGGATAGTCCGGTCCCACCGGACAATCCGGTGTTGGCCACCGGATAGTCCGGTCTTGTCAGGGAGCTGCTGTGTTCTTCCCAGGTTGGTTTTTCTACTGTGATTTTGCTGCGGATTTTTGAATTCCTCCCTTAAGACCATTCTCTTTGCTTACTGTAAGTCAGTGAGACCCACCTAGGTGTGGTGAGTGTCTTGTGGCGGATATTGCAAAATCCGTTGCTCCGCTGTCACTCTTGTTCGGATCTTGAGCTTTCTTGCATTGGTGCGTATCCTCACAGTGGATGGCACCCTTGCGCTGCTAAGCACGTATCGATTCAGTGGACGGTGCTTAGTATCTCGTTTCACTTGGGGGTTTGTGATTTTGTGATTTCAAGTGCTGCTATTCACCCCCCCTCTAGTCGCACGTCTCGGTCCTACAATAAGGGGCACCTTGCGTCTTGGCAATGGGAACCCGTGCCACTCCCGCTAACCCCCAAAATTGGCGGCGCGTCTTAGGAGGGACATACGGTCAATAGAGGCATGGTGGATGGGTTAGCGGCATGGATCTTCATAGGGTTCGAACGCTAGACGCGACACGGTTCCCGACGGTGGATATATGTGAGGCACGAGCGGGAAGACTACTTCGGGTGTCGTCAATTTTTTGTTTTTATTATTTTATTAATACATAGTATGACCAAAACTTCTGTTTTTCATTCCTGTGGTGTGGGATTTGCAGTTATCTTTCCAAAATGACCAAGCCTGTGCAATTCTGAGTCTTATAGCGATAGTTATGGCCAACATACAGGCCACCTTGCGTCTTGGCAATGGGAACCCGTGCGACTCCCGCTAACCCCCAAAATTAGAGGTATGGTGGATGAGTAAGCGGCATGGTTCCTCATAGGGTACGAAGGCCAGACGCGACATGGTTCCCGACGGTGGATATATGTGAGGCACGATCGGGAAGACTACTTCGGGTGTCGTCAATTTTTTGTATTTATTATTTTTGAAATACTTAGTATGACCAAAAATTTTGTTTTTCATTCCTGTAGCGTGGGATTTGCAGTTATCTTTCCAACAAGATCGAGCCCGCACAATTCTGAGTCTTATAGCGATAGTTATGGCCAATATACGAGGCACCTTGCGTCTTGGCATCTGGCGTTCGTACACTATGAGGAACCATGCCGCTGACCCATCCACCATGCCTCTAATGACCGTAAGTCCCTCCTAAGACGCGCCGCCAATTTTGGGGGTTAGCGGGAGTGGCACTGGTTCCCATTGCCAAGACGCAACGTGCCGCGTATATTGGCCATAACTATGGCTATAAGACTTAGAATTGCGCGGGCTCGGTGTTGTTGGAAAGATAACTGCAAATCCCGCACCACAGGAACGAAAAACGGAAGTTTTGGTCACACTAATTATTTATAAAATAATAAAAACAAAAAATTGACGACTCCCGAAGTATTCTTCCCGCTCGTGCCTCACATATATCCACCGCCGGGAACCATGTCGCATCTGGCGTTCGTACCCTATGAGGAACCATGCCACTAACCCATCTATCGTGCCTCTAATGTCCGTATGTCCCTCCTCAGACCCGCCGCCAATTTTGGGGGTTAGCGGGACTAGCACGTGTTCCCATAGCCAAGACGCATGGTGCCCCGTATATTGTTCATAACTATGGCCATAAGACTCAGAATTGTGCAGGCGCGGTCTCGTTGGAAAGATAACTGCAAATCCCACACCACAGGAACGAAAAATGGAAGTTTTGGTCATACTAATTATTTCTAAAATAATAATAATAAAAAATTGACGACACCCGAAGTATTCTTCCCGCTCGTGCCTCCCATATATCCACCGTCGGGAACCATGTCGCGTCTGCCATTCGTACCCAATGAGGAACCATGCCACTAACCCATATATCATGCCCCTAATGACCGTATGTCCCTGCTAAGACGCGCCGCCAATTTTGGGGGTTAGCGGGAGTGTCACGGGTTCCCATTGCCAAGACGCAAGGTACCCCGTATATTGGCCATAACTATCGCTATAAGACTCAGAATTGCGCGGGCTCGGTCTTGTTGGAATGATAACAATAAATCCCACACTACACTGACGAAAAATGGAAGTTTTGGTCATACTAAGTTTTTCTAAAATAATAAAAACAAAAAATTGATGACACCCGAAGTAGTCTTCCCGCTCGTGCCTCACATATATCCACCGTCGGGAACCATGTCCCGTCTAGCATACGTACCCTAAGAGGAACCATGCCGCTAACCCATCTATCGTGCCTCTAATGACCGTATGTCCCTGCTAAGACGCGCACCAATTTTGTGGGTTAGCGGGAGTGTCACGGGTTCCCATTAACAAAACGCAAGGTGCCCCGTATATTGGCCATAACTATCGCTATAAGACTCAGAATTGCGCGGGCTCGGTGTTGTTGGAAAGATAACTGCAAATCCCACACTACAGGGAGGAAAAATGGAAGTTTTGGTCATACTAATTATTTATAAAATAATAAAAGCAAAAAATTGATGACACCCGAAGTAGTCTTCCCGCTCGTGCCTCACATATATCCACCGTCGGGAACCATGTCGCGTCTAGCATGCGTACCCTATGAGGAACCATGCCGCTAACCCATCTATCATGCCTCTAATGACCGTATGTCCCTGCTAAGACACGCCGCCAATTTTGGGGGTTAGCGGGAGTGTCTCGGGTTCCCATTGCCAAGACGCATGGTGCCCCGTATATTGTTCATAACTATGGCCATAAGACTCAGAATTGCGCGGGCGCGGTCTCGTTGGAAAGATAACTGCAAATCCCACACCACAGGAACGAAAAACGGAAGTTTTGGTCATACTAATTATTTCTAAAATAATAATAATAAAAAATTGACGACACCCGAAGTATTCTTCCCGCTCGTGCCTCACATATATCCACCGTCGGGAACCATGTCGCGTCTGGCGTTCGTACCCTATGAGGAACCATGCCACTAACCCATCTATCGTGCCTCTAATGACCGTATGTCCCTCCTAAGACCCGCCGCCAATTTTGGGGGTTAGCAGGAGTGGCACGTGTTCCCATAGCCAACACACAAGGTGCCCCGTATATTGTCCATAACTATGGCCATAAAACTCAGAATTGCACAGGCGCAGTCTTGTTGGAAAGATAACTGCAAATCCTACACCACAGGAACGAAAAACGGATGTTTTGGTCATACTAATTATTTCTAAAATAATAATAATAAAAAATTGATGACACCCGAAGTATTCTTCCCGCTCGTGCCTCACATATATCCACCGTCGGGAACCATGTCGCGTCTGGCGTTCATACCCAATGAGGAACCATGCCACTAACCCATCTATCGTGCCTCTAATGACCGTATGTCCCTGCTAAGACGCGCCGCCAATTTTGGGGGTTAGCAGGAGTGTCACGGGTTCCCATTGCCAAGACGCAAGGTGCCCCGTATATTGGCCATAACTATCGCTATAAGACTCAGAATTGCGCGGGCTCGGTCTTGTTGGAAAGATAACTACAAATCCCTCAAGGAATGAAAAATGGAAGGTTTAGTCATACTATTTATATATAAAATAATAAAAACATAGAATTGACGACACCCAAAGTATTCTTCCCGCTCGTGCCTCATATATATCCACCGTCGGGAACCCTGCCGTGTCTCGCGTTCGTACCCTATGAGGAACCGTCCTGCTAACCCACCCACCGTACCTCTAATGACCGTATGTCCCTCCTAAGATGGGTGACCAATTTTGGGGGTTAGCGGGAGTGGCACGGGTTACCTCTGCCAAGACGCAAGGTGCCCCGTACTCAGAATTGCGCGGGCTCGGTCTTGTTGGAAAGATAACTTCAAATCCCACTCCACAGGAATGAAAAACGGAAGTTTTGGTCATACTAAGTATTTCTAAAATAATAAAAACAAAAAATTGACGACACCCGAAGTAGTCTCCCCGCTCGTGCCTCACATATATCCATCGTCGGGAACCATGTCGCGTCTGGCATTCGTACCCTATTAGGAACCATGCCGCTAACCCATCCACCATGCATCTAATGACCGTATGTCCCTCCTAAGACGCGCCGCCAATTTTGGGGGTTAGCGGGAGTGTCACGGGTTCCCATTGCAGAGACGCAATGTGCCCCGTATATTGGCCATAACTATCGCTATAAGACTCAGAATTGCGCGGGCTCGGTCTTGTTAGAAAGATAACAGCAAATCCCACACCACAGGAACGAAAAACAGAAGTTTTGGTCATAATGAGTATTTCTGAAATAATAAAAACAAAGAATTGATGACATCCCCTGTCAGGAACCGTGTCGCGTCTGGCATTCGTACCCTATCAGGAACCATGCCGCTAACCCATCCACCATGCCTCTAATGACTGTATGTCCCTCCTAAGATGAGCCGCCAATTTTGGGGGTTAGCGGGAGTGGCACGGGTTCCCATTGCCAAGATGGAAGGTGCCCCGTATATTGGCCATAACTATCACTATAAGACTCAGAATAGCGTGGGCTCGGTCTTGTTGGAAAGATAATTGCAAATCCCACACCACTGGAATGAAAAACGGAAGTTTTGGTCATACTAAGTATTTGTAAGATATTAAAAACAAAAAATTGATGACACCCGAAGTAGTCTTCCCGCTCATGCCTCACATATATCCCCCGTCGGGAACCAGGTCTTGGCTAGCGTTCGTACCCTATGAGGAACGATGCCGCTAACCCATCCACCTTGCCTCTAATGACCGTATGTCCCTCCTAAGACGCACCGCCAATTTTGGGGGTTAGCGGGAGTGGCATTGGTTCCCATTGCCAAGACGCAAGGTGCCCCGTATATTGGCCATAACTATGGTTATAAGACTCCGAATTGCGCGGGCTCGGTCTTGTTGGAAAGATAACTGCAAATCCCACACCACAGGAACGAAAAATAGAATTTTTTGTCCGACTAAGTATTTCTACAATAATAAAAACAAAAAATTGACGACACCCGAAGTAGTCTTCCCGATCGTGCCTCACATATATCCACCGTCGGGAAACCATGACGCATCTGGCGTTCGTACCCTATGAGGAGCCATGGTGCTAACCCATCCGCCATGCCTCTAATGACCGTTTGTCCCTCCTAAGACGCGCCACCAATTTTGGGGGTTAGCGGGAGTGGCACGGGTTCCCATTGCCAAGACGCAAGGAGCCCTGTATGTTGGCCATAACTATCGCTATACGACTCAGAATTGCGCGGGCTTGGGCTTTTTGGAAAGATAACTGCAAATCCCACACCACAGGAATCAAAAATAGAAGTTTTGGTCATACTACGTATTAATAAAATAATAAAAACAAAAAATTGATGACACCCGAAGTAGTCTTCCCGCTCGTGCCTCACATATATCCACCGTCGGGAACCATGTCGCGTCTGGTGTTCGTACCCTATGAGGAACCATGCCGCTAACCCATCCACCATTCCTCTATTGACCGTATGACCCTCCTAAGACACGCCACCAATTTTGGTGGTTAGCGGGAGTGGCACGGGTTCCCATTGCCAGGACGCAAGGTGCCCCGTATATTGGCCATAACTATCGCTATAAGACTCAGAATTGTGTGAGCTCGGTCTTGTTGGAAAGATAACTTCAAATCCCACGCCACAGGAATGAAAAACAGAATTTTTGGTCAGACTAAGTATTTCAAAAATAATAAATACAAAAAATTGACGACACCCGAAGTAGTCTTCCCGATCGTGCCTCACATATATCCACCATCGGGAACCATGTCGCTTCTGGCGTTCGTACCCTATGACGAACCATGCCGCTAACCCACCCACCATGCCTCTAATGACCGTATATCCCTCCTAAGATGCGCCGCCCTTTTTGGGGGTTAGCGGGTGTGCCATGGGTGCCTATTGCCAAGACGCAAGGTGCCCCGTATATTGGCCATAACTATCGCTGTAAGACTCAGAATTGCGCGGGGTCGGTCTTGTTGGAAAGGTAACTGCAAATCCGACACCACAGGAAGGAAAAACAGAAGTTTTGGTCATACTAATTATTTATAAAATAATAAAAACAAAAAATTGACGACTCCCGAAGTATTCTTCCCGCTCGTGCCTCACATATATCCACCATCGGGAACCATGTCGCGTCTGGCATTCGTACCCTATGAGGAACCATGCCGCTAACCCATCCACTGTACCTCTCATGACCGTAAGTCCCTCCTAAGACGTGCCGCCAATTTTGGGGGTTAGCGGGTGTGGCACGGGTTCCCATTGCCAAGACGCAATGTGCCTCCATATATTGGCCATAACTATCGCTACAAGACTCTGTATTGCGCGGGCTCAGTCTTGTTGGTAAGATAACTGCAAATCCCACATCACAGAAATGAAAAACGGAAGGTTTGGTCATACTAATCATATCTAAACTAATAAAACCATAAAATTGACGACACCCGAAGTATTCTTCCCGCTCGTGCCTCATATATATCCACCATCGGGAACCATGTCGTGTCTGGCGTTCGTACCCTGTGAGGAACCGTGCCGCTAACACAACCACTGTACCTCTAATGACCGTATGTCCCTCCTAAGACGGGTCACCAATTTTGGGGGTTAGCGGGAGTGGCACGGGTTCCCTTTGCCAAGACGCAAGGTGCCCCGTATGTTGGCCATAACTATCACTATAAGACTCAGAATTGCGCGGGCTCTGTCTTGTTGGAAAGATAACTGCAAATCCCACACCACAGGAACGAAAAATAGAAGATTCGGTCATACTAAGTATTTCTAAAATAATAAAAACAAAAAATTGACAACGCCCGAAGTAGTCTTCCCGCTCGTGCCTCACATATACCAACCGTCGGGAACCATGTCGCGTCTGGCGTTCGTACCCTATGAGGAACCGTGCCACTAACCCATACACCATGCCTGTAATGACTGTATGTCCCTCCCAAGACGCGCCGCCAATTTTGGGGGCTAGCGGTTGTGGCACGGGTTCCCATTGCCAAGACGCAAGGTGCCCCGTATATTCGCCATAACTGTCGCTATAAGACTCAGAATTGCGCGGGCTCGGTCTAGTTGGAAAGATAACTTCAAATCCCATTCCACAGGAATGAAAAATGGAAGTTTTGGTCATACTAAGTATTTCTAAAATAATAATAACAAAAAATTGACGACACCCGAAGTAGAGTCCCCGCTCGTGCCTCACATATATCCACCATCATGAACCATGTCGCGTCTGGCATTCGTACCCTGTGAGGAACCATGCTGCTAACCCATCCAACATACCTCTAATGACCGTATGTCCCTCCTAAGATGCGCCGCCAATTTTGGGGGTTAGCGGGAGTGGCACGGGTTCCCATTGCCAAGACGCAAGGTGCCCCGTATATTGGCCATAACTATCGCTATAAGACCCAGAATTGCGCGGGCTCTGTCTTGTTGGAATGATAACTGCAAATCCCACACCACAGGAATGAAAAATAGAAGTTTCGGTCATACTAAGTATTTCTAAAATAATAAAAACAAAAAATTGACGACACCGGAAGTAGTCTTCCCGCTCGTGCCTCACATATACCCACCGTTGGGAACCATGTCGCGTCTGGCGTTCGTACCCTAAGAGAAACTGTGACGCTAACCCATCGACCATGCCTCTAATGACCGTTTGTCCCTCCCAAGACGCGCCGCCAATTTCGGGGGTTAGCGGTTGTGGCACGGGTTCCCATTGCCAAGACGCAAGGTGCCCCGTATATTCGCCATAACAATCGCTATAAGACTCAGAATTGCGCAGGCTCGGTCTTGTTGGAAAGATAACTGCAAATCCCACACCACCCTGAAAAATGGAAGTTTTGGTCATACTAAAAATATCTAAAATAATAAAAACAAAAAATTGACGACACCCGAAGTAATGTTCCCGCTCGTGCCTCACATATATCCACCGTTGGGAACCATGTCACGTCTGGCATTCGTACCCTGTGAGGAACCATGCCGCTAACCCATCCACCCTGCCTCTAATGACCATTTGTCCCCCTTAAGACTCGCCGCCAATTTTGGGGGTTAGCGGGAGTGGCACGGGTTCCCATTGCCAAGACGCAAGGTGCCCCGTATATTGGCCATAACTATCGCTATAAGACTCAGAATTGCGCGGGCTCTGTCTTGTTGGAAAGATAACTGCAAATCCCACACTACAGGAATGAAAAATAGAAGTTTCGGTCATACTAAGTATTTCTAAAATAATAAAAACAAAAAATTGACGACACCGGAAGTAGTCTTCCCGCTCGTGCCTCACATATACCCACCGTCGGGAACCATGTCGCGTCTGGCGTTCGTACCCTAAGAGAAACTGTGCAGCTAACCCATCGACCAGGCCTCTAATGACCGTTTGTCCCTCATAAGAAGCGCCGCCAATTTTGGGGTTAGCGGTTGTGGCACGGGTTCCCATTGCCAAGACGCAAGGTGCCCCGTATATTCGCCATAACTATCGCTATAAGACTCAGAATTGCGCAGGCCCGGTCTTGTTGGAAAGATAACTGCAAATCCCACACCACCCTGAAAAATGGAAGTTTTGGTCATACTAAGTATATCTACAATAATAAAAACAAAAAATTGACGACACCCGAAGTAATGTTCCCGCTCGTGCCTCACATATATCCACCGTTGGGAACCTTGTCCCATCTGGCATTCGTACCCTGTGAGGAACCATGCCGCTAACCCATCCACCCTGCCTCCAATGACCATTTGTCCCTCTTAAGACGCGCCGCCAATTTTGGGGGTTAGCGGGAGTGTCACGGCTTCCCATTGCCAAGACGCAAGGTGCCCCATATATTCGCCATAACTATCGCTATAAGACTCAGAATTGCGCGGGCTCGGTCTTGTTGCAAATATAACTGCAAATCCCACACTACAGGAACGAAAAATTGATGACACCCGAAGTACTCTTCCCGGTCGTGCCTCACCGATATCCCCCGTCGGGAACCATGCCGCTAGCCCATCCAACGTACCTCTAATGACCGTATGTCCCTCCTAAGATGCGCTGCCAATTTTGGGGGTTAGCGGGAGTGGCACGGGTTCCCATTGCCAAGACGCAAGGTGCCCCGTATATTGGCCATAACTATCGCTATAAGTCTCAGAATTGCGCGGGCTCTGTCTTGTTGGAAAGATAACTGCAAATCCCACACCACAGGAACGAAAAACAGAAGTTTCGGTCATACTAAGTATTTCTAAAATAATAAAAACAAAAAATTGACGACACCGGAAGTAGTCTTCCCGCTCGTGCCTCACATATACCCACCGTCGGGAACCATGTCGCGTCTGGCGTTCGTACCCTAAGAGAAACTGTGCCGCTAACCCATCGACCATGCCTCTAATGACCGTATGTCCCTCCTAAGACGCGCCGCCAATTTTGGGGGTTAGCGGTTGTGGCACGGGTTCCCATTGCCAAGACGCAAGGTGCCCCGTATATTCGCCATAACTATCGCTATAAGACTCAGAATTGCGCGGGCTCGGTCTTGTTGGAAAGATAACTGCAAATCGCACACAGTAGGAATGAAAAACGGAAGTTTTGGTCATACTAAGTATTTCTAAAATAATAAAAACAAAAAATTGACGACACCCAAAGTAGTGTTCCCGCTCGTGCCACACATATATCCACCGTCGGGAACCATGTCGCGTCTGGCAATCGTACCCTGTGAGGAACCATGCCGCTAACCCATCCACCCTGCCTGTAATGACTGTATGTCCCTCCTAAGACGCGTCGCCAATTTTGGGGGTTAGCGGGAGTGTCACGGGTTCCCATTGCCCAGAGCACAGTGCCCCGTATATTGGCCAAAACTATCGCTATCAGACTCAGAATTGCGCAAGCTTGGTCTTGTTGGAAAGATAACTACAAATCCCACACCACAGGAACAAAAAAAGGAAGGTTTGGTCAAACTAATTATGTCTAAAATAATAAAAACATAAAATTGACGACACCCGAAGTAATGTTCCCGCTCGTGCCTCACATATATCCACCGTTGGGAACCATGTCGCGTCTGGCATTCGTATCCTGCGAGGAACCCTGCCACTAACCAATCCACCATACCTCTAATGACCATATGTCCCTCCTAAGATAGGTCGCCAATTTTGGGGATTAGCGGGAGTGGCACGGGTTCCCTTTGCCAAGACGCAAGGTGCCCCGTACATTGGCCATAACTATCGCTATGACACCCAGAATTGCGCGGGCTCGGTCTTGTCAGAAAGATAACTGCAAATCCCACACCGCAGGAATGAAATACAGAAATTTTTGTCATACTAAGTATTTCTAAAATAATAAAAACAAAAAATTGACGACACCCGAAGTAGTGTTCCCGCTCGTGCCTCACATATATCCACCGTCGGGAACCATGTCGCGTCTGGCATTTGTACCCTGTGAGGAACCATGCCGCTAACCCATCCACCCTGCCTCTAATGACTGTATGTCCCTCCTAAGATGCGTCGCCAATATTGGGGGTTAGCAGGAGTGTCACGGGTTCCCTTTGCCAACACGCAAGGTGCCCCGTACATTGGCCATAACTATCGCTATAAGACTTTGAATTGCGCAAGCTTGGTCTTGTTGGAAAGATAACTACAAATCCCACACCACAGGAACAAAAAAAGGAAGGTTTGGTCAAACTAATTATGTCTAAAATAATAAAAACAAAAAATTGATGACACCCGAAGTAATGTTCCCGCTCGTGCCTCACATATATCCACCGTTGGGAACCTTGTCGCGTCTGGCATTCGTACCCTGTGAGGAACCATGCCGCTAACCCATCCACCCTGCCTCTAATGACCATTTGTGCCTCTTAAGACGCGCCGCAAATTTTGGGGGTTAGCGGGAGTGTCACGGCTTCCCTTTGCCAAGACGCAAGGTGCCCCATATATTGGCCATAACTATCGCTATAAGACTCATAATTGCGCGGGCTCGGTCTTGTTGCAAATATAACTGCAAATCCCACACTACAGGAACGAAAAATTGATGACACCCGAAGTACTCTTCCCGCTCGTGCCTCACCTATATCCCCCATCGGGAACCATGCCGCTAACCCATCCATCATGCCTCGAATGACCGTATGTCCCTTCTAAGACGCGCCGCCAACTTTGGGGGTCAGAGGGAGTGTCATGGGTTCCCATTGCCAAGACGAAAGGTGCCCCGTATATTGGACATAACTATCGCTATAAGACTCAGAATTGCGCGGGATCTGTCTTCTTGGAAAGATAACTACAAATCCCACACGACAAGAACGAAAAACAGAAGTTTCGGTCATACTAAGTATTTCTAAAATAATAAAAACAAGAAATTGATGACACCCGAAGTAGTCTTCCCGCTCGTGCTTCACATATACACGCCGTCGGGAACCATGTCGCTTCTGGCGTTCGTACCCTAAGAGGAACCGTGCCGCTAACCCATCCACCATGCCTCTAATGACCGTATGTCCATCCTAAGACGCGCCGCCAATTCTTGGGGTTAGTGGTTGTGGCACGGGTTCACATTGCCAAGACGCAAGGTGCCCCGTATATTCGCCATAACTATCGCTATAGGACTCAGAATTGCGCGGGCTCGGTCTTGTTGGAAAGATAACTGCAAATCCCACACCAGAGGAATGAAAAACGTAAGTTTTGGTCATACTAAGTATTTCTAAAATAATAAAAACAAAAAATTGACGACACCCGAAATAATGTTCCCGCTCGTGCCTCACATATATCCACCATTGGGAAACATGTCAGGTCTGGTATTCGTACGCTGTGAGGAACCATGCCGCTAACCCACCCACGGTACCTCTAATGACCGTATGTCCCTCCTAATATGGGTCACCAATTTTGGGGGTTAGCGGGAGTAGCACGGGTTCCCTTTGCCAAGACGCAAGGTGGACCGTACATTGGCCATAACTATCGCTATAAGACTCAGAATTGCGTGGGCTCAGTCTTGTTGGAAAGATAACTTCAAATCCCACTCCACAGGAATGAAAAACGGAAGTTTTGGTCATACTAAGTATTTCTAAAATAATAAAAACAAAAAATTGACGACACCCGAAGTAGTGTTCCCGCTCGTGCCTCACATATATCCACCGTCGGGAACCATGTCGCGTCTGGCATTCGTACCCTGTGAGGAACCATGCCACTAACCCATCCACCATGCCTCTAATAACCGTATGCCCTCCTAACATGTGCCGCCAATTTTTTGGGTTAGCGGGAGTGTCACGAGTTCCCATTGCCAAGACGCAAGGTGCCCCGTATATTGGCCATAACTATCGCTATAAGATTGAGAATTGCGCGGGCTCAGTCTTGTTGGAAAGATAACTGCAAATCCTACACCACAGGAATGAAAAACGGAAGTTTTGTTCATACTAAGTATATCTAAAATAATAAAAACAAAAAATTGACGACACCTGAAGTATTGTTCCCGCTTGTGCCTCACATATATCCACCGTTGGGAACCATGTCGTGTCTGGCATTCATACCCTGTGAGGAACCATGCCGCTAACCCATCCATCCTGCCTCTAATGACCATATGTCCCTCTTAAGACGCGCCGCCAATTTTGGGGATTAGCGGGAGTGTCACGGCTTCCCATTGCCAAGACGCAAGGTGCCCCATATATTGGCCATAACTATCGCTAAAAGACTCAGAATTGCACGGGCTCTGTCTTGTTGGAAATATAAGTGCAAATCCCACACTACAGGAACGAAAAACAGAAGTTTTGGTCATACTAATTATATCTAAAATAATAAAAACATAAAATTGACGACACCCGAAGTATTCTTCCCTCTCGTGCCTCATATATATCCACCATCGGGAACCATGTCGTGTCTGGCATTCGTACCCTATGAGGAACCATGCCGCTAACCCACCCACCATACCTCTAATGACCGTATGTCCCTCCTAAGATGGGTCACCAATTTTGGGGGTTAGCGGGAGTGGCACGGGTTCCCTTTGCCAAGACGCAAGGTGCCCCATACATTGGCCATAACTATCGCTATAAGAGTCAGAATTGCGCGGGCTCAGACTTGTTGGAAAGATAACTTCAAATCCCACTCCACAAGAATGAAAAACGGAAGTTTTGGTCATACTAAGTATTTCTAAAATAATAAAAACAAAAAATTGACGACACCCGAAGTAGTGTTCCCGCTTGTGCCTCACATATATCCACCGTCGGGAACCATGTCACGTCTGGCATTCGTACCCTATGAGGAACTATGCCGCTAACCCACCCACCCTAAATCTAATGACCGTATGTCCCTCCTAAGACGCGCCGCCAAATTTGGGGGTTAGCAGGAGTGTCACGGGTTCCCATTGCTAAGACGCAAGGTGCCCCGTATATTGGCCATAACTATCGCTATAAGACTCAGAATTGCGCGGGCTCAGTCTTGTTGGAAAGATAACTACAAATCCCACACCACAGGAACGAACAATGGAAGGTTTAGTCACAATAATTATAACTAAAATAATAAAAACATAAAATTGACGACACCCGAAGTATTCGTCCCGCTTGTGCCTCATATATATCCACCGTCGGCAACCATGTCATGTCTGGCATTCGTACCCTATGAGGAACCATGCCGCTAACTAATCCACCATACCTCTGATGACCATATGTCCCTCCTAAGACGGGTCGCCAATTTTGGGGGTTAGCGGGAGTGGCACGGGTTTCCTTTGCCAAGACGCAAGGTACCCCATACATTGGCCATAACTATCGCTATAAGACTCAGAATTGCGCAGGCTCGGTCTTGTTGGGAAGATAACTGCAATTCCCACACCGCAGGAATGAAAAACAGAAGTTTTGGTCATACTAAGTATTTCTAAAATAGTAAAAACAAAAAATTGACGACACCCGAAGTAGTGTTCCCGCTCCTGCCTCACATATATCCACCGTCGGGAACCAGGTCGTGTCTGGCATTTGTACCCTATGAGGAACCATGCCGCTAACCCATCCACCCTGCCTTTAATGACTGTATGCCCCTCCTAAGACGCGTCGCCAATTTTGGGGGTTAGCGGGAGTGTCACGGGTTCCCATTGCTAAGACGCAAGGTGCCCCGTATATTGGCCATTACTATCGCTATAAGACTCAGAATTGCGTGGGCTCGGTCTTGTTGGAAAGATAACTGCAAATCCCACACTACAGGAACAAGAAATGGAAGGCTTGGTCACAATAATTATAACTAAAATAATAAAAACATAAAATTGACGACACCCGAAGTATTCGTCCCGCTTGTGCCTCATATATATCCACCGTCGGCAACCATGTCATGTCTGGAGTTCGTACCCTATGAGGAACCATGCCGCTAACCAATCCACCATACCTCTAATGACCATATGTCCCTCCTAAGACGGTCGCCAATTTTGGGGGTTAGCGGGAGTGGCACGGGTTTCCTTTGCCAAGACGCAAGGTGCCCCGTACATTGGCCATAACTATCGCTATAAGACTCAGAATTGCGCAGGCTCGGTCTTGTTGGGAAGATAACTGCAATTCCCACACCGCAGGAATGAAAAACCGAAGTTTTGGTCATACTAAGTATTTCTAAAATAGTAAAAACAAAAAATTGACGACACCCGAAGTAGTGTTCCCGCTTGTGCCTGACATATATCCACCGTCGGGAACCATGTCACGTCTGGCATTCGTACCCTATGAGGAACTATGCCGCTAACCCACCCACCCTAAATCTAATGACCGTATGTCCCTCCTAAGACGTGCCGCAAAATTTGGGGGTTAGCAGGAGTGTCACGGGTTCCCATTGCTAAGACGCAAGGTGCCCCGTATATTGGCCATAACTATCGCTATAAGACTCAGAATTGCGCGGGCTCAGTCTTGTTGGAAAGATACCTGCAAATCCCACACCACAGGAACGAAAAATGGAAGGTTTAGTTACAATAATTATAACTAAAATAATAAAAACATAAAATTGACGACACCCGAAGTATTCGTCCCGCTTGTGCCTCATATATATCCACCGTCGGCAACCATGTCATGTCTGGCGTTCGTACCCTATGAGGAACCATGCCGCTAACTAATCCACCGTACCTCTAATGACCATATGTCCCTCCTAAGACGGGTCGCCAATTTTGGGGGTTAGCGGGAGTGGCACGGGTTTCCTTTGCCAAGACGCAAGGTACCTCGTACATTGGCCATAACTATCGCTATAAGACTCAGAATTGCGCAGGCTCGGTCTTGTTGGGAAGATAACTGCAATTCCCACACCGCAGGAATGAAAAACAGAAGTTTTGGTCATACTAAGTATTTCTAAAATAGTAAAAACAAAAAATTGACGACACCCGAAGTAGTGTTCCCGCTCCTGCCTCACATATATCCACCGTCGGGAACCAGGTCGTGTCTGGCATTTGTACCCTATGAGGAACCATGCCGCTAACCCATCCACCCTGCCTTTAATGACTGTATGCCCCTCCTAAGACGCATCGCCAATTTTGGGGGTTAGCTTGAGTGTCACGGGTTCCCATTGCTAAGACGCAAGGTGCCCCGTATATTGGCCATTACTATCGCTATAAGACTCAGAATTGCGCGGGCTCGGTCTTGTTGGAAAGATAACTGCAAATCCCACACCACAGGAACAAGAAATGGAAGGCTTGGTCACAATAATTATAACTAAAATAATAAAAACATAAAATTGACGACACCCGAAGTATTCGTCCCGCTTGTGCCTCATATATATCCACCGTCGGCAACCATGTCATGTCTGGAGTTTATCTCAAACCAAGTATTTCTAAGATAATAAAAACAAAAAATTGAAGACACCCGAAGTAGTGTTCCCGCTCGTGCCTCACATATATCCACTGTCGGGAACCATGTCGCGTCTGGCATTTGTACCCTGTGAGGAACCATGCCGCTAACCCAACCACCCTACCTCTAATGACTGTATGCCCCTCCTAAGACGCGTCGCCAATTTTGGGGGTTAGTGGGAGTGTCACGGGTTCCCGTTGCCAAGACGCACAGTGCCCCGTGTATTGGCCAAAGCTATCTCTATCAGACTCAGAATTGCGCAAGCTTGGTCTTGTTGGAAAGACAACTACAAATCCCACACCACAGGAACAAAAAACGAAAGGTTTGGTCAAACTAATTATGTCTAAAATAATGAAAACATAAAATTGACGACACCCGAAGTAATGTTCCCGATCGTGCCTCACATATATCCACCGTTGGGAACCATGTCGTGTCTGGCATTCGTACCCTGTGAGGAACCCTGCCACTAACCAATCCACCATACCTCTAATGACCATATGTCCCTCCTAAGATGGGTCGCCAATTTTTGGGATTAGCGGGAGTGGCACGGGTTCCCTTTGCTAAGACGCAAGGTGCCCCGTACATTGGCCATAACTATCGCTATAAGACCCAGAATTGCGCGGGCTCGGTCTTGGTGGAAAGATAACTGCAAATCCCACACAACAGGAATGAAAAATGGAAGTTTTGGTCATACTAAGTATTTCTAAAATAATAAAAACAAAAAATTGACGACACCCGAAGTAGTGTTCCCGCTCGTGCCTCACATATATCCACCGTCGGGAACCATGTCGCGTCTGGCATTCGTACCCTATGAGGAACCATGCCGCTAACCCATCCACCATGCCTCTAATGACCGTATGTCGCCCTAAGACGCGCCGCCAATTTTGGTGGTTAGCCGGAGTGGCATGGGTTCCCATTGCCAAGACGAAAGGTGCCCCGTATATTGGCCATAACAATCGCTATAAGACTCAGAATTGCGCGGGCTTTGTCTTGTTGGAAAGATAACTGCAAATCCCACACCACAGGAACGAAAAATGGAAATTTTGGTCAAACTAATTATATCTAAAATAATAAAAACATAAAATTGACGACACCCGAAGTATTCTTCCCGCACGTGCCTCACATATATCCACCGTCGGGAACCATGTCGTGTCTGGCATTCGTACCCTATGAGGAACCATGCCGCTAACCCATCCACCCTGCCTCTAATGACCATATGTCCCTCCTAAGATGGGTCGCCAATTATGGGGATTAGCGGGAGTGGCACGGGTTCCCTTTGCCAATACGCAAGGTTCCCATACATTGGCCATAACTATCGCTATAAGACTCAGAATTGTGCGGGCTCGGTCTTGTTGGAAAGATAACTGCAAATCCCACACCGTAGGAATGAAAAACGGAAGGTTTGGTCATACTAATTGTATCTAAAATAATAAAAACATAAAATTGACGACACCCGAAGTAATGTTCCCGCTCGTGCCTCACATATATCCACCGTTGGGAACCATGTCGCGTCTGGCATTCGTACCCTGTGAGGAACCATGCCGCTAACCCATCCACCCTGCCTCTAATGACCATTTGTCCCTCTTAAGACGCGCCGCCAATTTTGGGTGTCAGCCGGGGTGTCACGGCTTCCCATTGCCAAGACGCAAGGTGCCCCATATATAGGCCATAACTATCGCTATAAGACTCAGAATTGCGCGGGCTCGGTCTTGTTGCAAATATAACTGCAAATCCCACACTACAGGAACGAAAAATTGAGGACACCCGAAGTACTCTTCCCGCTCGTGCCTCACCTATGTCCCCCATCGGGAACCATGCCGCTAACCCATCCATCATGCCTCGAATGACCGTATGTCCCTTCTAAGACGCGCTGCCAATTTTGGGTGTCAGCGGGAGTGTCACGGGTTCCCATTGCCAAGACGCAAGGTGCCCCGTATATTGGCCATAACTATCGCTATAAGACTCAGAATTGCGCGGGCTCGGTCTTGTTGCAAATATAACTGCAAATCCCACACTACAGGAACGAAAAATTGATGACACCCGAAGTACTCTTCCCGCTCGTGCCTCACCTATATCCCCCGTCGGGAACCATGCCGCTAACCTATCCATCATGCCTCGAATGACCGTATGTCCCTTCTAAGACGCGCCGCCAATTTTGGGTGTCAGCGGGAGTGTCACGGTTTCCCATTGCCAAGACGCAAGGTGCCCCGTATATTGGCCATAACTATCGCTATAAGACTCAGAATTGCGCGGGCTCTGTCTTGTTGGAAAGATAACTGCAAATCCCACACCACGGGAACGAAAAACAGAAGTTTCGGTCATACTAAGTATTTCTAAAATAATAAAAACAAGAAATTGACGACACCCGAAGTAGTCTTCCCGCTCGTGCTTCACATATACCCACCGTCGGGAACCATGTCGCGTCTGGCGTTCGTACCCTAAGAGGAACCATGCCGCTAACCCATCCACCATGCCTCTAATGACCGTATGTCCCTCCTAAGACGCGCCGCTAATTCTTGGGGTTAGTGGTTGTGGCACGGGTTCCCATTGCCAAGACGCAAGGTGCCCCGTATATTCGCCATAACTATCGCTATAGGACTCAGAATTGCGTGGGCTCGGTCTTGTTGGAAAGATAACTGCAAATCCCACACCAGAGAAATGAAAAATGGAAGTTTTGGTCATACTAAGTATATCTAAATTAATAAAAACAAAAAATTGACGACACCCGAAGTAATGTTCCCGCTCGTGCCTCACATATATCCACCGTTGGGAACCATGTCGCGTCTGGCATTCGTACCCTGTGAGGAACCATGCCGCTAACCCATCCACCCTGCCTCTAATGACCATTTGTTCCTCTTAAGACGCGCCGCCAATTTTGGGTGTCAGCGGGGGTGTCACGGCTTCCCATTGCCAAGACGCAAGGTGCCCCATATATAGGCCATAACTATCGCTATAAGACTCAGAATTGCGCGGGCTCGGTCTTGTTGCAAATATAACTGCAAATCCCACACTACAGGAACGAAAAATTGAGGACACCCGAAGTACTCTTCCCGCTCGTGCCTCACCTATGTCCCCCATCGGGAACCATGCCGCTAACCCATCCATCATGCCTCGAATGACCGTATGTCCCTTCTAAGACGCGCTGCCAATTTTGGGTGTCAGCGGGAGTGTCACGGGTTCCCATTGCCAAGACGCAAGGTGCCCCGTATATTGGCCATAACTATCGCTATAAGACTCAGAATTGCGCAGGCTCTGTCTTGTTGGAAATATAACTGCAAATCCCACACTACAGGAATGAAAAATAGAATTTTTGGACACACTAATTATATCTAAAATAATAAAAACATAAAATTGACGACACCCGAAGTATTCTTCCCGCTCGTGCCTCATATATATCCACCGTCGGGAACCATGTCATGTCTGGCATTGGTACCCTGTGAGGAACTGTGCCGCTAACCCACCCACCGTACCTCTAATGACCGTATGTCCCTCCTAAGATGGGTCACCAATTTTGGGGGTTAGCGGGAGTGGCACGGGTTCCCTTTGCCAAGATGCAAGGTGCCCCGTACATTGGCCATAACTATCGCTATAAGACTCAGAATTGCGCGGGCTCGGTCTTGTTGGAAAGATAACTTCAAATCCCACTCCACAGGAATGAAAAACGGAAGTTTTGGTCATACTAAGTATTTCTAAAATAATAAAAACAAAAAATTGACGACACCCGAAGTAGTGTTCCCGGTCGTGCCTCACATATATCCACCGTCGGGAACCATGTCATGTCTGGTGTCCGTACACTGTGAGGAACCATCACGCTAACCCATCCACAATGCCTTTAATGTCTGTATGTCCCTCCTATGGCGCGCCGCCAATTTTAGGGGCTAGCGGGAGTGGCTCGGGTTCCCATTGCCAAGACGCAAGGTGCCCCGTATATTGGCCATAACTATCGCTATAAGACTCAGAATTGCGCGGGGTTGGTCTTGTTGGAAAGATTACTGGAAACCACACACCACAGGAATGAAAAACGGAAGTTTTGGTCATACTAACTATTTCTGAAATAATAAAAACAAAAAATTGATGACACCCGAAGTAGTCTTCCCGCTCGTGCCTCACATATATCGCCCGTCGGGAACCATGTCATGTCTGGCGGTCGTACCCTGTGAGGAACCCTGCTGCTAACCCATCCACCATGCCTCCAATGACCGTATGTCCCTCCTAAGACACGCCGCCAATTTTGGGGGTTAGCGGGAGTGGCACGGGTTCCCATTGCCAAGACGCAAGGTGCCCCGTATATTGGCCATAACTATCGCTATAAGACTCAGAATTGTGTGGGCTCGGTCTTGTTGGAAAGATAACTGCAAATCCCACACCATAAGAACGAAAAATGGAAGTTTTGGTCAAACTAAGTATTTCTAAAATAATAAAAACAAAAAATTGACGACACCCGAAGTAGTGTTCCCGCTCGTGCCTCACATATATCCACCGTCGGGAACCATGTCGCGTCTGGCATTCGTACCATGTGGGGAACCATTGTGATGCCCCCGGCATCTCGAAAGTTTTAACACGTGATTAGATTAGCGGTAGTCAAGTTTTGGCTTAATAATGTTTAGAGAAGAGCAACAACTAGACTAGTAAATCACGAAGTCAAAATTTTCTAATGAAATATGCAAAACCCCTGAGTTTACTTGCGACCATAGTTCAAAATATAATGTGAATGGAACCAAACTCTCTATAACAAATTTGTAGACAATGTTATGTAGATCAACTTTGTTATTGAGTGTAGTGACATGCATAAAGGTTTAGGTGGAGTTTTGAGTCGATTAATGAAAAAGCAGAAATCTGCCTAAACTTGATCGGTAAGGAAAATTCAAATTTCAAAGGAACAAAAGTCCCTATCATGCAAAACATCATATAAGAAAGTTGTAGATAATTAAAAACCACACAACATTGGTATAATACTCTTTCTCTGAACATGAGCATAAAATAGACTTTAGGAATTTCTAAGTTGCATTAAACCTTGGTCAAACTGGAGTCAGCAGGTTAAATTCAAATTTAATCATATTTAAACTTAGAATCTGATATTACTCCTTTTGACAAAGTTGTAGATCTGGAAGAGTAGAACAACATTTGTATTTTGAGTTTTGTCAAATTCGGCCACTAGGATGTTCAAAAACAACAATTTTTAAAACATGTCTCAGCAGTCAAACAGCATTTTTCATTTCCCCGAATTTATTTTCTTCCTCTGAGTCGCTGACGAGCGGGCCCCACCTGTCTGGCTGCCGCGCCAGCACAGTCCACCGACTCCCCTGCTCCGTGCACTCGGTCCGTAGACCCCTCACCCTCCTCCTCACCCCGACCCCACCTGTCAGCCTCGCCTGGCCCATGGACCGCGTCCACCCGCGCGACGCCGTCTTCCTCTTTCCCTCTCCTGCGCCCACGCGGCGGGCGAAGGGCGCCAGCGCACCACGCCGCGGGCCCCAGCGCGCCACGCCGCCGGCCACGCGCCGTCTGCCCGCGCCTTGCCCATCCTGCCCCGCACCCGGCCTCACCTGGACGCTTTCGCGGCTTCCTCCGCGCGCTCCCTCACTCGCTCGCCCTCTCCTTTCTGCTTGTCTCTGCGCGACAGAGCGCGCCCACCATTGCCGCCGTGAAGCTCGAGCTCGGCCTCTCCGTTGGCGACCCACTCCGAGTACCTTCCCTGCTCCAAGATCGACACCATCGAGCTCGCCGTCTAGCCGCGTAGCTCCTGCACCCCACGATGTCTCCGTTCCCCGCCTCCTCCACCCGCGCCGAGCGACGCGCGCAGCGCACGCCGCGCAAACCGCCGACCCGCATCGCGGAGGGCCCCCACTGGCGCCTTACCCACACCTAGACCTACGGCGCTAGGTTCGCCATCTCCTCGCGCGACCGATGCGCCCCCAAGTTGGCCCTCCCTCCACTGGAGCCGCCGGATTTGGGCCGAAGCCATCAGGCACCACCGCGCCATGACCATCCCAGTTCATCGTCGTCGCTCCGCCTCCACTGTCCATCCCGCGCGGTGAGAACTTGGGGGAAATGATCCCCATCGCCGAGAACACCTTCCCGGACCGGCACGGCTCCAAGCGCGCGCCCCACGCGACGCGCCATACGCGGGAAGCCGGCCCGCCGCGCGCCCCTGCCCTATCTGTAGGAAGAAGAAGGAGGTTTTGTAGAAAACCCCCTGTTCTTTCATGTAATTCTGTCTCGATTGTAGTACTATTCACTGAGTCTTGAAAATTTTGTGTGCAGGCCCCTGGAAGCTAGGGATAACTACGTAAAGGTCCTGGGTCTGAGAGATTTCGAATAAAATTTCATTTTTCTAGGTCTGAAACTTTAGAAACCCATAGTAAATTGTAGAAAAATGCTAAAAATACAAACTTTGTTGCATTATGTTCATTTTTAGTATGTCTACAGAATGGCAAAAAAATAGATCTCTGAAATGACCTTTTTGCCCCTGATTTTGTGCATGCATGAAAAACCAACATAAATAGGAAATATGGGTAAAATGAGCTTCAAAAATTATGAAATTTGGGCAGAGGCCTTGTGAACATGTGTAGGCTTTGTATAAATTTTGGTAGCCCTAGTATTTACGGTTTAATTACTATTTTGCCCTTGTCTTATATTTAAGCATGTATTTAATTTAAGAAAAAGTTTGCTATAGTGAAAAATGCTCCAAGTGTCTTTAAGGGCTTGATATGAGCTCTAGGTTACGACCATAACTCACTGCTGGCATAGGAGGTGGTGCATGTAAGGCTTTGGCTCTGATTTGAAAATGGTAGAAGTTTCTGGAATGCAATATAGGTCTTCACTACTGTTGAGATATGCACGCTAGGAATTCTAAGTTAGCGATGTGAAATATGGTTATTCATACGGGTGTTTGACACTTAGGCATCTCATTTGCTACATCATGCATATCATTCATATAGCGACGTTCACTGCAGATACGTAATCGAGAAGCAAGTGCGTGGAGGTACTTCGAGCAACGGTGTCCAGAAGACCAACTAAGACCCAAATACCACCTGGAGACCCCTGAAGTGGTATTTGGAAGGAGGAGCTGTCCAAGTGATCAAGGGGTTGCCTGGGGCAGAGCCTCACAACCCGGCAAACTAACTTTAGTTTAGTTTGTTCAAGTTATCAACAACAAAGGTAGGCCCCTTAGGCATATACACCTACTTAGGGAATTTCACCACCTTTTATTTGATTGTGCATTTACGTTCAGGAGTTGTTTGAAACCCCACCTGCATAAATACCTGACACCCTAATTAGAATGGTTAGGCCGAAGTCGATGCTTAGCCATGCTTAGACGGTAGAAGTCGAGTGAAGATATTCACTCGCGAGATGATAGGACTCAAAATACTTTACAAAAGTTTAATACGAGAGAAATATGATATGATGTGATGAAAAGATGAGACCGGGCGGAGATATGGGCATATTACGATGAAAAATGATGAGGATGGTTTGGTGGACTCCGCCCGAGTCGTTTAAGGCCCGATTCGCTGTTCGCCTGCTGGTCGGCATAATATTGCTAGAATGCTTAACCGGGATAATGGACCGGTGAAAGTCTTACTCGTGCCATCCGAAGAACAGAGACAGGTTCCTACCATTCTTGTTGGAGGGAGTTAGGCCTGGGGGAGCTTGTACTCGAAGGAGGGCTGACCCGGAGCGGCCGTGGTATCGCTCCTAAGGGAGGGCTGACCCGGTGCGGCCGTGGTATCGCTCCTGAGAGGGCAAAACCCAGGGGAATGGCGGGATTGAATCGAACTTGGGATGGGACGAGTGGAGATGGGGGCTATATGTGGGAACGCGATGGCTAGTAAGCATATACCCCTGGCATGATAGTTATTCCCGGGAATTAAAAATCGATTCGAATCGCTGATGCTCACCAGGTGTGAGAATGCCAGTATCGCACACGGGCAACGTAGTAATAACTTTAATATCTTGATCATTTAAGTACGTTTTTATATTACATGTTTGAACTTGTATGTTACAATTTCGCAAGCTTCTTATGATGATATATATGAGCTATGGATGATGATAATAACTATAATGAACCTAATGAGGCTTATACTTTAGAAATAAATGATACTTGAAAGTAAGGACTCACTTCTAGTAAGCTTGCGCGGGTTAGAGTCCAGTCCACAAAAAGCTTTGCATACTCTCAAATGTGTCGGGTTGAAACCGCCCACGGGTAAGTCCTACGAGTACCTCACGTACTCACCCCTACGTTGTTGATGTTTTCTTTTCAGGAGTATCATGATCGAGAATGACAATGGTGGGCTCAATGTCATGGCTCGATATTTTATTTTCCGCTGCAAGAGTATATCAGTATTACGTTACGGTTTCCGCTGCGAGGCTATTTTGGAATTCTAATTCAGTATGATTGTACCCCATTTTGAGTAAATATTCTTAAACAAATCAATCTATGTTTGTATGAAATGATGGGTTGTTGTAATTGTTGTGGCTCTTTCGAGAGCTTAACGTGTGTGATGTCGGTATCCCTGGGTGATGGTTGCATCGAGTGCCCTTTTTGGGTATCTCGACGGACGACCGGGTTTAGTTCGGCCTAACCACACTGCAAGCCAGAGGTGGCAGGTGTGTTTAGTTCGGATTAAATCGGCGGTTCCGCCACAACCATGCCGCTAACCCATTCACCCTGCCTCTAATGACCGTATGTCCCTCCTAAGACGCGCCGCCAATTTTGGGGGTTAGCGGGAGTGGCACGGGTTCCCATTGCCAAGACGCAAGTTGCCCCGTATATTGGCCATAACAATCGTTAGAAGACTCAGAATTGCGCGGGCTCGGTCTTGTTGGAAAGATAACTGCAAATCCCACACCACAAGAATGAAAAACGGAAGTTTTGGTCATAGTAAGTATTTCTAAAATAATAAAAACAAAAAAGTGATGACACCCGAAGTAGTCTTCCTGCTCAAGCCTCACATATATCCCCTGTCGGGAACCATGTCGCATCTGGCATTTGTACCCTGTGGGGAACCATGCCGCTAACCCATTCACCGTGCCTCTAATGACCGTATGTCCATCCAAATATGCGTCGCCAATTTTTGAGGTTAGCGGGAGTGGCACGGGTTCCCATTGCCAAGACGCAAGGTGCCCCGTATATTGGTCATAAGTATCGCTATAAGCCTCAGAATTGCGTGGGCTCAGTTTTGTTGGAAAGATAACCACAAATCCCACACCACAGGAATGAAAAACGGAAGTTTTAGTAAGACTAAGTATTTCTAAAATAATAAAAACAAAAAATTTACGACACCCGAAGTAGTGTTCCCGCTCGTGCCTCACATATATCCACCGTCGGGAACCATGTCGCGTCTGGCATTCGTACCCTATGGGGAACCATGCCGCTAACCCATCCACCCTACCTCTAATGACCGTATGTCCGTCTTAAGATGCGCCGCCAATTTTGGGGGTTAGCGGGAGTTTCACGGCTTCCCATTGCCAAGACGCAAGGTGCCCCATATATTGGCCATAACTATCGCTATAAGACTCAGAATTGCGTGGGCTCGGTCTATTTGGAAAGATAACTGCAAATCCCACACCAGAGGAACGAAAAACGGAAGTTTTGGTCAAACCAAGTATTTCTAAAATAATAAAAACAAAAAATTGATGATACCCGAAGTAGTCTTCCCGCTCGTGCCTCACATGTATACCCCGACGGGAACCATGTCGCGTCTGGCATTCATACCTGTGAGGAACCATCACGCTAACCCATCCACCATGCCTTTGATGACCGTATGTCATTCCTATGGCGCGCCGCCAATTTTGGGGCTAGCGGGAGTTTCACGGCTTCCCATTGCCAAGACGCAAGGTGCCCCATATATTGGCCATAACTATCGCTATAAGACTCAGAATTGCGTGGGCTCGGACTATTTGGAAAGATAACTGCAAATCACACACCACAGGTATGAAAAATGGAAGTTTTGGTCATACTAAGTATTTCTGAAATAATAAAAATAAAAAATTGATGACACCCGAAGTAGTCTTCCCGATCGTGCCTCACATATATCCCCCGTCGGGAACCATGTCACGTCTGGCAGTCGTACCCTGTGAGGAACCCTGCTGCTAACCCATCCACCGTGCCTCCAATGACCGTATGTCCCTCCTAAGACACGCCGCCAATTTTGGGGGTTAGCGGGAGTGGCACGGGTTCCCATTGCCAAGACGCAAGTTACCCCGTATATTGGCCATAACTATCGCTAGAAGACTCAGAATTGCGCGGGCTCGGTCTTGTTGGAAAGATAAATGCAAATTCCACACCACAAGAATGAAAAACGGAAGTTTTGGTCATAGTAAGTATTTCTAAAATAATAAAAACAAAAAAGTGATGACACCCGAAGTAGTCTTCCTGCTCAAGCCTCACATATATCCCCTGTCGGGGACCATGTTGTGTCTGGCATTTGTACCCTGTGAGGAACCATGCCGCTAATGACCGTATGTCCATCCAAATATGCGTCGCCAATTTTTGAGGTTAGCGGGAGTGGCACGGGTTCCCATTGCCAAGACGCAAGGTGCCCCATATATTGGCCATAACTATCGCTATATGACTCAAAATTTCACGGGCTCAGTCTTGTTGGAAAGATAACTGCAAATCGCACACCATAGGAATGAAAAACGGAAGTTTCGGTCATACTACGTATTTCTAAAATCATAAAAACAAAAAATTGACGAGACCCGAAGTACTCTTCCGGCTCATGGCTCTCATATATCCACCGTCGGGAACCATGTCGCGTCTGTGCCGCTAATTGATCCACCATGCCTCTAATGACCGTATGTCCCTCCTAAGATGCGCCGCCTATTTTTGGGGATAGAGGGAGTGGCACGGGTTCCCATTGCCAAGACGCAAGGTGCCCCGTATATTGGCCATAACTATCGCTATAAGACTCAGAATTTCGCGGGCTTTGTCTTGTTGGAAAGATAACTGCAAATCGAACACTACAGAAATGAAAAACGAAAGTTTTGGTCATACTAAGTATTTCTAAAATAATAAAAACAAAAAATTGACGACATCCGAAGTAATCTTCCCGCTCGTGCCCCACATATATAAACCATCGGGAACCATGTCGCGTCAGGCTTTCATACACTGTGAGGAACCATGCTGCTAACCCATCCACTATGCCTCAAATGACCGTATGTCCCTCCTAAGAAGCGCTGCCAATTTTGGGTGTTAGCGTGAGTGGCACGGGTTCCCATTGCGAAGACGCAAGGTGCCCCATATATTGGCCATAACTATCGCTATAAGACTCAGCATTGCGCGGGCTTGGCCTTGTCAGAAAGATAACAGCAAATCCCATACCACAGGAATGGAAAACAGAAGTTTATCTCAAACCAAGTATTTCTAAGATAATAAAAACAAAAAATTGTAGACACCCGAAGTAGTCTTCGCGCTCGTGCCTCACATATATCCACCGTCGGGAACCATGTTGCGTCTGGCGTTCGTACACTGTGAGGAACCATGCCGCTAACCCATCCACCATGCCTCTAATGACCGTATGTCCCTCCTAAGAGGCACCGCCTATTTTGGGGGTTAGCAGGAGTGGCACAGGTTCACATTGCCAAGACGCAAGGTGCCCCGTATATTTGCCATAACTATCGCTATAAGACTCAGAATTGCGCGGGCTTGGTCTTGTTGAAAAGATAACTGCAAATCACAAACCAAAGAAATGAAAAACGGAGGTTTTGGTCACACTAAGTATTTCCAAAATAATAAAAACAAAAAATTGATGACACCCGCAGTAGTCTACCAGCTCGTGCCTCACATATATCTACCGTCGGGAACCATGTCGTTTCTGGTGTTTGTACACGGTGACGAACCGTGCCGCTAACCCATCCACCATGCCTCTAATGACCGTATGTCCCTCCTAAGATGCGCCGCCAATTTTTGGGGTTAGCGGGACTGGCACGTGTTCCCATTCCCAAGACGCAAGGTGCCCCGTATATTTGCCATAACTATCGCTATAAGACTCAGAGTTTCACGGGCTTGGTCGTGTTGGAAAGATAACTGCAAATCGCAGACCACAGAAATGAAAAACGAAAGTTTTGGTCATACTAAGTATTTCTAAAATAATAAAAACAAAAAATTGACGACACCCGAAGTAGTCTTCCCGCTCGTGCCCCACATATATCCACCGTTGGGAACCATGTCGTGTCAGGCTTTCGTACACTGTGAGGAACCATGCTTCTAACCCATCCACTGTGCCTCAAATGACCATATGTCCCTCCTAAGAAGCGCTGCCAATTTTGGGTGTTAGCGTGAGTGGCACGGGTTCCCAATGCCAAGACGCAAGGTGCCCCATATATTGGCCAAAACAATCGCTATAAGACTTAGAATTGCGCGGGCTCAGTCTTGTTGGAAAGACAATTGCAAACCCACACCAAAGAAACGAAAAACATATGTTTTGGTCATACTAAGTATTTCTAAAATAATAAAAACAAAAAATTGACGACACCCGAAGTAGTCTTCTAGCTCGTGCCTCACATATATCCACCGTCGGGAACGATCTCGCGTCTGGCGTTCGTACATTGCGAGGAACCATGCCACTAGCCCATCCACCATGCCTCTAATGACCGTATGTCCCTCCTAAGACGCGCCGCCAATTTTGGTTGTTAGTGGGAGTGGCACGGGTTCCGATTGCCAAGACGCAAGGTGCCCCGTATATTGGCCATAACTATCGCTATAAGACTCAGAATTGCGCAGGCTCGGTCTTGTTGGAAGGACAACTGGAAATCCCACACCATAGCAACGAAAAACGGAAGTTTTGGTCATACCAAGTATTTCTAAAATAATAAAAACAAAAATTGACGACACCCGAAGTAGTCTTCCCTTTCGTGCCTCACATATATCCACCGTCAAGAACCATGACACGTCTGGCATTCATTAACTATGAGGAACCATGCTGCTAACCCATCCACCGAGCCTCTAATGACCGTATGTCCCTCCTAAGATGCCCCGCCAATTTTGGGGGTTAGCGGGAGTGGCACGGATTCCCATTGCCAGGACGCAAGGTGCCGCGTATATTGGCCATAACTATCTCTACAAGACTCAAAATTGCGCGGGCTCAGTCTTGTTGGAAAGATAACTGCAAATCCCACACCACAGGAATGAAAAACAGAAGTTTTGGCCATACTAAGTATTTCTAAAATAATAAAAACAAAAAATTGATGACACCTGAAGTAGTCTTTACCGCTCGTGCCTCACGTATATCCACCGTCGGGAACCATGTCGCGTCTGGCGTTCGTACCCAGTGAGGAACCGTGCTGCTAACCCATCCACCATGCCACTAATGACCGTATGTGCCTCCTAAGACGCGCCGCCAATTTTGGGGGTTAGCGGGAGTGGCATGGGTTTCCATTGCCAAGACGCAAGGTGCCCCGCATATTGGCCATAACTATCGCTATAAGACTCAGAGTTGCACGGGCTCAGTCTTGTTGGAAAGATAACTGCAAATCCCACACCTCAGGAATGAAAAACTGAACTTTTGGTCATAATAAGTGTTTCTAAAATAATAAAAACAATAAATTGACGACACTCGATGTAGTCTTCCCGCTCGTGCCTCACATATATCCCCCGTCGGGAACCATGTCGCGTATGACGTTCGTACACTATGAGGAATCCTGCCGCTAACCCATCCACCATGCCTCTAATGACCAAATGTCCTTCCTAAGATGCGCCGCCAATTTTCGGTGTTATCGGGAGTGGCACGGGTTCCCATTGCCAAGACGCAAGGTGCCCCGTATATTGGCCATAACTATCGCTATAAGACACAGAACTGCGCGGGCTCGGTCTTGTTAGAATGATAACTGCAAATCCCACAATGCAGGAATGAAAAATAGAAGTTTTGGCCATACTAAGTATTTCTAAAATAATAAAAACAAAAAATTGATGACACTTGAAGTAGTCTTTACCGTTCGTGCCTCGCGTATACCCACTGTCGGGAACCATGTCGCGTCTGGCGTTCATACCCTATGAGGAACCAAGCCGCTAACCCATCCACCATACCTCTAATGACCGTATGTCCTTCCTAAGACTCGCCGCCAATTATCGGGGTTAGCGGGAGTAGCACGGGTTCCCATTGCCAAGACGCAAGCTGCCCCGTAAATTGGCCATAACTATCGCTATAAGACTCATAATTGCGCGGGCTCGGTATTGTTGGAAAGGTAACCGCAAATCCCACACCACTGGGACGAAAAATGGATGTTTTGTCATACTAAGTTTTTCTAAAATAAAAAAAAATTGACGAGACCCGAAGTAGTCTTCCCTCTCGTGCCTCACATATACCCACCGTCGGGAACCATGTCGCGTCTGGCGTTCGTACCCTGTGAGGAACCGTGCCGCTAACCCATCCACCATGCCTCTAATGACCGTGTGTCCATCCTAAGACACGCCGCCAATTATCGCGGTTAGCAGGAGTGGCACGGGTTCCCATTGCCAAGATGCAAGCTGCCACGTATATTGGCCATAACTATCGTTATAAGACTCGGAATTGCGCGGGCTCGGTCTTGTTGGAAAGATAACTGCAAATCCCACACCACAGGAACGAAAAACAGAAGTTTTGCTCATATTAACTATTTAAAAAAATAAAAACAAAAAATTGACAACACCCGAAGTACTCTTCCCGCTCGTGCCTCACATATACCCACCGTCGGGAACAATGTCGCGTCTGGCGTTCGTACCCTATGAGGAACCATGCCGCTAACCCATCCAACGTGCCTCTAATGACCGTGTGTCCCTCCTAAGTCGTGCCGCCAATTTTTGGGGTTAGCAGGAGTGGCACGGGTTCCCATTGCCAAGACGCAAGCTGCCCCGTATATTGGCCATAACTATCGCTATAAGACTCATAATTGCGCGGGCTCGGTCTTGTTGGAAAAATAACTGCAAATCCCACACCACAGGAACTAAAAACGGAAGTTTTAGTCATACTAAGTATTTCTAAAATAATAAAAACAAAAAATTGACGACACCCGAAGTAGTCTTCCCGCTCGTGCCTCACATATACCCACCGTTGGGAACCATGTCGCGTCTGGCGTTCGTACCCTTCGTGGAACCTTGCCGCTAACCCATCCACCATGCCTCTAATGACCGTATGTCGCTCCTAAGACGCGCCACCAATTTGGGTGGTTAGCGGGAGTGGCATGGGTTCCCATTGCCAAGACACAAGCTGCCCCGTATATTGGACATAACTATCGCTATAAGACTCATAATTGTGCGGGCTTGGACTTGTTCGAAAGATAACTGCAAATCCCATACACAGGAATGAAAAACGGAAGTTTTAGTCATACTAAGTATTTCTAAAATAATAAAAACAAAAAATTGACGACACCCGAAGTAGTCTTCCCGCTCGTGCCTCACATATACCCACCGTCGGGAACCATGTCGCGTCTGGCATTCGTACCCAGTGAGGAACCGTGCCGCTAACCCATCCACCATGACTCTGATGACTGTATGTCCCTCCTAACTTGCGCCGCCAATTTTGGGGGTTAGCGGGAGCCGCACGGGTTCCCATTGCCAAGACGCAAGGTGCCTCGTATATTGGCCATAACTATGTCTATAAGACTCAGAATTGCGCGGGCTCGGTCTTGCTGGAAAGGTAACTGCAAATCCCACACCACAAGAATGAAAAATGGGAGTTTTGGTCATAATAAGTATTTCTAAAATGATAAAAACAGAAAATTGACGACACCCGTTGTAGTCTTCCCGCTCGTGCCTCACAGGTACCCACTGTCCGGAACCATGTCGCGTCTGGCGTTCGTACCCTATGAGGAACCATGCCGCTAACCCATCCACCATGCCTCTAATGACCGTATCACCCTCCTAAGATGCGCAGCCAATTTTGGGGGTTATCGGGAGTGGCACGGGTTCCCATCGCCAAGACGAAAGGTGCCCGATATATTGGCCATAACTATCACTATAAGACTCAGAATTGCGCGGGCTCAGTCTTGTTGGAAGGATAACTGCAAATCCCACACCACATGAATGAAAAACGGAAGTTTTGGTCATACTAGGTATTTCTAAAATAATAAAATCAAAAAACTGACGACACCCGAAGTAGTCTTCCCGCTCGTGCCTCACATATACCGACCATCGAGAACCATGTCGCGTCTGGCGTTCGTACCCTTTGTGGAACCTTGCCGCTAACCCATCCACCATGCCTCTAATGACCGTGTGTCCCTCCTAAGACGCGGCGCCAATTTTGGGGGTTTCCGGGAGTGGCACGGGTTCCCATTGCCAAGACCCAATTTGCCCCGTATATTGGCCATAACTATGTCTATAAGACTCCGAATTGCGCGGGCTCCGTCTTGTTCGAAATGCAACTGCAAATCCCACACCACAGGAATGAAAAATGGAAGTTTTAGTCATACTAAGTATTTCTAAAATAATAAAAACAAAAAATTGACGACACCCGAAGTAGTCTTCCCGCTCGTGCATCACATATACCCACCGTCGCGAACCATGTCGCCTCTGGCGTTCGTACCCTTTGAGGAACGTTGCCGCTAACCCATCCACCATGCCTCTAATGACCATGTATCCCTCCTAAGACGCGCCGCCAATTTGGGGGTTTAGCGGGAGTGCCACGGATTCCCATTGCCAAGACGCAAGCTGCCCCGTATATTGGCCATAACTATCGCTATAAGACTCATAATTGCGCGTGCTCGGTCTTGTAGGAAGGATAACTGGAAATCCCACACCATAGCAACGAAAAACAGAAGTTTTGGTCATACTAAGTATTTCTAAAATAATAAAAACAAAAAATTGAAGACACCCGAAGTAGTCTTCCCGCTCGTGCCTCACATACACCCACCGTCGGGAACCATGTCGAGTCTGGCCTTCGTACCTTGTGAGGAACCATGCCGCTAACCCATCCACCATTCATCTAATGACCGTATGTCCCTTCTAAGACGCGCCGCCAATTTTGGGGGTTAGAGAGAGTAGCATGGGTTCCCATTGCCAAGAAGCAATGTGCCCGGTATATTGGCCAGAACTATGTCTATAAGACTCAGAATTGCGCGGGCTCAGTTTTGTTGGAAAGATAACTCAAAATCCCACACCATAGGGACGAAAAATGGAAGTTTTGGTCATACCAAATATTTCTAAAATAATAAAAATTGAAAATTGACGACACCCAAAGTAGTCTTCCCGCTCGTGCCTCACTTAAAACCACCTTCGGGAACCATGTCCCGTCTGGCGTTCGTACCCTATGAGGAACCATGCCACTAACCCATCCACTGTGCCTCTAATGACCGTATGTCCCTCCTAAGATGCGCCGCCAATTTTATGGGTTAGCGGGAGTGGCACGGGATTCCATTGCCAAGACGCAAGGTGCCTCGTATATTGGCCATAACTACGTCTATAAGGCGCAGAATTGCGCGGGCTCAGTCTTGTTGGAAAGGTAACTGCAAATCCAACACCACAGGAATGAAAAATGGGAGTTTTGGTCATACCAAGTATTTCTAAAATAATAAAAACAGAAAATTGACGACACCCGTAGTAGTCTTCCCGCTCGTGCCTCACAGGTACCCACTGTCCGGAACCATGTCGCGTCTAGCGTTCGTACCCTATGAGGAACCATGCCGCTAACGCATCCACCATGCCTCTAATGACCGTGTGTCCCTCCTAAGACGCGCCGCCAATTTTGGGTGTTAGCGGGAGTGGCACGGGTTCCCATGGCCAAGACGCAAGCTGCCCCGTATATTGGCCATAACTTTCGCTATAAGACTCAGAATTGCGCGGGCTTGGCCTTGTTGGAAAGATAACTGCAAATTCGACACCACAGGAATGAAAAATGGAAGTTTTGGTCATACTAAGTATTTCTAAAATAATAAAAACAAAAAATTGATGACACCCGTAGTATTCTCCACGCTCGTGCCTCACATATACCCACCGTCGGGAACCATGTCGCGTTTGGCATTCCTACCCTATGAGGAGCCATGCCGCTAACCCATCAACCATGCCTCTAATGACCGTATGTCCCTCGTAAGACGCGCCGCCAATTTTGGGGGTTAGCGTGAGTGGCTCGGGTTCCCATCGCCAAGACGAAAGGTGCCCCACCATATTTTGGCCATAACTTTCGCTATAACATCAGAATTGCGCAGGCTCGGTCGTGTTGGAAAGATAACTGCAAATCCCACACCACAGGAATGAAAAACGGAAGTTTTGGTCATACTAAGCATTTCTAAAATAATAAAAACAAAACATTGACGAGACCCGAAGTAGTCTTCCCGCTCGTGCCTCACATATACCCACCGTCGGGAACCATGTCGCATCTGGCATTCATACCCTCTGAGGAACCTTGCCGCTAACCCATCCACCATGCCTCTAACGACCGTATCTCCCTCCTAAGATGCGCCGCCAATTTTGGGGGTTATCGGGAGTGGCACGGGTTCCCATCGCCCAGACGCAACGTGCCCGGTATATTGGCCATAGCTATCACTATAAGACTCAGAATTGCGCGGGCTCAGACTTGTTGGAAGGATAACTGGAAATCCCACACCATAGGAATGAAAAACAGAAGTTTTGGTCATACCAAGTATTTCTAAAATAATAAAAACAAAAAATTGACGACACCCGAAGTAGTCTTCACGCTCGTGCCTCAAATATACCCACCGTCGGGAACCATGTCGACTCTGGCATTTGTACCTTGTGAGGAACCATGCCGCTAACCCATCCACCATTCATCTAATGACCGTATGTCCCTTCTAAGATGCGCCGCCAATTTTGGGGGTTAGAGAGAGTAGCATGGGTTCCCATTGCCAAGACGCAATGTGCCTAGTATATTGGCCAGAACTATGTCTATAAGACTCAGAATTGCGCGGGCTCAGTTTTGTTGGAAAGATAACTCCAAATCCCACACCACAGGGATGAAAAATGGAAGTTTTGGTCATACCAAGTATTTCTAAAATAATAAAAACTGAAAATTGACGACACCCAAAGTACTCTTCCCGCTCGTGCCTCACTTAAAACCACCGTCGGGAACCATGTCCCATCTGGCGTTCGTACCCTATGAGGAACCATGCCACTAACCCATCCACTGTGCCTCTAATGACCGTATGTCCCTCCTAAGACGCGCCGCCAATTTTATGGGTTAGCGGGAGTGTCACGGGTTCCCTTTGCCAAGACGCAAGGTGCCCCGTTTATTGGCCACAACTATCGCTATAAGACTCAGAATTACGCGGGCTCTGTCTTGTTGGAAAGATAACTGCAAATCCCACACCACAGGAACGAAAAACAGAAGTTTTGCCCATACTAAGTATTTCTAAAATAATAAGAACAAAAAATGGACGACACCCGAAGTAGTCTTCCCGCTCGTGCCTCACATATACCCACCGTCGGGAACCATGTCGCATCTGGCATTCGTACCATATGAGGAACCATGCTGCTAACCCATCCACTGTGCCTCTAATGACCGTATGTCCCTCCTAAGACGCGCCGCCTATTCTGGGGGTTAGCAGGAGTGGCACGGGTTCCCATTGCCAAGACGCAAGATGCCCCGTATGTTGGCCATAACTATCGCAATAAGACTCAGAATTGCATAGGCTCGGTCTTGTTCGAAAGATAACTGCGAATCCCACACCACAGAAATGAAAAACGGAAGTTTTGGTCACACAAATTATTTCTAAAATAATAAAAACAAAAAATTGACGACACCCTAAGTAGTCTTCCCGCTCGTGCCTCACATATACCCACCGTCGGGAACCATGTCGAGTCTGGTATTCATGCCCTGTGAGGAACCATGCCGCTAACCCGTCCACCATGCCTCTAATGACTGTATGTCCCTCCTAAGACGCGCCGCCAATTTTGGCGGTTAGCGGGAGTGGCACGGCTTCCCATTGCCTTGACGCAAGCTGCCACGTATATTGGCCATAACTATCGCTATAAGACTCAGAATTGCACGGGCTCGGTCTTGTTGGAAAGATAAGTGCAAATCCCACACCACAGGAATGAAAAACTGAAGTTTTGGTCACACTAATTATTTCTAAAATAATAAAAACAAAAAATGGACGACACCCGAAGTAGTCTTCCCGCTCGTGCCTCACATATACCCACCGTTGGGAACCATGTCGAGTCTGGTATTCATGCCCTGTGAGGAACCATGCCGCTAACCCATCCACCATGCCTCTAATGACTGTATGTCCCTCCTAAGATGCGCCGCCAATTTTGGCGGTTAGCGGGAGTGGCATGGGTTCCCATTGCCTTGACGCAAGCTGCCACGTATATTGGCCATAACTATCGCTATAAGACTCAGAATTGCACGGGCTCGGTCTTGTTGGAAAGATAAGTGCAAATCCCACACTACAGGAATGAAAAACTGAAGTTTTGTTCACACTAATTATTTCTAAAATAATAAAAACAAAAAATGGACGACACCCGAAGTAGTCTTCCCGCTCGTGCCTCACATATACCCACCGTTGGGAACCATGTCACATCTAGCATTCATGCCCTATGAGCAACCATGCTGCTAACCCTTCCACTATGCCTCTAAGGACCGTATGTCCGTCCTAAGACGCGCCGCCTATTTTCAGGGTTAGCGGGAGTGGCACGGGTTCCCATTGCCAAGACGCAATGTGCCCCGTATGTTGGCCATAACTATCGCAATAAGACTCAGAATTGCATAGGCTCAGTCTTGTTCGAAAGATAACTGCGAATCCCACACCACAGAAATGAAAAACGGAAGTTTTGGTCACACAAATTATTTCTAAAATAATAAAAACAAAAAATTGACGAGACCCTAAGTAGTCTTCCCGCTCGTGCCTCACATATACCCACCGTCGGGAACCATGTCGAGTCTGGTATTCATGCCCTGTGAGGAACCATGCCGCTAACCCGTCCACCATGCCTCTAATGACTGTATGTCCCTCCTAAGACGCGCCGCCAATTTTGGCGGTTAGCGGGAGTGGCACGGCTTCCCATTGCCTTGACGCAAGCTGCCACGTATATTGGCCATAACTATCGCTATAAGACTCAGAATTGCACGGGCTCGGTCTTGTTGGAAAGATAAGTGCAAATCCCACACCACAGGAATGAAAAACTGAAGTTTTGGTCACACTAATTATTTCTAAAATAATAAAAACAAAAAATGGACGACACCCGAAGTAGTCTTCCCGCTCGTGCCTCACATATACCCACCGTTGGGAACCATGTCACATCTAGCATTCATACCCTATGAGCAACCATGTTGCTAACCCTTCCACCATGCCTCTAATGACCGTAAGTCCGTCCTAAGACGCGCCGCCTATTTTCAGGGTTAGCGGGAGTGGCACGGGTTCCCATTGCCAATACGCAAGGTGCCCCGTATGTTGGCCATAACTATTGCTATAAGACTCATAATTGCACGGGCTCGGCCTTGTTAGAAAGATAACTGCAAATCCCACACCACAGGAATGGAAAACGGAAGTTTTGGTCACACTAATTATTTCTAAAATAATAAAAACAAAAAATTGACGACACCCTAAGTAGTCCTCCCGCTCGTGCCACACATATACCCACCGTCGGGACCATGTCGAGTCTGGCATTGGTACCCTGTGAGGAACCATGCCGCTAACCCATCCACCATGCCTCTAATGACTGTATGTCCCTCCTATGACGCGTCGCCAATTTTGGGGGTTAGAGGGAGTGGCACGGGTTCCCATTGGCAAGAGGCAAGGTGCCACGTATATTGGCCATAACTATCGCTGTAAGACTCAGAATTGCACGGGCTCGGTCTTGTTGGAAAGATAACTGCAAATCCCACACCACAGAAACGAAAAACGGAAGTTTTGGTCATACTAAGTATATCTAAAATAATAAAAACAAAAAATGGACAACACCCGAAGTAGTCTTCCCGCTCGTGCCTCACAGATACCCACCGTCGGGAACCATGTCGCATCTAGCATTCGTACCGTTTGTGGAACGGTGCCGCTAACCCATCCACCATGCCTCTACTGTCCGTATGTCCCTCCTAAGATGCGCCGCCAATTTTGGGGTTAGCGGGAGTGGCACGAGTTCCCATTGCCAACACCCAAGGTGCCTCGTATATGGGCCATAACTATCGCAATAATACTCAGAATTGCGCGGGCTTGGTCTTGATGGAAAGACAACTGCAAATGGCGCACCATAGGAAGGAAAAACGGATGTTTTGGTCATACCAAGTATTTCTAAAATAATAAAAAAGAAAAATTGACGACACCCGAAGTAGTCTTCCCGCTCGTGCCTCACATATACCCACCGTCAGGAACCATGTCGCGTTTGGCGTTCGTACCCTATGAGGAACCAAGCCGCTAACCCATCTGCCATTCCTCTAATGATGGTATGTCCCTCCTAAACCGCGCCGGGTTGGCACGGGTTCCCATTGCCTGGACAGAAGGTGCCCCGTATATTGGCTATAACTACTGCTATAACACTCAGAATTGCGCAGGTTCAGCCTTGTTGGAAAGATAACTGTAAATCCCACACCACAGGAATCAAGACCGGAAGTTTTGGTCATACTAACTATTTATAAAATAATAAAAACAAAAAATTGACGACACCTGAAGTAGTTTTCCCGCTCGTGCCTCACATATAACCACCATAAGGAACCATGTTGTGTCTGGCATTCGTACCTTGTGCGGAACTATGCCGCTAACACATCCACAATGCCTCTAATGACCGTATGTCCCTCCTAAACCGCGCCGCCAATTTTGGGGGTTAGCGGGAGTGGCACGGGTTCCCATTGCCAAGACGCAAGGTGCCCCGTATATTGGCCATAACTATCGCTATAAGACTCAGATTACGCAGGATAGGTCTTATTGGAAATATAACAGCAAATCCCACACCATAGGAATGAAAAACGGAAGTTTTGGTCAAACTAAATATTTCTAAAATAATAAAAAGAAAAATTGACGACAGCCCAAGTAGTCTTCCCGCTCGTGCCTCACATATACCCACCGTCGGGAACCATGTCTCGTCCGGCGTTCCTACTGTGTGAGGAACTGTGCCGCTAAGCCATCCACCATGCCTCTACTGACCTTATGTCCCTCCTAAGATGCACGGCCAATTTTGGGGGTTAGAGGGAGTGGCACGGGTTCCCATTGCCCAGACGCTAGGTGCCCAGGATATTGGCCATAACTATCGCTATGAGACTCAGAATTGCGCGGGCTCGGTCTTGTTGGAAAGACAACTGCAAATGCCACACCACAGTAAGGAAAAACGAAAGTTTTGGTCATACCAAGTATTTCTAAAATAATAAAAAAGAAAAATTGACGAATCCGAAGTAGTTTTCCCGCTCGTGCCTCACATATACCCACCGTCGGGAACCATGTCGCGTTTGGCGTTCGTACCCTTTGATGAACAATGCCGCTAACCCATCCGCCATTCCTCTAATGACGGTGTGTCCCTCCAAAGACGCGCCGCCAATTTTGGGGGTTAGCGGGAGTGGCACGGGTTCCCATTGCCTAGACGGAAGGTGCCCCGTATATTGGCCATACCTACTGCTATAACACTCAGAATTGCGCGGGTTCAGCCTTGTTGCAATGATAACTGTAAATCCCACACCACAAGAATGAAGACCGGAAGTTTTGTTCATACTAACTATTTCTAAAATAATAAAAACAAAAAATTGATGACACCCGAAGTAGTTTTCCCGCTCGTGCCTCACATATACCCACCGTCGGGAACCATGACACGTCTGGCGTTCGTACCCTGTGAGGAACCATGCCGCTAACCCATCCACGGTGCCTCTAATGACCGTATGTCCCTCCTAAAACGCGCCGCCAATTTTGGGGGTTGGAGGGAGTGGCGCTGGATCCCATTGCCAAGACGCAAGGTGCCCCGCATTTTGTCCATAACTATTGCTATAAGACTCAGAATTGCGCGGGCTCCGCCTTGTTGGAAAGATAACTACAAATCCCACACCACAAGAACGAAAAACGGAAGTTTTGGTCATACTAAGTATTTATAAAATAATAAAAACAAAAAATTGATGACACTCGAAGTAGTTTTCGAGCTCTTGCCTCACATATACCCACCGTCGGGAACCATGTCGCGTCTGGTGTTCGTACCTTGTGAGGAACCGTGTTGCTAACCCATCCACCATGCCTCTAATGACCCTATGTCCCTCCTAAGACGTGCCGCCAATTTTGGGGGTTAGCGGTAGTGGCACGGGTTCCCATTGCCAAGACGCAAGGTGCCCCGTTTGTTGGCCATAACTATCGCTATAAGACTCAGAATTGGTCGGGCTCAGTCTTGTTGGAAAGATAACTGCAAATCCCACACCACAGGAATGAAAAATGGAAGTTTTAGTCAAACTAATTATTTCTAAAATAATAGAAAAAAAATTGACGACACCCGAAGTAGTCCTCCCGCTCGTGCCTCACATATACCCACCGTCGGGAACCTTGTCGCGTCTAGCGTTCGTACCCTGTGAGGACCATGCCGCTTACCCATCCACTGTGCCTCTAATGACCGTATGCTCCTCCTATGACGCGCCGGCAATTTTGGGGGTTAGGTGGACTGGTACAGGTTCCCACTGCCAAGACGAAAGGTGCCCCGTATATTGACCATAACTATCGCTATAAGACTTAGAATTGCGCGGGCTCAATCTTGTTGGAAAGATAACTGCAAATCCCACAACACAGGAATGAAAAACGGAAGTTTGGGTCATACTAAGTATCTCTAAAACAATAAAAACAAAAAATTGACGACAACCGAAGTAGTCTTCCCGTTCGTGCCTCAAATATACCCACCACCGGGAACGAATTCGCATCTGGCGTTCGTACCCTGTGAGGAACTGTGCCACTAACCCATCCACCGTGCCTCTAATGGCCGTATATCCCTCCTAAGACACGATGCCAATTTTGGGGTTAGCGGGAGTGGCACGGGTTCCCATTGCCAAGACGCAAGGTGCCCCGTATGTTGGCCATAACTATCGCTATAACATTCAGAATTGTGCATGCTCGGTCTTGTTGGAAAGAAAACTATAAATCCCACACCACAGGAACAAAACAGAAGTTTTGGTCATATTAAGTATATCTAAAATAATAAAAACAAAAAATTGAGGACCCCTGAAGTGGTCTTCCCGCTCGTGCCTCACATATACCGACCGTCGGGAACCATGTCACGTCTGGCGTTCATACCCTGTGAGGAACCATGTCGCTAGCCCATCCACCATGCCTCTAATGACTATATATCCCTCCTAAGACACGATGCCAAATTTGGGGGTTAGCGGGAGTGGCACGGTTTCCCATTGCCAAGACGCAAGGTGCCTCATATGTTGGCCTTAACTATCGCTATAACACTTAGAATTGCGCGAGCTCGGTCTTGTTGGAAAGAAAACTATAAATCCCACACCACAGGAACAAAAAACAGAAGTTTTGGTCATATTAAGTACTTCTAAAATAATAAAAACAAAAAATTGATGACACCCGAAGTAGTCTCCCGCTCGTGCCTCACATATACCCACCCTCGGGAACCATGTCACATCTGGCGTTCGTACCCTATGAGGAACCATGCCGCTAACCCATCCACGGTGCCTCTAATGACCGTATGTCCCTCCTAAGACGTGCCGCCAATTTTGGGGGTTAGAGGGAGTGGCACTGGATCCCATTGCCAAGACGCAATGTGCCCCGAATATTGGCCATAACAATCGCTATAAGACTCAGAATTGTGCGGGCTCATGCTTCTTGCAAAGATAACTACAAATCCCACACCACAGGAACGAAAAACGGAAGTTTTGGTCATACTAAGTATTTCTAAAATAATAAAAACAAAAGATTGACGACACTCGAAGTAGTCTTCGAGCTCTTGCCTCACATATACCCACCATCGGGAACAATGTCGCGTCTGGCATTCATACCTTGTGAGGAACGTTACTGCTGACCCATCCACCGTGCCTCTAATGACCCTATGTCCCTCCTAAGACGTGTCGCCAATTTTGGGGGTTAGCGGCAGTGGCACGGGTTCCCATTGCCAAGACGCAAGGTGCCCCGTATATTGGCCATAACTATCGCTATAAGACTCAGAATTGCACGGGCTCGGCCTTGTTGGAAAAGATAACTGTAAATCCCACACCACAGGAATGAAAAATCAAATTTTTGATCACACGAACTATTTCTAAAATAATAAAAAGAAAAAATTGATGACACCCGAAGTAGTCTTCCCGATCGTGCCTCACATATATCCACCGTCGGGAACCATGTCGCGTCTGGCGTTCGTACACTGTGAGGAACCATGCCGCTAACCCATCCACCATGCCTCTAATGACCGTATGTCCCTCATAAGACGCGCCGCCAAGATTGGGGTTAGGGGCAGTGGCACGGGTTCCCATTGCCAAGACGCAAGGTGCTCCGTATATTGGCCGTAACAATGGCTATAAGACTCAGAATTGCGCGGGCTCGGTCTTGTTGGAAAGATAACTGCAAATCCGACACCACAGGAATGAAAAATGGAAGTTTTGGTTAGACTATATTTTTCTAAAATAATAAAAACTAAAAATTGACGACACCCGAAGTAGTCTTCCCACTCGTGCCTCACATATACCCACAGTCACGAACCAGGTCGTGTCTTGTATTCGTACCCTATGAGGAACCGCTTCGCTAACCCATCCACCATAGCACTCATGACCGTATGTCCCTCCTAAGACGCGCCGCCAATTTTGGGGGTTAGCGGGAGTGGCACGGGTTCCCAAGACGCATGCTGCCCCGTATATTGGCCCTAACTATCGCTATAAGACTCAGAATTGCGCGGGGTTAGTCTTGTTGCAAAGATAACTGCAAATCCCACACCACAAAAATAAAAAACGGAAGTTTTGGTCATACTAAGTATTTCTAAAATAATAAAAACAAAAAATTGACAACACCCGAAGTAGTCTTCGCGCTCTTGCCTCACATATACCCACCGTCGGGAACCATGTCGGTTCTGGCGTTCGTACCTTTTGAGGAACCGTGGCGCTACCTGATCCACCGTGCCTCTAATGACCGTATGTTCCTCCTAAGATGCGCCGCCAATTTTGGGGGTTAGCGGGAGTGGCACGGGTTCCCTTTGCCAAGACGCAAGGTGCCCCGTATGTCGGCGATAACTATCGCTATAAGACTCAGAATTGCACGGGATCGGTCTTGTTGGAATGATAATTGCAAATTCCACACCGCAGGAACGAAAAACAGAAGTTTTGGTCATACTAAGTATTTCTACAATAACAAAAACCAAAAATTGACGACTCCCGAAGTAGTCTTCCCGCTCGTGTCTCAGATATACCCACCTTCGGGAACCATGTCGCGTCTGGCGCTCGTACCATTTGAGGAAGCATGCCGCTAACCCATCCACCAATCCTCTAATGACCGTATGTCCCTCCTAAGATGCGCCGCCAATTTTGGGGGTTAGCGGGAGTGGCACGGGTTCCCATTGCCAAGACGCAAGGTGCCCCGTATATTGGCCATAACTATCGCTATAAGACTCCGAATTGCGCAGCCTCGGTGTTCTTGGAAATATAACTGCAAATCCCACACCACAGGAATGAAAAATGGAAGTTTTGGTCATACTACCTTTTTCTAAAATAATAAAAACAAAAAATTGACGACACCCGAAGTAGTCTTCCCGCTCGTGCCTCACATATACCCACCGTCGGGAACCTTGTCGTGTCTCGCATTCGTACCCTTTGAGGAACCATGCCGCTAACCCATCCACCCTGACTCTAATGACCATATGTCCCTCTTAAGACACGCCGCCAATTTTGGGGGTTAGCGGGAGTGGCACGGGTTCCCATTGCCAAGACGCAAGGTGCCCCGTATATTTGCCATAACTATCGCTATAAGACTCAGAATTGCGCGGGCTCAGTCTTGTTGGAAAGATAATTGCAAATGCCGCACCACAGGAATGAAAAATGGAAGTTTTGGTCATACTAAGTATTTCTAAAATAATAAAAAGAAAAAATTGATGACACCCGAAGTAGTCTTCCCGCTCGTGCCTCACATATACCCACCGTCGGGAACCATGTCGCGTCTAGCGTTCACACGTTGTGAGGAACCGCGCCGCTAACCCATCCACCATGCCTCTAATGACCCTATGACCCTCCTAAGACGTACCACCAATTTTGGGAGTTAGCGGGTGCGGCACGGGTTCCCATTGCCAAGACGCAAGGTGCCCCGTATATTGGCCATAACTATCGCTATAAGACTCCAAATTTTTGGTCATACTATGTATTAATAAAATAATAAAAACAAAAAATTGACGACACCTGAAGTAGTCTTCCCGCTCGTGACTCACATATATCCACCATTGGGAACCATATCGTGTCTGGCGCTCGTACCCTATGAGGAACCGTGCCGTTAACCCATCCACTGTGCCTCTAGTGACCGTATGTCCCTCCTAAGACATGGCGCCAATTTTGGGGGTTAGTGGGAGTGGCATGGGTTCCCATTGCCCAGACGCAAGGTGCCCCGTATATAGGCCATAAGTATCGCTATACGACTCAGAATTGGGCGGGCTCGGTCTTGTTAGAAAGATAACTGCAAATCCCACACTACAGGAATGAAAAATCGATGTTTGGGTCATACAAAGTTTTTCTAAAATAATAAAAACAAAAAATTGACAACACCCGAAGTAGTCTTCCCGCTCGTGCCTCACATATACCCACCGTCGGGAACCATGTCGCGTCTAGCGTTCACACGTTGTGAGGAACCGCGCCGCTAACCCATCCACCATGCCTCTAATGACCCTATGACCCTCCTAAGACGTACCACCAATTTTGGGAGTTAGCGGGTGCGGCACGGGTTCCCATTGCCAAGACGCAAGGTGCCCCGTATATTGGCCATAACTATCGCTATAAGACTCCAAATTTTTGGTCATACTATGTATTAATAAAATAATAAAAACAAAAAATTGACGACACCTGAAGTAGTCTTCCCGCTCGTGACTCACATATATCCACCATTGGGAACCATATCGCGTCTGGCGCTCGTACCCTATGAGGAACCGTGCCGTTAACCCATCCACTGTGCCTCTAGTGACCGTATGTCCCTCCTAAGACATGGCGCCAATTTTGGGGGTTAGTGGGAGTGGCATGGGTTCCCATTGCCCAGACGCAAGGTGCCCCGTATATTGGCCATAAGTATCGCTATACGACTCAGAATTGGGCGGGCTCGGTCTTGTTAGAAAGATAACTGCAAATCCCACACTACAGGAATGAAAAATCGATGTTTGGGTCATACAAAGTTTTTCTAAAATAATAAAAACAAAAAATTGACAACACCCGAAGTAGTCTTCCCGCTCGTGCCTCACATATACCCACCGTCGGGAACCATGTCGCGTCTGGCGTTCGTAGACTATGAGGAATAATGCCGCTAACCCATCCACCATGCCTCTAATGACCGTATGTCCCTCCTAAGACGCGCTGCCAATTTTGGGGGTTAGCGGGTGTGGCACGGGTTCCCATTGGCAAGACGCAAGGTGCCCCGTATATTGGCCATAACTATCGCTATAAGACTGAGAATTGCTTGGGCTCAGTATTGTTGGAAAGATAACTGCAAATCCCACACCACAGGAATGAAAAAAAAAGAATTTTTGGTCATACTAAGTATTTCTAAAATAATAAAAACAAAAAATTGACGACACCCGAAGTAGTCTTCCCGCTCGTGCCTCACATATATCCACCGTCGGGAACCATGTCGCGTCTGGCATTCGTACCCTGTGAGGAACCATGCTGCTAACCCATCCACCATGCCTCTAATGACCGTATGTCCCTCCTAAGATGCGCCGCCAATTTTGGGGGTTAGCGGGAGTGGCACGGGTTCCCATTGGCAACACGCAAGGTGCCCCGTATATTGGCCATAACTATCGCTATAAGACTCAGAATTGCACGGGCTCGGCCTTGTTGGAAAAGATAACTGTAAATCCCACACCACAGGAATGAAAAATCGAATTTTTGATCACACTAACTATTTCTAAAATAATAAAAAGAAAAAATTGATGACACCCGAAGTAGTCTTCCCGATCGTGCCTCACATATATCCACCGTCGGGAACCATGTCGCGTCTGGCGTTCGTACACTGTGAGGAACCATGCCGCTAACCCATCCACCATGCCTCTAATGACCGTATGTCCCTCATAAGACGCGCTGCCAAGTTTGGGGTTTGGGGCAGTGGCACGGGTTCCCATTGCCAAGACGCAAGGTGCTCCGTATATTGGCCGTAACAATGGCTATAAGACTCAGAATTGCGCGGGCTCGGTCTTGTTGGAAAGATAACTGCAAATCCGACACCACAGGAATGAAAAATGGAAGTTTTGGTTAGACTAAGTTTTTCTAAAATAATAAAAACAAAAAATTGACGACACCTGAAGTAGTCTTCCCGCTCGTGACTCACATATATCCACCATTTGGAACCATATCGCGTCTGGCGCTCGTACCCTATGAGGAACCGTGCTGTTAACCCATCCACTGTGCCTCTAGTGACCGTTTGTCCCTCCTAAGACATGGCGCCAATTTTGGGGGTTAGTGAGAGTGGCATGGGTTCCCATTGCCAAGACGCAAGGTGCCCCGTATATTGGCCATAAGTATCGCTATACGACTCATAATTGGGCGGGCTCGGTCTTGTTAGAAAGATAACTGCAAATCCCACACTACAGGAATGAAAAATCGATGTTTGGGTCATACAAAGTTTTTCTAAAATAATAAAAACAAAAAATTGACAACACCCGAAGTAGTCTTCCCGCTCGTGCCTCACATATACCCACCGTCGGGAACCATGTCGCGTCTGGCGTTCGTAGACTATGAGGAATAATGCCGCTAACCCATCCACCATGCCTCTAATGACCGTATGTCCCTCCTAAGACGCGCTGCCAATTTTGGGGGTTTGCGGGTGTGGCACGGGTTCCCATTGGCAAGACGCAAGGTGCCCCGTATATTGGCCATAACTATCGCTATAAGACTGAGAATTGCTTGGGCTCAGTATTGTTGGAAAGATAACTGCAAATCCCACACCACAGGAATGAAAAAAAAAGAATTTTTGGTCATACTAAGTATTTCTAAAATAATAAAAACAAAAAATTGACGACACCCGAAGTAGTCTTCCGGCTCGTGCCTCACATATATCCACCGTCGGGAACCATGTCGCGTCTGGCATTCGTACCCTGTGAGGAACCATGCTGCTAACCCATCCACCATGCCTCTAATGACCGTATGTCCCTCCTAAGATGCGCCGCCAATTTTGGGGGTTAGCGGGAGTGGCACGGGTTCCCATTGGCAAGACGCAAGGTGCCCCGTATATTGGCCATAACTATCGCTATAATACTCAGAATTGCACGGGCTCGGCCTTGTTGGAAAAGATAACTGTAAATCCCACACCACAGGAATGAAAAATCGAATTTTTGATCACACTAACTATTTCTAAAATAATAAAAAGAAAAAATTGATGACACCCGAAGTAGTCTTCCCGATCGTGCCTCACATATATCCACCGTCGGGAACCATGTCGCGTCTGGCGTTCGTACACTGTGAGGAACCATGCCGCTAACCCATCCACCATGCCTCTAATGACCGTATGTCCCTCATAAGACGCGCCGCCAAGTTTGGGGTTAGGGGCAGTGGCACGGGTTCGCATTGCCAAGACGCAAGGTGCTCCGTATATTGGCCGTAACAATGGCTATAAGACTCAGAATTGTGCGGGCTCGGTCTTGTTGGAAAGATAACTGCAAATCCGACACCACAGGAATGAAAAATGGAAGTTTTGGTTAGACTAAGTTTTTCTAAAATAATAAAAACTAAAAATTGACGACACCCGAAGTAGTCTTCCCACTCGTGCCTCACATATACCCACAGTCACGAACCAGGTCGTGTCTGGCGTTCGTACCCTATGAGGAACCGCGCCGCTAACCCATCCACCATACCACTCATGACCGTATGTCCCTCCTAAGACGCGCCGCCAATTTTGGGGGTTAGCGGGAGTGGCACGGGTTCCCAAGACGCAGGCTGCCCCGTATATTGGCCCTAACTATCGCTATAAGACTCAGAATTGCGCGGGGTCAGTCTTGTTGCAAAGATAACTGCAAATCCCACACCACAGAAATAAAAAACGGAAGTTTTGGTCATACTAAGTATTTCTAAAATAATAAAAACAAAAAATTGACGACACCCGAAGTAGTCTTCGCGCTCTTGCCTCACATATACCCACCGTCGGGAACCATGTCGGTTCTGGCGTTCGTACCTTTTGAGGAACCATGGCGCTACCCGATCCACCGTGCCTCTAATGACCGTATGTTCCTCCTAAGATGCGCCGCCAATTTTGCGGCTTAGAGGGAGTGGCACGGGTTCCCAATGCCAAGACGCAAGGTGCCCCGTATGTCGGCGATAACTATCGCTATAAGACTCAGAATTGCACGGGATCGGTCTTGTTGGAATGATAATTGCAAATTCCACACCGCAGGAACGAAAAACAGAAGTTTTGGTCATACTAAGTATTTCTACAATAACAAAAACCAAAAATTGACGACTCCCGAAGTAGTCTTCCTGCTCGTGTCTCAGATATACCCACCTTCGGGAACCATGTCGCGTCTGGCGCTCGTACCATTTGAGGAAGCATGCCGCTAACCCATCCACCAATCCTCTAATGACCGTATGTCCCTCCTAAGATGCGCCGCCAATTTTGGGGGTTAGCGGGAGTGGCACGGGTTCCCATTGCCAAGACGCAACGTGCCCCGTATATTGGCCATAACTATCGCTATAAGACTCCGAATTGCGCAGCCTCAGTCTTCTTGGAAATATAACTGCAAATCCCACACCACAGGAATGAAAAATGGAAGTTTTGGTCATACTACATTTTTCTAAAATAATAAAAACAAAAAATTGACGACACCCGAAGTAGTCTTCCCGCTCGTGCCTCACATATACCCACCGTCGGGAACCTTGTCGTGTCTCGCATTTGTACCCTTTGAGGAACCATGCCGCTAACCCATCCACCCTGACTCTAATGACCATATGTCCCTCTTAAGACACGCCGCCAATTTTGGGGGTTAGCGGGAGTGGCACGGGTTCCTATTGCCAAGACGCAAGGTGCCTCGTATATTTGCCATAACTATCGCTATAAGACTCAGAATTGCGCGGGCTCAGTCTTGTTGGAAAGATAATTGCAAATCCCGCACCACAGGAATGAAAAATAGAAGTTTTGGTCATACTAAGTATTTCTAAAATAATAAAAAGAAAAAATTGATGACACCCGAAGTAGTCTTCCCGCTCGTGCCTCACATATACCCACCGTCGGGAACCATGTCGCGTCTAGCGTTCACACGTTGTGAGGAACCGCGCCGCTAACCCATCCACCATGCCTCTAATGACCCTATGACCCTCCTAAGACGTACCACCAATTTTGGGAGTTAGCGGGTGCGGCACGGGTTCCCATTGCCAAGACGCAAGGTGCCCCGTATATTGGCCATAACTATCGCTATAAGACTCCAAATTTTTGGTCATACTATGTATTAATAAAATAATAAAAACAAAAAATTGACGACACCTGAAGTAGTCTTCCCGCTCGTGACTCACATATATCCACCATTGGGAACCATATCGCGTCTGGCGCTCGTACCCTATGAGGAACCGTGCCGTTAACCCATCCACTGTGCCTCTAGTGACCGTATGTCCCTCCTAAGACATGGCGCCAATTTTGGGGGTTAGTGGGAGTGCCATGGGTTCCCATTGCCAAGACGCAAGGTGCCCCGTATATTGGCCATAAGTATTGCTATACGACTCAGAATTGGGCGGGCTCGGTCTTGTTAGAAAGATAACTGCAAATCCCACACCACAGGAATGAAAAATCGATGTTTGGGTCATACAAAGTTTTTCTAAAATAATAAAAACAAAAAATTGACAACACCCGAAGTAGTCTTCCCGCTCGTGCCTCACATATACCCACCGTCGGGAACCATGTCGTGTCTGGCGTTTGTACCCTGTGAGGAACCGTGTTGCTAACCCATCCACCATGACTCTAATGACCAAATGTCCATCCTAAGACGCGCGGCCAATTTTGGGGGTTAGCGGCAGTGGCACGGTTCCCATTGCCAAGACGCAAGGTGCCCCGTATATTGGCCATTACTATCGCTATAAGACGCAGAATTGCGCGGGCAGGGTCTTATTGGAAAGATAACTAGAAATCCCACACCACAGGAATGAAAAAAAGAAGTTTTGGTAATACAAAGTATTTAAAAACATAAAAACAAAAAATTGACGACACCCGAAGTAGTCTTCCCCCTCATGCCTCACATATACCCACCGTCGGGAACCATATAGCATCTGGCATTCGTACTGTGTGAGGAACCAAGCCACTAACCCATCCAACATGCTTCTAATGACCATATGTCCCTTTTAAGATACGCCGCCAATTTTGGGGGTTAGCGGGAGTGGCACGGGTTCCCATTGCCATGACGCAAGGTGCCTCGTATATTTGCCATAACTATCGTTATAAGACTCAGAATTGCGTGGGCTCAGTCTTGTTGGAAAGATAACTGCAAATCCCACACCACAGGAATGAAAAACGGAAGTTTTGGTCATACTAAGTGTTTCTAAAATAATAAAAAAAAAATTGACGACACCCGAAGTAGTCTTCCCGCTCGTGCCTCACATATATCCACCGTTGGGAGCCATGTCGTGTCTGGCGCTCATACCATTTTAGGAAGCATGCTACTAACCCATCCACCATTCCTCTAATGACTGTATGTCCCTCCTAAGACGCGCCGCCAATTTTGGGGGTTAGCGGGAGTGGCACGGGTTCCCATTGCAAAGACGCATGGTGCCCCGTATATTGGCCATAACTATCGCTATAAGACTCTGAATTTTTGGTCATACTATGTATTAATAAAATAATAAAAACAAAAAATTGACGACACCCGAAGTAGTCTTCGCACTCGTGCCTCACATATATCCACCATCCGGAACCATGTCGCGTCTCGCGTTCGAACACTGTGAGGAACCGTGCCTCTAACCCATCCACCATGCCTCTAATGACCGTATGTCCTTCCTAAGACGCGCGGCCAATTTTGGGGGTTAGCGGGAGTGGCACGGATTCCCATTGCCAAGACGCAAGGTGCCCCGTATATTGGCCATAACTATCGCTATAAGACTCAGAATTGCGCGGGCTCGGCCTTGTTGGAAAGATAACTGTAAATCCCAGACCACAGGAATGAAAAACAGAATTTTGGGTCATACTATGTATTTCTAAAATAATATAAACAAAAAATTGACGACACCCGAACTAGTCTTCCCGCTCGTGCCTCAGATATATCCACCGTCGGGAACCATGTCGCGTCTGGCATTCGTACCATGTGAGGAACCGTGCCACTAACCAATCCACCATGCCTCGAATGACTGTATGTCCCTCCTAAGACGCGCCGCCAGTTTTGGGGGTTAGTGGGTGTGTCACGGGTTCCCATTGGCAAGACGCAAGGTGCCCCGTATATTGGCCATAACTATCGATATAAGACTGAGAATTGCGTGGGCTCAGTCTTGTTGGAAAGATAACTGCAAATCCCACACCACAGGAATGCAAAACAGAAGTTTTGGCCATACTAAGTATTTCTAAAATAATAAAAACAAAAAATTGACGACACCCGAAGAAGTCTTCCCGCTCGTGCCTGACATATATCGACCATCGGGAACCATGTCGCGTCTGGCGTTCGAACACTGTGATGAACCATGCTGCTAACCCATCCACCATGCCTCTAATGACCGTATGTCCCTCCTAAGACGCACCGCCAATTTTGGGGGTTAGCGGGAGTGGCACGGGTTCCCATTGCCAAGACGCAAGGAGCCCCGTATATTGGCCATAACTATCGCTATAAGACTCAGAATTGCACGGGCTCGGTCTTGTTGGAAAGATAACTGCAAATCCCACAACACAGGAATGAAAAATCGAATTTTTGGTCACACTAAGTATTTCTAAAATAATAAAAACAAAAAATTGATGACACCCGAAGTAGTCTTCCCGCTCGTGCCTCACATATATCTACCGTCGGGAACCATGTCATGTTTGGCGTTCGTACCCCATGAAAAACCATGCCGCTAACCTATCCACCATGCCTCTAATGACCGTATGTCCCTCCTAAGACGCACCGCCAATTTTGAGGGTTAGCAGGAGTGGCACGGGTTCCAATTGCCAAGATGCAAGGTGCCGCGTTTATTGGCCACAACTATCGTTATAAGACTCAGAATTGCACGGGCTCTGTCTTGTTGGAAAGATAACTGCAAATCCCACACCACAGGAACGAAAAACAGAAGTTTTGGCCATACTAAGTATTTCTAAAATAATAAAAACAAAAAATTGACGACACCCGAAGTAGTCTTCCCGCTCGTGCCTGAAATATATCCACCATCGAGAACCATGTCGCGTTTGGCATTCGAACACTGTGAGGAACCATGCTCCTAACCCATCCACCATGCCTCTAATGACCGTATGTCCCTCCTAAGACGCACCGCCAATTTTGGGGGTTAGCGGGAGTGGCACGGGTTCCCATTGCCAACACGCAAGGAGCCCCGTATATTGGCCAAAACTATCGCTATAAGTCTCAGAATTGCGTGGGCTCGGTCTTGTTGGAAAGATAACTGCAAATCCCACAAATAGGAATGAAAAACAGAAGTTTTGGTTATACTAAGTATTTCTAAAATAATAAAAACAAAAAATTGATGACACCCGAAGTAGTCTTCCCGCTCGTGCCTCACATATATCCACCGTCTGGAACCATGTCGTGTCTGGCGTTCGTACCCAGTGAGGAACTGTGCCGCTAACCCATCCGCCATGCCTCTAATGACTGTATGTCCCTCCTAAGACGCGCCGCCATGTTTGGGGGTTAGCGGGAGTGGCACGGGTTCCCATTGCCATGACGCAAGGTGCCCCGTATATTGGCCATAACTAACGCTATAAGACTCAGAATTGCGCGGGCTCGGTGTTGTTGGAAAGATAACTGCAAATCCCACACCATAGGAATGAAAAACAGAATTGTTGGTCATACTAAGTATTTCTAAGATAATAAAAACAAAAATTTGACGACACCCGAAGTAGTCTTCCCGCTCGTGCCTCACATATACCCACCGTCGGGAACAAGGTCGCTTCTGGCATTCGTACCATGTGAGGAACCGTGCCGCTAACCCATCCACCATGCCTCTAATGACCGTATGTCCCTCCTAAGACCCACCGCCAATTTTGGGGGTTAGCGGCAGTGGCACGGATTCCTATTGCTAAGACCCAAGGAGCCCCGTATATTGGCCACAACTATCGCTCTAAGACTCAGAATTGCGTGGGCTCGGTGTTGTTGGAAAGATAACAGCAAATCCCACAACACATGAATGAAAAACAGAAGTTTTGGTCCTACTAAGTATTTCTAAAATAATAAAAACAAAAAATTGATGACACCCGAAGTAGTCTTCCCTCTCGTGCCTCACATATATCCACCGTCGGGAACAATGTCGCATTTGGCATTCGTACCCAGTGACGAACCATGCCGCTAACCAATCCGCCTTGCATCTAATGACCGTATGTCCCTCCTAAGACGCACCGCCAAGTTTGGGGGTTAGCGGGAGTGGCACGGGTTCCCATTGCCAAGACGCAAGGTGCCATGTATATTGGCCATAACTATCGCTATAAGACACAAAATTGCGCAGGCTCGGTCTTGTTGGAAAGATAACTGCAAATCCCACAACAAAGGAATGAAAAACAGAAGTTTTGGTCGTACTAAGTATTTCTAAAATAATAAAAACAAAAAATTGATGACACCCGAAGTGGTCTTCCCGCTCGTGCCTCACATATATCCACCGTCTGGAACCATGTCGTGTTTGGCGTTCGTACCCAGCGAGGGAACCATGCCGCTAACCCATCCGCCAGGCCTCTAATGACCGTATGTCCCTCCTAAGACGTGCCGCCAAGTTTGGGGGTTAGCGGGAGTGGCACAGGTTCCCATTGCCAAGACGCAAGGTGCCCCGTATATTGGCCATAACTATCGCTATAAGACTCAGAATTGTGCGGGCTCAGTCATGTTGGAAAGATAACTGCAAATCCCACACCACAGTAATGAAAAAAGAGAAGTTTTGGTCACACTAAGTATTTCTAAAATAATAAAAACAAAAAATTGACGACACCCGAAGTAGTCTTCTAGCTCGTGCCTCACATATATCCACCGTCGAGAACCATGTCGCGTCTGGCGTTCGTACCCTGTGAGGAACCATGCCGCTAACCCATCCAGCATGCCTCTCATGACCGTATGACCCTTCTAAGACGCACCGCCAAGTTTGGGGGTTAGGGGGAGTGGCACGGGTTCCCATTGCCAAGACGCAAGGTGCCCCGTATATTGGCCATTACTATCGCTATAGGACTCAGAATTGCGCGGGCTCGGTCTTATTGGACAGATAACTACAAATCCCACACCATAGGAATGAAAAATGGAATTTTTGGTCACACTAAGTATTTCTAAATTGACGACACCCGAAGTAGTCTTCCCGCTCGTGCCTCACACATATCCACTGTCGGGAATCATGTCACGTTTGGCGTTCGTACCCTGTGAGGAACCATGCCGCTAACCCATCCACCATGCCTCTAATGACCGTATGTCCCTCCTAAGATGCGCCGCCAATTTTGGGGGTAAGCGGGAGTGGCACGGGTTCCCATTGCCAAGACGCAAGGTGCCCCGTATATTGGCGATAACTATCGCTATAAGACTCAGAAATGCGCCGGCTTGGTCTTGTTGGAAAGATAACTGCAAATCCCACACCACAGGAATGAAAAATGGAATAGTTGGACATACTAAATATTTCTAAAATAATAAAAACAAAAAATTGACGACACCTAAAGTAGTCTTCCTGCTCGTGCCTCACATATACCCACCGTCGGGAACCTTGTCGCGTCTAGTGTTCGTACCCTGTGAGGAACTATGCCACTAACCCATCCACCATGCCTCTAATGACCGTATGTCCTATTGACGCTCGTTATGTACTAAAATTCTGCCTCTAATGACTTTGTTCTAAAAAAATCCTCTATAATGATTCTAAAAAAGGCTTTGGCGTTGTTATGATTCATTTGACTAAGATAAACTTGGTGGGGATCTATATGCATAAAAATTAATATGAAAAGAGCCATGTTATGATTTGAATGATTTCTAAGGCATGGTTATTTTTGAAAAGTGATTATTTAGAATTTGCTTAAATATAGTTAAGTTCTTTTTATTGATCTTTTGCTTGAGGACTAGCGAGATCTAAGTGTGGGGATATTGTTGACACTCGTTATGTACTAAAATTATGATCTATTTTCATATGATTTTATATCTTTTCGAGAGTCAATCTTATTGTTTACTCTTATTTTACTAACAAATTACCCCGTGTTCGAGAATGCTCTTTATTTTTGTGCAATATTCATTTTTGCAGGAAAATAGGGAATAATTGAGGATGTTTGGGAATTTCTCGAAGAAAGGATTTATGCTATTAGAACGGGTTTTGAAGTAAGGACTAACTAAAGCCCAATTGAGGAAGAAGCCCAAAAACAAAAGAGCCTTGGAAAGATAAAGTTTGCTTCAAGGACTAATTCCTGAAATCTTCTCGAAATTCAGGACAGCAGCAGCTTGTAAGCCCAATTCGAAGATGTTAACGACATCAAATGAAGAATGTTTGAATACCAAAGTTGTAGATCTCTTCGAGCTCTCTAATTTAGAGTTTGAGTTTGCCTTATTTGGGGTTCGGATGAGGAAGTTATGGTCAAAATACTAAAAATTGCAGAATATGGAAGATTCCAATTCGGGAAGGAAAGGATGGAAGCTTTATCTCCAAGCAAGGAAGGACATGGATGACCGGGACTCTTTTGGAAACTTGTATATACTTGGAAATAGGAGTTTTAGGTGTTTCAGGGGGAAATAGGAGTTTTAGGTGTTTTAGGACTCTTAGAACTGACCTAATTGATTCCATGTATAGGGTTCCCTCCGGGCTATAAATATAGAGCCTCCCAAGGGCAGATGAGAGTTGTCCACCGCATTATTCATTACAAGTCGAGAGTCTAGGGCAAAGGTCGGGGGCAAGAAGCGTTCAACTCGGCGAGAAGTCCATCTCGGCAAAAGGAGGAAGCAAGAGGAGGCAGGAAGCAGGCCGGTCGGCCAACCCCTATGGGTCTGGTCGGCCGACCAGGCGCTTCCCGAGGAGATCCCGAGGTCATCTTTCGACATGTTCTTCGTCGAGTTCATCTCGACGACAATGCTTCAAAGTTTACAATGTATCTCGAGTAACTCCTTGTACTTCCATCGATACTTTGATGAAACCTTGTTATTCGATCAATAAAGAATGTATTTTAGACCTAGCTTGTTGTTTATACATGATTTATGATCCCCAAAATGGTACGAGCGCCAGATGCGACATGGATCCCGACGGTGGATATATGTGAGGCAACATACGGTCATTAGAGGCATGTTGGGTGGGTTAGTGGCATGGTTCCTCACACGGTACGAACGCCAGATGCGACATGGTTCCCGACAGTGGGTATGTGTGAGGCACGAGGGGGAAGATTACTTCGGGTGTCGTCAATTTTTTGTTTTTATGTTTTTTAAATACTTTGTATGACCAAAACTTCTTTTTTTCATTCCAGTGGTGTGGGATTTGCTGTTATCTTTCCAATAAGACCGAGCCCGCGCAATTCTGTCTCTTATAGTGATAGTTATGGCCAATATACGGCGCACCATGCGTCTTGGCAATGGGAACCCGTGCCACTCCCGCTAACCCCCCAATATTGGCGGCGCATCTTAGGAGGGACATACGGTCATTAGAGGCATGGTGGATAGGTTAGCGGCATGGTTCCTCACGGGGTACGAATGCCAAACGCGACATGGTTCCTGATGGTGGATATATGTGAGGCACGAGCGGGAAGACTACTTCGAGTGTCATCAATTTTTTGTTTTTATTATTTTAGATATACTTAGTATGACCAAAACTTCTGGTTTTCTTTCCTGTGGTGTGGGATTTGCAGTTATCTTTCCAACAAGACCGAGCCCACGCAATTCTGAGTCTCTTATAGCGATAGTTGTGGCCAATATACGGGGCACCTCGCGTCATGGCAATGGGAACACATGCCACTCCCGCTAACCCCCAAAATTGGCAGCGCGTCTTAGGATGGACATTTGGCCATTAGAGTCATGGTGGATGGGTTAGCAGCACGGTTCCTCATAGGGTATGAATGCCGGACACGACATGGTTCCCGAGGGTGGGTATATGTGAGGCACGAGCGGGAAGACTACTTCGGGTGTCGTCAATTTTTTGTTTTTATTATTTTAGAAATACTTAGTATGACCAAAACATTGATTTTTCATTCCTGTAGTGTGGGATTTGCAGTTATCTTTCCAACAACACCGAGCCCGCGCAATTCTGAGTCGTATAGCCATACTTATGGCAAATATACGCGGCACCTTGCGTCTTGGCAATGGGAACCCGTGCCACTCCCACTAACCCCCAAAATTGGCACCATGTCTTAGGAGGTACATACGGTCACGAGAGGCACAGTGGATGGGTTAGCGGTACGGTTCCACATAGGGTACGAGCGCCAGACGCGACATGGTTCCCAATGGTGGATATATGTGACTCACGAGCGGGAAGACTACTTCGGGTGTCATCAATTTTTTGTTTTTATTATTTTATTAATACATAGTATGACCAAAAATTCAGAGTCTTATAGCGATAGTTATGGCCAATATACGGGGCACCTTGTGTGTTGGCAATGGGAACCCGTGCCACTCCCGCTAACCCCCAAAATTGGCGGCACGTCTTAGGAGGGACATACGGTCATTAGAGGCATCGTGGGTGGGTTAGCGGCACGGTTCCTCACAGTGTAAGAATGCCAGACGTGAAATGGTTCCCGACGGTGGATATATGTGAGGAACGATCGGGAAGACTACTTCGGGTGTCGTTAATTTTTTGTTTTTATTATTTTAGAAATAATTACTATGACGAAAAATTCCATTTTTCGTTTCTGTGGTGTGGGATTTAAAGTTATCTTTCCAACAGGACAGAGCCCATGCAATTCTAAGTCTTATAGCGATGGTTAGGGCCAATATACGGGGCACCTTGCGTCTTGCCAATGGGAACCCATGCCACACCCGCTAACCCCCAAAATTGGCGGCGCGTCTTAGGAGGGACATACGGTCATAAGAGGCACGGTGGATAGGTTAGCGGCATGGTTCCTCACGGGGAACGAACGCCAAACGCGACATGGTTCCCGACGGTGGATATATGTGACTCACGAGCGGGAAGACTACTTCGGGTGTCATCAATTTTTTGTTTTATTATTTTATTAATACATAGTATGACCAAAAATTCAGAGTCTTATAGCGATAGTTATGGCCAATATACGGGGCACCTTGCGTCTTGGCAATGGGAACCTGTGGCACTCCCGCTAACCCCCAAAATTGGCGGCGCATCTTAGGAGGGACATACGGTCATTAGAGGCATGGTGGATGAGTTAGCGGCATGGTTCCTCACAGGGTACGAACGCCAGACGCGACATGGTTCCGACGGTGGATATATGTGAGGCACGAGCGGGAAGACTACTTCGGGTGTCGTCAATTTATTGTTTTTACTACTTTAGAAATACTTAGTATGCCAAAACATCTCTTTTTCAATCCTGTGGTGTGGGATTTGCAGTTATCTTTCCAACAAGACCGAGCCACCGCAATTCTGAGTCTTATAGCAATAGTTGTGGCCAATATATAGGGCACCTTGTGTCTTGGCAATGGGAACCCGTGCCACTCCCGCTAACCCCCAAAATTGTTGGTGCGTCTTAGGAGGGACATACGGTCATTAGAGGCATGGTGGATGGGTTAGCGGCATGGTTCCTCACAGTGTTCGAATGCGAGACGCGACATGGTTCCCGACGGTGGATATATGTGAGGCACGAGCGGGAAGACTACTTCGGGTGTCGTCAATTTTTTATTTTATTATTTTAGAAATACTAAGTATGACCAAAACATTGATTTTTCATTCCTGTAGTGTGGGATTTGCAGTTATCTTTCCAACAACACCGAGCCCGCGCAATTCTGAGTCGTATAGCCATACTTATAGCCAATATACGCGGCACCTTGCGTCTTGACAATGGGAAACCGTGCCACTCCCACTAACCCCCAAAATTGGCACCATGTCTTAGGAGGGACATACGGTCACTAGAGGCACAATGGATGGGTTAGCGGTACGGTTCCACATAGGGTACGAGCGCCAGACGCGACATGGTTCCCAATGGTGGATATATGTGAGTCACGAGCGGGAAGACTACTTCGGGTGTCATCAATTTTTTGTTTTTATTATTTTATTAATACATAGTATGACCAAAAATTCAGAGTCTTATAGCGATAGTTATGGCCAATATACGGGGCACCTTGCGTCTTGGCAATGGGAACCCGTGCCACTCCCGCTAACCCCCAAAATTGGCGGCGCGTCTTAGGAGGGACATACGGTCATTAGAGGCATCGTGGGTGGGTTAGCGGCATGGTTCCTCACAGTGTAAGAACGCCAGACGCGAAATGGTTCCCGACGGTGGATATATGTGAGGAACGATCGGGAAGACTACTTCGGGTGTCGTCAATTTTTTGTTTTTATTATTTTAGAAATACTTAATATGGGCAAAACATCTGTTTTTCATTCTTGAGGTGTGGCATTTGCAGTTATCTTTCCAACAAGGCCGAGCCCACGCAATTCTGAGTCCTATAGCGATAGTTGTGGCCAATATACAGGGCACCTTGCGTCTTGCCAATGGGAACCTGTGGCACTCCCGCTAACCCCCAAAATTGGCGGCGCATCTTAGGAGGGACATACGGTCATTAGAGGCATGGTGGATGAGTTAGCGGCATGGTTCCTCACAGGGTACGAACGCCAGACGCGACATGGTTCCCGACGGTGGATATATGTGCGCACGAGCGGGAAGACTACTTCGGTGTCGTCAATTTATTGTTTTTACTACTTTAGAAATACTTAGTATGCCAAAACATCTCTTTTTCAATCCTGTGGTGTGGGATTTGCAGTTATCTTTCCAACAAGACCGAGCCACCGCAATTCTGAGTCTTATAGCAATAGTTGTGGCCAATATATAGGGCACCTTGTGTCTTGGCAATGGGAACCCGTGCCACTCCCGCTAACCCCAAAATTGTTGGTGCGTCTTAGGAGGGACATACGGTCATTAGAGGCATGGTGGATGGGTTAGCGGCATGGTTTCCTCACAGTGTTCGAATGCGAGACGCGACATGGTTCCCGACGGTGGATATATGTGAGGCACGAGCGGGAAGACTACTTCGGGTGTCGTCAATTTTTTATTTTTATTATTTTAGAAATACTAAGTATGACCAAAACATTGATTTTTCATTCCTGTAGTGTGGGATTTGCAGTTATCTTTCCAACAACACCGAGCCCGCGCAATTCTGAGTCGTATAGCCATACTTATAGCCAATATACGCGGCACCTTGCGTCTTGACAATGGGAAACCGTGCCACTCCCACTAACCCCCAAAATTGGCACCATGTCTTAGGAGGGACATACGGTCACTAGAGGCACAATGGATGGGTTAGCGGTTACGGTTCCACATAGGGTACGAGCGCCAGACGCGACATGGTTCCCAATGGTGGATATATGTGAGTCACGAGCGGGAAGACTACTTCGGGTGTCATCAATTTTTTTGTTTTTATTATTTTATTAATACATAGTATGACCAAAAATTCAGAGTCTTATAGCGATAGTTATGGCCAATATACGGGGCACCTTGCGTCTTGGCAATGGGAACCCGTGCCACTCCCGCTAACCCCCAAAATTGGCGGCGCGTCTTAGGAGGGACATACGGTCATTAGAGGCATCGTGGGTGGGTTAGCGGCATGGTTCCTCACAGTGTAAGAACGCCAGACGCGAAATGGTTTCCCGACGGTGGATATATGTGAGGAACGATCGGGAAGACTACTTCGGGTGTCGTCAATTTTTTGTTTTTATTATTTTAGAAATACTTAATATGGGCAAAACATCTGTTTTTCATTCTTGAGGTGTGGCATTTGCAGTTATCTTTCCAACAAGGCCGAGCCCACGCAATTCTGAGTCCTATAGCGGTAGTTGTGGCCAATATACAGGGCACCTTGCGTCTTGCCAATGGGAGCCTGTGGCACTCCCGCTAACCCCCAAAATTGGCGGCGCATCTTAGGAGGGACATACGGTCATCAGAGGCATGGTGGATGAGTTAGCGGCATGGTTCCTCACAGGGTACGAACGCCAGACGCGACATGGTTCCCGACGGTGGATATATGTGCGCACGAGCGGGAAGACTACTTCGGGTGTCGTCAATTTATTGTTTTTACTACTTTAGAAATACTTAGTATGCCAAAACATCTCTTTTTCAATCCTGTGGTGTGGGATTTGCAGTTATCTTTCCAACAAGACCGAGCCACCGCAATTCTGAGTCTTATAGCAATAGTTGTGGCCAATATATAGGGCACCTTGTGTCTTGGCAATGGGAACCCGTGCCACTCCCGCTAACCCCCAAAATTGTTGGTGCGTCTTAGGAGGGACATACGGTCATTAGAGGCATGGTGGATGGGTTAGCGGCATGGTTCCTCACAGTGTTCGAATGCGAGACGCGACATGGTTCCCGACGGTGGATATATGTGAGGCACGAGCGGGAAGACTACTTCGGGTGTCGTCAATTTTTATTTTTATTATTTTAGAAATACTAAGTATGACCAAAACATTGATTTTTCATTCCTGTAGTGTGGGATTTGCAGTTATCTTTCCAACAACACCGAGCCCGCGCAATTCTGAGTCGTATAGCCATACTTATAGCCAATATACGCGGCACCTTGCGTCTTGACAATGGGAAACCGTGCCACTCCCACTAACCCCCAAAATTGGCACCATGTCTTAGGAGGGACATACGGTCACTAGAGGCACAATGGATGGGTTAGCGGTACGGTTCCACATAGGGTACGAGCGCCAGACGCGACATGGTTCCCAATGGTGGATATATGTGAGTCACGAGCGGGAAGACTACTTCGGGTGTCATCAATTTTTTGTTTTTATTATTTTATTAATACATAGTATGACCAAAAATTCAGAGTCTTATAGCGATAGTTATGGCCAATATACGGGGCACCTTGCGTCTTGGCAATGGGAACCCGTGCCACTCCCGCTAACCCCCAAAATTGGCGGCGCGTCTTAGGAGGGACATACGGTCATTAGAGGCATCGTGGGTGGGTTAGCGGCATGGTTCCTCACAGTGTAAGAACGCCAGACGCGAAATGGTTCCCGACGGTGGATATATGTGAGGAACGATCGGGAAGACTACTTCGGGTGTCGTCAATTTTTTGTTTTTATTATTTTAGAAATACTTAATATGGGCAAAACATCTGTTTTTCATTCTTGAGGTGTGGCATTTGCAGTTATCTTTCCAACAAGGCCGAGCCCACGCAATTCTGAGTCCTATAGCGATAGTTGTGGCCAATATACAGGGCACCTTGCGTCTTGCCAATGGGAGCCTGTGGCACTCCCGCTAACCCCAAAATTGGCGGCGCATCTTAGGAGGGACATACGGTCATCAGAGGCATGGTGGATGAGTTAGCGGCATGGTTCCTCACAGGGTACGAACGCCAGACGCGACATGGTTCCCGACGGTGGATATATGTGAGGCACGAGCGGGAAGACTACTTCGGGTGTCGTCAATTTATTGTTTTTACTACTTTAGAAATACTTAGTATGCCAAAACATCTCTTTTTCAATCCTGTGGTGTGGGATTTGCAGTTATCTTTCCAACAAGACCGAGCCACCGCAATTCTGAGTCTTATAGCAATAGTTGTGGCCAATATATAGGGCACCTTGCGTCTTGGCAATGGGAACCCGTGCCACTCCCGCTAACCCCCAAAATTGTTGGTGCGTCTTAGGAGGGACATACGGTCATTGGAGGCATGGTGGATGGGTTAGCGGCACGGTTCCTCACAGTGTTCGAACGCGAGATGCGACATGGTTCCCGACGGTGGATATATGTGGGGCACGAGCGGGAAGACTACTTCGGGTGTCGTCAATTTTTTGTTTTTATTATTTTAGAAATACTTAGTATGACCAAAACATTGATTTTTCATTCCTGTAGTGTGGGATTTGCAGTTATCTTTCCAACAACACCGAGCCCGCGCAATTCTGAGTCGTATAGCGATACTTATAGCCAATATACGCGGCACCTTGCGTCTTGACAATGGGAACCTGTGCCACTCCCACTAACACCGAAAATTGGCACCATGTCTTAGGAGGGACATACGGTCACTAGAGGCACAGTGGACGGGTTAGCGGTACGGTTCCACATAGGGTACGAGCGCCAGACGCGACATGGTTCCCAATGGTGGATATATGTGAGTCACGAGCGGGAAGACTACTTCGGGTGTCATCAATTTTTTGTTTTTATTATTTTTTTAATACATAGTATGACCAAAAATTCAGAGTCTTATAGCGATAGTTATGGCCAATATACGGGGCACCTTGCGTCTTGCCAATGGGAACCTGTGGCACTCCCGCTAACCCCCAAAATTGGCGGCGCATCTTAGGAGGGACATACGGTCATTAGAGGCATGGTGGATGAGTTAGCGGCATGGTTCCTCACAGCGTACGAACGCCAGACGCGACATGGTTCCCGACGGTGGATATATGTGAGGCACAAGCGGGAAGACTACTTCGGGTGTCGTCAATTTATTGTTTTTACTACTTTAGAAATACTTAGTATGCCAAAACATCTCTTTTTCAATCCTTTGGTGTGGGATTTGCAGTTATCTTTCCAACAAGACCGAGCCACCGCAATTCTGAGTATTATAGCAATAGTTGTGGCCAATATATAGGGCACCTTGCGTCTTGGCAATGGGAACCCGTGCCACTCCCGCTAACCCCCAAAATTGTTGGTGCGTCTTAGGAGGGACATACGGTCATTAGAGGCATGGTGGATGGGTTAGCGGCATGGTTCCACACAGTGTTTCGAACGCGAGACGCGACATGGTTCCCGACGGTGGATATATGTGAGGCACGAGCGGGAAGACTACTTCGGGTGTCGTCAATTTTTTGTTTTTATTATTTTAGAAATACTTAGTATGACCAAAACATTGATTTTTCATTCGTGTAGTGTGGGATTTGCAGTTATCTTTCCAACAACACCGAGCCCGCGCAATTCTGAGTCGTTATAGCGATACTTATAGCCAATATACGCGGCACCTTGCGTCTTGACAATGGGAACCCGTGCCACTCCCACTAACCCCCAAAATTGGCACCATGTCTTAGGAGGGACATACGGTCACTAGAGGCACAGTGGATGGGTTAGCGGTACGGTTCCACATAGGGTACGAGCGCCAGACGTGACATGGTTCCCAATGGTGGATATATGTGAGTCACGAGCGGGAAGACTACTTCGGGTGTCATCAATTTTTTGTTTTTATTATTTTATTAATACATAGTACGACCAAAAATTCAGAGTCTTATAGCGATAGTTATGGCCAATATACGGGGCACCTTGCGTCTTGGCAATGGGAACCCGTGCCACTCCCGCTAACCCCAAAATTGGCGGCGCGTCTTAGGAGGGACATACGGTCATTAGAGGCATCGTGGGTGGGTTAGAGGCACGGTTCCTCACAGTGTAAGAACGCCAGACGCGAAATGGTTCCCGACGGTGGATATATGTGAGGAACGATCGGGAAGACTACTTCGGGTGTCGTCAATTTTTTGTTTTTATTATTTTAGAAATAATTACTATGATGAAAAATTCCATTTTTCGTTTCTGTGGTGTGGGATTTAAAGTTATCTTTCCAACAGGACGGAGCCCGTGCAATTTTAAGTCTTATAGCGATGGTTAGGGCCAATATACGGGGCACCATGCGTCTTGGAATGGGAACCCATGCCACACCCGCTAACCCCCAAAATTGGCGGCGCGTCTTAGGAGGGACATACGGTCATTAGAGGCATGGTGGATAGGTTAGCGGCATGGTTCCTCATGGGGAACGAACGCCAAACGCGACCATGGTTCCCGACGGTGGATATATGTGAAGCACGAGCGCGAAGACTACTTCGGGTGTCATCAATTTTTTGTTTTTATTATTTTAGATATACTTAGTATGACCAAAACTTCTGTTTTTCTTTCATATGGTGTGGGATTTGCAGTTATCTTTCCAACAAGACCGAGCCCACGCAATTCTGAGTCTTATAGCGATAGTTGTGGCCAATATACAGGGCACCTTGCGTCTAGGCAATGGGAACCCGTGCCACTCACGCTAACCCCCAAAATTGGCGGTGCGGCTTAGGATGGACATACGGTCATTAGAGGCATGGGGGATGGGTTAGCAGCATGGTTCCTCACAGTGTTTCGAACGCCAGACGCGGCATGGTTCCCGATGGTGGATATATGTGAGGCACGGGCGGGAAGACTACTTCGGGTGTCGTCCATTTTTTGTTTTTTATTATTTTAGAAATACTTAATATGCGTAAAACTTTGTTTTTCATTCTTGTGGTTGTGGCATTGCAGTTATCTTTCCAACAAGACCGAGCCCACGCAATCCTAAGTCCTATAGCGAAGTTGTGGCCAATATACGGGGGCACCTTGCGTCTTGCCAATGGGAACCTGTGGCATACCCGCTAACCCTCAAAATTGGTGGCGCATCTTAGGATGGACATACGGTCATTAGAGGCATGGTGGATGAGTTAGCGGCATGGTTCCTCCACAGGGTCACGAACGCCAGACGCGACATGGTTCCCGACGGTGGATATATGTGAGGCACGAGCGGGAAGACTACTTCGGGTGTCGTCAATTTATTGTTTTTACTACTTTAGAAATACTTAGTATGCCAAAACATCTCTTTTTCAATCCTTGTGGTGTGGGATTTGCAGTTATGTTTCCAACAAGACCGAGCCACCGCAATTCTGAGTGCTTATAGCAATAGTTGTGGCCAATATATAGGTCCCCTTGCATCTTCGGCAATGGGAACCCGTGACACCTCCCGCTAACCCCCAAAATTGTTGGTGCGTCTTAGGATGGACATACGGTCAATTAGAGGCATGGTGGATGGGGTTAGCGGCAGGTTCCTCACAGTGTTCGAACGCGAGACGCGACATGGTTCCCGATGGTGGATATATGTGAGGCACGGAGTGGGAAGACTACTTCGGGTGTCGTCAATTTTTTTGTTTTTATTATTTTATTAATACATAGTGTGACCAAAAATCAGATCTTATAGCGATAGTTATGGCCAATATACGGGGCACCATGCGTCTTTGCAATGGGAACCCGTGCCACTCCCGCTAACCCCCAAAATTGGCGGCGCGTCTTAGGAGGGACATACAGTCATTAGAGGAATGGTGGATGGGTTAGTAGCATGCTTCCTAAAATGGTGTGAGCGCCAGACACGACATGGCTCCCGACGGTGGATATATGTGAGGCACGAGCGGGAAGACTACTCCGGGAGTCGTCAATTTTTTTTTTATTATTTTAGAAATACTTAGTATGACCAAAACTTCCGTTTTTCATTCCTGTGGTGTGGGATTTGCAGTTATCTTTCCAACAAGACTGAGCCCGCGCAATTCTGAGTCTTATAACGATAGTTATGGCAAATATACGAGGCACCTTGCGTCATGGCAATGGGAACCTGTGCCACTCCCGCTAACCCCCAAAATTGGCGGCGTGTCTCAAAAGGGACATATGGTCATTAGAAGCATGTTGGATGGGTTAGTGGCTTGGTTCCTCACACAGTACGAATGCCAGATGCGATATGGTTCCCGACGGTGGCTATACGTGAGGCATGAGGGGGAAGACTACGGGTGTCGTCAATTTTTTGTTTTTATGTTTTTAAATACTTTGTATTACCAAAACTTCTTTTTTCATTCCTGTGGTGTGGGATTTCCAGTTATCTTTCCAATAAGACCCAGCCCGTGCAATTCTGCGTCTTATAGCGATAGTAATGGCCAATATACGGGGCACCTTGCGTCTTGGCAATGGGAACCCGTGCCACTCCCGCTAACCCCCAAAATTGGCCGCGCGTCTTAGGATGGACATTTGGTCATTAGAGTCATGGTGGATGGGTTAGCAGCACGGTTCCTCACAGGGTACGAACGCCAGACACGACATGGTTCCCGACGGTGGGTATATGTGAGGCACGAGCGGGAAGACTACTTCGGGTGTTGTCAATTTTTTGTTTTTATTATTTTAGAAAAACTTAGTATGACCCAAACATCAATTTTTCATTCCTGTAGTGTGGGATTTGCAGTTATCTTTCCAACAAGACCGAGCCCGCCCAATTCTGAGTCGTATAGCGATACTTATGGCCAATATACGGGGCACCTTGCGTCTTGGCAATGGGAACCCATGCCACTCCCACTAACCCCCAAAATTGGCGCCATGTCTTAGGAGGGACATACGGTCACTAGAGGCACAGTGGATGGGTTAGCGGCACGGTTCCTCATAGGGTACGAGCGCCAGATGCGACATGGTTCCCAATGGTGGATATATGTGAGTCACGAGCGGGAAGACTACTTCAGGTGTCGTCAATTTTTGTTTTTATTATTTTATTAATACATAGTATGACCAAAAATTTGGAGTCTTATAGCGATAGTTATGGCCAATATATGGGGCACCTTGCGTCTTGGCAATGGGAACCCGTGCCGCACCCGATAACTCCCAAAATTGGTGGTACGTCTTAGGAGGGACATAGGGTCATTAGAGGCATGGCGGAGGGGTTAGCGGCGCGGTTCCTCACAACGTGTGAACGCTAGACGCGACATGGTTCCGACGGTGGGTATATGTGAGGCACGAGCGGGAAGACTACTTCGGGTGTCGTCAATTTTTTCTTTTTATTATTTCAGAAATACTTAGTATGACCAAAACATCCATTTTTCATTATGTGGTGCGGGATTTGCAGTCATCTTTCCAACAAGACTGAGCCCGCGCAATTCTGAGTCTTATAGCGATAGTTATGGCAAATATACGAGGCACCTTGCGTCCTGGCAATGGGAACCCGTGCCACTCCCGCTAACCCCCAAAATTGGCGGCGTGTCTTAAGAGGGACATATGGTCATTAGAAGCATGCTGGATGGGTTTGTGGCGTGGTTCCTCACACAGTATGAATGCCAGAGGCGACATGGTTCCCGATCGTGGGTATATGTGAGGCATGAGGGGGAAGACTACTTCGGGTGTCGTCAATTTTTTGTTTTTATGTTTTTAAATACTTTGTATGACCAAAACTTCTTTTTTTCATTCCTGTGGTGTGGAATTTGCAGTTATCTTTCCAATAAGACCCTGCCCGCACAATTCTGAGTCTTATAGTGATAGTTATGGCCAACATACGGGGCACCTTGCGTCTTGGCAATGGGAACCCGTGCCACTCCCGCTAACCCCCAAAATTGGCGGAGCGTCTTAGGCGGGACATACGGTCATTGGAGGTAGGGTGGATGGGTTAGCAGCAAGGTTCCTCACAGGGTATGAATGCCAAATGCGACATGGTTCCCGACGTTGGGTATATGTGAGGCACGAGTGGGTATACTACTTCGGGTGTCGTCAATTTTTTTGTTTTATTATTTCAGAATTACTTAGTATGAACAAACATTTCTTTTTCCGTTCCTGTGGTGTGGGATTTACAGTTATCTTTCCAACAAGACTGAGCCCGCGCAATTCTGAGTCTTATAGCGATAGTTATGGCCAATATACGGGGAACCTCGCGTCTTGGCAATGGGAACCCGTGCCACTCCCGCTAACCCCCAAAATTGGCAGCGCGTCTTAGGAGGGACATACGGTCAATAGAGTCATGGTGGATGGGTTAGCGGCATGGTTCCTCATAGGGTACGAATGCGAGACACGACAAGGTTCCCGACGGTGGGTACATGTGGGGCACGAGCGGGAAGACTACTTCGGGTGTCGTCAATTTTTTGTTTTTATTATTTTGGAAAAACGTAGTATGACCAAAACTTCCATTTTTCATTCCCGTGGTGTGCGTTTTGCAGTTATATTTCCAAGAAGACCGAGGCTGCGCAATTCGGAGTCTTATAGCGATAGTTATGGCCAATATATGGGGCACCTTGCGACTTGGCAATGGGAACCCGTGCCACTCCCGCTAACCCCCAAAATTGGCGGTGCATCTTAGGAGGGACATACGGTCATTAGAGGATTGGTGGATGGGTTAGCGGCATGCTTCCTGAAAGGGTACGAGCGCCAGACGCGACATGGTTCCCGAAGGTGGATATATGTGAGGCACGAGTGGGAAGACTACTTCGGGTATCGTCAATTTTTTGTTTTTATTATTTTAGAAATACATAGTGTGACCAAAACTTCTATTTTTCATTCCTGTGGTGTGGGATTTGAAATTATCTTTCCAACAAGACTGAGCCCACGCAATTCTGAGTCTTATAGCGATAGTTATGGCAAATATACGAGGCACCTTGCGTCTTGGCAATGGGAACCCGTGCCACTCCCGCTAACCCCCAAAATTGGCGGCGTGTCTTAAGAGGGACATATGGTCATTAGAAGCATGTTGGATGGGTTAGTGGCTTGGTTCCTCACAAAGTACGAAGGCCAGATGCGACATGGTTCCCGACGGTGGGTATATGTGAGGCATGAGGGGGAAGACTATTTCGGGTGACGTCAATTTTTTGTTTTTATGTTTTTAAATACTTTGTAATACCAAAACTTCTTTTTTTCATTCCTGTGGTGTGGGATTTCCAGTTATCTTTCCAATAAGACCCAGCCCACGCAATTCTGTGTCTTATAGCGATAGTAATGGCCAATATACGGGGCACCTTGTGTCTTGGCAATGGGAACCCGTGCCACTCCCGCTAACCCCCAAAATTGGCATCGCGTCTTAGGAGGAATATACGGTCATTAGAGGCACGGTGCATGGGCTAGCGGCATGGTTCCTCACGCGGTACGAATGCCAGACGCGACATGGTTCCCGACGGTGGGTATATATGAGGCACGAGCGGGAAGACTACTTCGGGTGTCGTCAATTTTTGGTTTTTATTATTGTAGAAATACTTAGTATGACCAAAACTTCCGTTTTTCGTTCCTGCGGTGTGGGATTTGCAATTATCATTCCAAGAAGACCGATCCCGTGCAATTCTGAGTCTTATAGCGATAGTTATCGCCGACATACGGGGCACCTTGCGTCTTGGCATTGGGAACCCGTGCCACTCCCTCTAAGCCGCAAAATTGGCGGCGCATCTTAGGAGGAACATACGGTCATTAGAGGCACAGTGGATCGGGTAGCGCCATGG